>CM060948.1:117022924-117055424 GCA_030765055.1 Mantis religiosa | reverse complement strand
TAAGGAAATTATTTCAAGAGTTACACAAGACGTAGATTCCAAGTTTATGTTATCACACTGCACGTATCAAAATCAATCCATATCAATTAAATGCTCGGAATAGAAAAAAAGGAGTTTGAGAAATGCAGGACCACAATGTTTTCTAAAACAAATGCGAACCCTGAATTAATACAAAAGGCATAAGAAGTTTGATGTTTAAGGATATAGTAAATAGCAAACCTTTTCTAAAGTTACATTTTTAGTATTTATACACTCTAAGTAATAATAGAATTCCCTTCTTTAATTTTATATATACTTCCTCATTACAGTAAGAAATTCTGTTTTAAAAGTATTTTAACAAATTTGGTGCAAGTGTCATGTTGTACAGTTAACTCTACAATATTTCAAACAAAAATATCATAAAACCTAAACACCTTGGATTAGAGAAGCTGGAGGATAGTTCACTCTACAAATTAGTGCTACTCCTAATTAGTTAAGGCAATTTTTAAAGGCTCAAGTCACATGATATTCCTTTACCTGAACACATATTACTATACGAAGTGAATTTTGTTCTATAAACCACCAAATTTGTTTTAAAAAATTGAATATAAATGAACTAATTCTTTTAGTTAAAAAAAACCTCTATGCTTGGAAATTTACTTTGGTGTTAGTAACATTTTAGGTTATTTTAAGACAAATAATTGCAGATATATTTTAAACAAAAGGTGTATAAATAAGAAAAAACTAACATCACAATTATACAAATTAATTGTACAAATTGTATTCAGTGAAGTTAATTGACTGGCATCTTCTTATTCTCTTATGTACGACACGGTTCTGCTCACTTATGGTCCTCTACCCCTTATGAGATTTTATGTTCGGTGAGGGAGCCACAATTGTGGATTAGAGAAATTCCAGGGATGGGTGATCAGCCCAGTCCCTGGAATGAGAGTGGGGGAGGTATATGAACGCAATGAGGGTGAAGTGGTTGAAAGGAAATATGATAAAGGAGCAATTGGTGAAATGATGGCGGGGAAAACTGGAAGTCGCAGAGAAAACCCTTCCCCGTGCCGTTATATCCACCTCGAATGTCACTTTGCGGTCGGCTGGGGTTGAACCAGGGCCACCTTGGCGAGAGTCAAGCTATCTAACCACTCGCTCACGGCTTAGCGTGACTGGCATCTGCTTGTAAAACTTTTATATGTATATCTTGAATAGCTAATGAATTCTGAATTTAAAATTTGTAGTGTTTTTAAACTGTCCTTAAATAAATAAATAAATAAATAAATAAATAAATAAATAAATAAATAAATAAATATATAAATATATATATATAAACAGAAAGCAACAGAAAACAAAGCTGAAGTAATATTCAATTTACCTATAAATGCATTTAAGCAACCATTATTGCACTGTGTGAAATGCAACCCAAAAATCTCGTGGACTTCTTTTGTTTCTTACTGCGACTTACCTGTAGGATGTTTCCATTCAACCTACTTAATTAATTGCCTGCGTAACACAACTTATATTTTCGAATGAGGTATTACTGTACTAGAGTCACATCGTATTAACATTACTCCTTCATGTTTTACTCAGAATTTGCCTTGGTAAAAGATAAAGCGTGAAAACAAGAAGTAAGAAAGAGGGGAACGGAGTTCATCTAAGCTGTTACTTTCTCGAAAGGTTTTTTACATTAATTAAAAAAGTGGAAGAGGATTCTCAAATTGTAATGTAGATGATGAGAGCAGGATAATAAATGTATGTTTCAGATAAGATTAGTGGAAATACGGAAGGCGTCTTTAAAAACCAAATAGGAATATATTCTGACTTTGAAATTTCACTCTTTGACGACGTAACGAAGCATAAGGGAAAGGTGACCAGCAAGTACATGGAAAATTGAGTTCAGTCACCGTAACAGGGTATCAATAGGTATTAATACGAAAATGAAGGCTTAGTTGCCATGTATTGTGTATTTTCAAACAAGGTCCACAATCTTCAATATTTGCTGCATCCAAAACTATACAATTGTAATAATAGAGTTTTTGACAATTTTAAGCTATACCCGCCTTGTTTAAGTGAATAAACTATTCAGCGGAGGTCAGCACTCTTTTAACTCTATATTAGCTGTCGGGGAATAGAAGAAGAGAACGTGAAAAAGTTCATTTGAAACTGATTTTAAACAAGAGGAAGCTATAATCAGTTTTATTTAGCATTGTAGTTTCTAAAGCGTCTCTTCTTGTCGGGTTTTCATTTGTGGCACACTCTCATTTTCAAAGTTTTTTAGACGATATGCTATTCTGTATAAACGAAATTAAGTTGGTTTAAATCCTGGTAAAATGGATAAGCAGAGATGAGTTTATATTCATGCTTAGCTGTGAGCTTACTAAACAATGATGTTCATACTATGCACATTTTAAGCAATACATTCAAGTGTCACATTTAACAATTATTTTCTCTCAAAGAAGTATGACAATTAACATTTAAATGTAATTAAAGTGTTATGTAACTTTATTAATACACTATTAGAGCTTCATTATAAAATAGTAATTTTTATAAGATACTTCATAGCGCGGAGCACTTTTCAGAACAGCAATAAATACATGGAGCATTTTTGTTACCGAACAGATTAACGTGGTGCTCCCGCTGAGAAAGTTGTGCACTTACAATAGCAAGTTGAACTTAGTTTAATAAGAAATGAAACTATTAGAGAGGAAATAGGCATAAATAAATTACAGGACAAAATTGAAGAAAATATACAGAAGTGGAAAAACATATAAATAGAATGGATGAAGAAAGAGTACCGCTTTTAATAAGAACACACAATCCTCGTGGAAGAAGAGATGTAGACTGATGTAGGGATAGGTGTGGGAATGTGGGAATAGCTGATAGAATGCGAACAAATGCCTAATCCCTGAAATGAAGAACAAGAAGAAGAAGAAGAACTTAGTTTAGGTCACTGTGACCTGAGAGTACTATTATGAATATTATTGAAAATACAAGTTTATATTATAGATACATGTGTCCAAAACATACTATGTTATTCCCGCTTATTTATTCTATAAGATATTTCTGATTCTAACATATTTTAAAGTAAAATACCTTTTAGCAGTGCCGGTCGAGGATAAACAGCATGCCTAAGCAGATAAGCATAGCACGGGAATAAATAAAGAGCTAAATGGAACATTCTAGTGACATCTTAACTGTCTCACAGAACATTTGTTTTCTTGTTTGTCAAAAGATAACCCAGGAGCTAATCCCAGCAGCAGCTGAAGCTAAGCTCCACATAATCTCCTAAGTTGTTTGGCAACAAAATTCACCCCAACCCAAAACTAAATTAAAAACACCAGGGTGCAGGGAATTGCATCCTGTCCTTTCATCCCAAAGGTACAACAACTGTAACCTCAAAAAAGTCTTCAAATCTCAAAACCTACAACATATCCATCCTACAAAATCCCGTTCGAATACCTTACCTGCGGTAAAACCCTTAACGGGTGAGCACGCAGCAAAAACCTTCTGGCTATATACAGCCAGCCAGCACGTCATGGTCATGGTCAAGGGACAGTTATAAAGGCAGTCTTAAACAGTAGTAATGAGAGAGTGTAATCAGAACTGAATTGTGTAAACGCTTTTGTTTGTGGACGGCGAACTTGTATGTGACGTAATGTTGCTAATGTAAGTGTATTTCTATTGAAATAAAGAACACTAGGAATTTCTGCATTTTGTACTTTTAATTCTACGAACCCACAAAGTCACAATATGTTTAAATATTTATTAAACACACAGCTTGAATTTAGTAGCAATTGCATTTATGTCTGTTATGTTCCATTACCGAAATACACCTTCCATAGCTTCGCGATCCATGCACTCCCCCTCGGAGTTTGAACCCCGCCTCCCAGGCAATACTAACCCATAAGCTTCCAAACCTGTTCGGGAACAAAAATGCTTCCACTAAAACTTCAATAGGTGCATGAAATTAAGTCTAGGTACACATTATACATTAAACCTTAGTTACCGTATTAAAATTTCAGATGTTGGATTTTATGAATTTCGCGACTGAATATTCTTAATTGGGTTCTGGAAGCTTAAAGTAGAAAATTCCATTTAAAATTGATACCAAAGTCCACTGGCCAATCAGTTTGAAACACTTCCTGAGAACCAGCAGAAATGAAATAATCTGAACGAAGATAAACTAATGCTGAAATCGGAATTTCAGCATTATACACTAAAAGGAGCTGAAGGAGATGCAAGCCAACACAAAACACAAGATACGAATGTCTGGTAAGTATGTTTGTTCTTACTTGTATAACCCTGGATGTCTTGCTGTAAAGTTTTGTTAACATGCTCGTGTTTCGGGAAAGAGAACTGCAGAATTTTGCTGTTTCTCTCTTGATTTACACAAGTCGCAGTACATGGGAACATAATTAGCTGAGACTGCGTTGGGATTGGTTAACTCTTGTTAAGGTTGCTACACCTCGTTTCGCTTTTGTGAAAGGCGTTTTGGTGTGTGCACAGCAATGCGTTTAAGAAAGATTGTGGGAACAGTGTATGAAATGCTCTTTTATTCTCACATATATAACATGATCATTTAACTATTCCAAATATGAGAATATTTAATACATAAGTTACTTAAATACTGCCCACTGGATATTTTATTCAATTTATAATTATTTCTTCTTCATTCATTGGTACAAATGTTCTTAGGGCTTGCCCGTAGCTCAGTCGGTAGAGCACTTTCCTGCAGTGCTTGGGGTCTCGGGTTCGATTACCGGCGGTGGGGGTGGGGATTTTTCTCCAACCAAGATAATTCCCCATCTTCCCCAGAGTCTGGAAGTATGAATGTTCTTAGGAAAATTCTCCCACTCTCATGGTTTTGAATATCATTTACAGCCATTTGTAAGTCTAAACAAAAATACATTTTAATATCTCAAAATGTAATATTCATGCAATAATAATGATAATAATAATAAATTCATAAAGCAATATATCCTGTTTCATTTGTTAAAAACGCATATCTTTCATTACTTTTGTTTTCTTTCACCTTTAATTTTGTGAAAGTATCTCATATGAGAGAAATATTACCGGACTGGGAGTTTACGATAAATATTCTTTATCATATGTTATTTTATTCTTACTATTGCTTTTAGGAATTGTATAATATCATAATAATTTTACTGTTTTAGCTATGATATAAAAATATTGTCAGCAATCACACCGTAATACTGAAACGTCAAAACGCTTAGGCACCGTACAGCAAAACGAAGAAAATTAAGCAATGACAGATATGGAAGATCCGTGGTTCTAATTCCGGCTGTGGAATTGAATTTTTCAGTCTGATTCTACATATTCATACCACTTCAATGACAGATGTATCATAACATACAATTTTACGTGTATAAAATAACGTGCATCAATTAACATGTATAACGAGGGACTGTTAAAAAATGTCTTACGTATAGTATTTACATTGTAGTTTATACTTAGTCTTCCGCAAACTGTTGTTACAAAGCTTATTATTCTGTGTCTTCATGTTAACTGAGGCAAACATTTATAGAAATAACTTTACTATATATTTCCTTGAGGGTACAATGGGATTTTGGAAATAAACAAGGCTTAAACGATAGTAAAATTTTTCGAGAGGATGGTCACTCTCTTCTGATGCCCAAGGAGAAAGAAAGAAAGAGAGATAGAGAGAGGGGGGGGGGAGAGAAGGAGTAAAGCAGATTAATGAATAACTTCCCAGTTGAAAAAAGTATTAGTACTGAAATTTCTGAACAAATAACAAGGAATAACTCGGAAATGCTTAATTCACAAAAACATACGCCTTACATGAATTCTTTATGAGAGAGATAGAGAGATAGAGAGAGGGGAGAGAGAGGGGGAGAGGATAACATTTTAGGGATATTGTCTGCCTCTTACTGTGTACGAGTCACATGTAAATAATCATGAATGAAGAGGACTTAAGAGTGCATTCCCAAAGCACATCATATATGTAGCAATTTATTTCTTAGGAAAACATCTTCAAAATGTTCATTTTAATCAAAAATCGTTACAGCAATGTTTCAGAAAGTGAAGCATTTCAAATTGTTTCAATGTAATGCAGACTATTTGAAGAAAGAGAATTTATTTAAAAGCTTCGTGTCACAATCTCAGAAGAAGCTGAACTTAAGCCGAGTTCAGTATTTAACCGAGTATTCATTTTTAAATTATGCTGTTTACAGAGCGAGTCAAAGAGAGACAGAGAGAGACAGAGAGAGAAGGAGAGAGAGCGCGAGAGAGTGAGGGAGACAAAGAGAGACAGAGAGGGACGCCCTATAATACAGGAAACTTTTTCTAAAGCTTTTTTTTTATCCAGGGACTCTTAAAATGTATATTTCCAGTGAAATTTCGGCATCGACTTTTTGGATGTAATCCAATAGCTTCTGTACAATGTACACGATAAAGAAAATATACTTCGGAAAAAAATATGTAACAAGGCTCTTGATTTTCACCTACGGTATTTAATATAAAAACCCACAATGTAGTGCCAAATGTTAGAATGAAATTAACCTATGACTTTAATTAAATAATATAATAACGGATAGCATTATGGTTTAGGTGAGCACTAAAGTGAATTAGCGTTAAAGTGCATGAATGACACACTATTAAATAAGTGCAATTTAAATGTCTCCTCAAAAAGATCAAATGTTTGGTAGTAATTAACAAATTAGGAATAGTGAAGAACCTATGCTTGATAATAACATAATAGGCGAAGTGAACAAATTAGATATTTGAGCTCCAATACAAAGAAGACCGTGTGAAATAGCTCCGCGCTAAGGTGTGAGACTTGCATTCGGAAAGTGTGTTGTTCGATTTCCGCTGACCACCCGTTCCAACGTTGGGTGTTTTGGTAATGTTGTTTTTTGGTAGTAATTCTACCCTAGTACGTTTCCTTCACATAATATCCCTTTCGCTCCACTTTCACCTCATTTCTCAGGTGTGCTTCTAAAACTTCAGTAATTCCGAATGATGTGTACGGTGTAAGAAAATAAACATCAAAATAAACATCATAAAGAGCATAAATCAGTTGGAGAATTTGGCACGTTGGCCATGGTAGCTCAATGGTTAAGAGCAGCCGGACGGAGACCAGAAGATCCGTGTATCTAATTTCGACTATGGCATTGAATTTGTCAGTCTGACTCTACCTTTCCATACTTCGTCCTATACAGGGCTAATGTGAAAGAACAATCAATTTCCAATAATTTCTTTCGCCACAGAGAACCACAGATTAAAATATTTGAATGTAATGGTTACTCTTGTTTTACTATACGGGAGTTTAAAACTGAAAGTTAAACAAAACAAATTAAATAGTAATTGAGCTAGGTGAAATAAGGTAATAACCGGAGTGGCAGAATATGGACCTTTACACAAATTAAGAAATATTGATCTACGCCAAGCCTTAATAATGAATGAATGAATGAATTTCCTGTAATTTCTTAAGTGGAACATAGGGCCTTCTGAACCGCGCAATCTCGAGGCCCGTTAACAACGGGTTGAGAATCAGAGGCATCTTGACCAGATAGATTCCGGGATGAGGGATCAGCCCAACGCCGAAAGTGAAAATAAGAGAGACAGGTGATAGGAAAGATGATGGAGTAATCGGTGGAATGCTGGCGGGGGAAACCAGAGGATCCGGAGAAAACCCACCCCAGCGCCATGTTGTCCACGACAAATCTCGCTTTGCGGTCACTCGGGATCGAACCCGGGCCACCTTGGTAAGAGCCAAGCGATCTAACAACTCAGCCATGGTGCGGCCTAAGCCTTAATAAAGAATGTAAATTCCAATAACTGCAGGGGAGGAGCAAAATATGGAATTTAAGTCTAGATAAAATACATGAGTGGCAAGAACTATCACGAGCATTATTAAAGAAAGAAATCCCAAGAGAGCAAAGGAGTGGGAAAATATAAAGTTCACGTCAGTTGAATATGGCCGTGCACCAGGAACAAAATATTTGAAAGTATAATAAAGTGACAAATTTCGACAAGCTGCCGAAATAATTGAATTCTACAAAATAAAGCTTCAAAAGAAGCCAGTAGTCCTAACAAATGATATTTTGACTCCTTTAGATCACATTTAGCCGATGATTGTTTGACTTCAACGTCGATGATGATGGTTATTATGATTCTTTATATAATAAACTGATGCTTTTGTTTTCAATAAAGGAAGGAAACACTTCACTTTATCTGCTATTTAAATTTCTACCCCGACAAGGCACAAACGTGCTTCCCTCTTTTCTATCTTTCCCCTCCTTTTAAAACTTCTACTTTCTGCTGCTTATAAATTCAAAACACACGTATCGAAGATTTTAACACTCTTCAGCAATTTGTCACTTTAAATTCTTCCCCACTTAAAAGACCACACTACCTACATAAGTTGTTGCCCCAGTTTATTCCTCTCCAATTCCCTCTTCGCCCCTCTTCAGGGTAACTCCCACAGCAAAAGCCCCCCGTTTCTTACTTCTCCTTTTAAACAACTTTGACGAATGTCGTGTAAATTATTTGCAATGCTCGGCTACTTCGGACGCGGCAGAATATATAATATGTCGTGTCTTGGTATGTTACAAGTATACATATAACATAAACTCCTATATATGGAAGGAGCTAGGGGAAGAGACTCTGGGGTCACATCAATAAGTCGACCCAGAAATGGATTTTTCATCCTTGGGAAGAAACAAATGGCAGAAACCTTGGTACCCCCGGAGGCCGATTTCCCCTCCTTCCAGATCTGCTTCATGTATAGCAGAGTTATGGCTGGGCTTTGCCAAGGAATATGGATAGCCCTTCTCCCCATCTCGAAACCACAAGGGGTGAGGAGCATATATACTGCAGTAGTATAACCTATATATGTCGATAGCTTTTATGATTGCAACATCTTCAATACCCAGAGGCGGAAAGCATACGACCTTCTGCAGCCCTTATACACATAAACAGAAAAAGTATCATTTAGTATTTCTGATGCAGCATCTGGTCTTCCTTAATCAATAAGCACCTAATCTTAAGTTTAAATTAAATTTAGCTTTTGTTGTGTTCTGTAAATTTATTTTTATTTTTTTGTTATTTATCTCCTCCAACGATAAGTCATATCGGACGATGAATGAAATGGGTGAAATAATGCTCAAATGAGTCCAGGGTCCATAGAACTTAGAGTTACCCGACATTCGTCTTACAGGATAAGGGAAAACCCCGGAAAAACCTTATCCAGACTGAGATTCGAACTCAGGACCTCTTGAACGTGAGGCAGACTCGCTACCATCTGCGCTACCGAGGTGGGCTTCTGTAAATTCACTGTGACCATGGAGACGCGTGGACATATAACCTGCGAGGAAAAACCGAATTTGCTAACACGTACAAATATACATTAAGTATGGCTATTTAAGCCGGTTTCCCCTATATGGAATGTTTTTGTTTAGTTGATGTTGGCAGAACCTCTTTATCGGAAGTGGTTCATACCAATACGGATGAGCCAAGCTCTTTTCGGTTTGAATTTGAGTGCAATACCTACGCAGGTGAATATTAACAATGGTCTGGCTTGGGTGAACGGCGAGAGGGTGGAGTTGGGAAGCATTTCATCTGAGCGGCTAAAGGCATATTTCCCTAATACAATCCACACAAACCCCTGAATGAATTCATCTCGTATATGTTTATATCCAGCGTTTGGCACTGACCTGAGAACTTAGGTCAATTTCAGGCTCAGGAGCGAAGGAAAAAGAGGAGTCAAGGCGAAGTAGTAGAACTAGGGAAAAGTGGGGGCTGGACGTGGCAGATTTAATTTATTACTGTCTTACCAACTGCTCATTATATCGGCAAGATTCCATGAACCCCAATTTACAGTTGAAGGAAACATTTCAGAAATATTTTCCTGTAGATACAGAGCTTATACACAGTCATAAATATAACTTTGCTATATATAAAGGAAATACGTAGCTTTAGTTTATATTATTGGTGGGATCTTTTTAGACTGTGTGTCTTATTTATAAGTTTATAATTGGTTTACGAAGCATAGCATTGTATGGCAGTTTACAGTTTTAATATCCGCAATACGCAACCTGTGCATTTATACAAATCTGAGGCAAAAATAAATATACTTTCTGTTCTTTCACATTGTCACTTGCAGGATTATATCAGCGCCGCCAACGTGCAGGGATTTTGCTTCACGGGAATTGTTTTACATGTCTGTAAATCTGCTGATATGGAGCTTTCACCTTTAAGCACCCATAAGAACCATAGGTTTGGGTTTTGAATGCGACCGGAGCAATAGACCAGGGTATTACGAAATAAGCCACACAGGCCGACAAGTACAAGATTAGCATCATGTTCAGATGTTTTTGAAAGAGCTATAGGTATTATTGTCATCAGGATAGTACGTCATTAAAATCAGATTACCGACTTAGACTTTAACCTTTGTTAAATGTATCTACCAGTTACATGTTTTTAATGTGCACAGTCCCTTTTATCTGATTTATTAGGTCTTTGTGGCTGTCGTTGTTTCTTAGAAGGTCTATGGTAACATAACTGTAGGTACGTATTGCTGAGGTTCAGTTTTGTCCAGCTTTTTCTTCTAGCTTCTTGACTTTTATCACTGCTTTCAGGCTTGGTAGCTGCTCGGGATGGTTATTGGAACATTTAGGATGCAATTTATATTTGAGATGAGAAATTAGAGGTTTTCTATGTACGTTATTATTCTTGATCCCACTCATTTTTCACACTTACTGCCTTCTGTGTAAATTTGCAATTTGGATGACCCGTCATCTTTTTTGTCTTCTATTGTAAGGTAGTACAGTATGCCGGATGTTGGAATTCCCTGTAATTTATTTTGCTTTCAGTGTTACTTCCTCAGTGTGTTATTCTCTTTTTAGTGAGGTTATGGGATTTTGTCTATCTCTGTCAGTTCAGTATTAATGTATAGAATTCCATACATCACGTGAACGCTTCAAAATTGTTGTCCTGTAAGTCTTTATCTTTTCGACCTTTATTGATCTTTGCACCTGTCGTAATCAACTTTTACTATGCTGAGCGTTGATGGCATTAATCCAAGCCATAATCTCATATAATAGTAGAGGTAATATTGCACCTTTGTAGATTATGTTCAGCACTTTTGAGTCTAATCTCCAATTTACATTAGCAGATCTGGATAATGCGAGTATGAGTTTATCTGACTTTGTCAGAGTTTGCTGAATTTAAACCTTTTGCCGAGTTCAATCCTGAGATATTTCATAGCATTTATTTTCTGTATAGTGTTATCATTTAAATAAATGCACACAACTAGCTGAATTTTGGGCTTTCTCCTTTATTCCATTATTGCTCCTGTCTTGTTTTTTTGTATCTTTCTCTCATTAGGCTCATGATCTTTTTTACACATCAGTGCTGGTATAATTTTCTATTGCTAGATCTGTAGCCCCTTTGATTTGTGTAGAACATTGTCAGAATCGTGTACACTGTTTATATGACAATTTTAAAGGTGAGTCAAATTTCACGTTCCAAAGTCCAGGATCCAGTTGGATTCTTGAGGACATTCTTTACGTATAACCCGCTCTATTTTTTGGTGTTTGAGGTTCAGTGTTGTTTGGTTATCACTAAGGTAACTTTTAGTTAGGTTAAACAAATTTGTCGAGCAGCGAATTTATATTACTGCAATAAGAATACCTGACCACCTGGCACTATCGAAAGGCCGTTCGACATCCAGGCTAATAAGTACGCTTTAGCCATGTTCTAAGCTCTCTTCTACGAACTTCTTATATTCCATAATATCATCAAATATGCTCGGTTGTGGTCTGAAGCCATACTGATTGCTATGAAGCGTATCATTGGAGTAGAGATTGTGAGTTATCGTATTAATGAATCATTTTTCCAATACTTTAGTCACGTTTTAGTAAGTTTATCGGGAGATATTTTCACGCGTCTTCAATCTCTTCTTTCCTAGATTACACAATCAGTATGATTCTTACCGTTACCATATTTTGAGGGAGTTCCGGTTTCTAGGCAGCCATTGTATATTACTGTTACATACAGAGGGAACTATTTGAACACATACTGCATATTCCGTCGTGGTGTAAGTTGTGTACGACAAATTAAAGTTCACAACCTAAATGGACTGTATTGTAGAAGAATCGGCGAATTGTCAGGAGAAGAACATGTTTGACGCTTATATTGATGTATTTAATTTCTTACTTTCAAAGCCAGTACATTCTTGCACTCACACTAACTACTACACTTGCACATATTACATATAATGAATGCTGGCTAAATCGAATACTTGTTTAAAACATTAAAACGATTTACAATACAAAACTAACTCTTTGCCACGAACATGTTTCAATCTTCTCACTGCCATTCTCAATTGCCTTTTTTAAAAAAGTCCACCAACTTCTTTAAACACAATATGACCAACTGTCGCTGAACATACCGGCCGCCAAGAAATAAGTAATATCTCTTAAAAAACAAAATTAACTAAAATGTTCAAACATTACAAACAAAATCACAAGTTTTTTTCTGTAGGAAGAGGGCAAAGCTTTACAATAGATCTCTTAAATGATCCTCTAGCTGTGCCAATAGTTACAACTCGAACTAGTCCGTCATCTCCTGGATGTGCTTGATCCACCAATGCTAGCTTCCAGCAAAGTGGAGGAACATTGTCTTCCTTCACTATGACCAGGGTACCCGGTTGGATATTTGCACCCTTACTGGTCCACTTGGCTTGCTGCTGAAGAAGATGTAGATAATCACCTCACCATCTGGACCAGAATTCCTGTAACTGCTGCAGTCTCTCTCACCTGGTTAGCAAACTAAGTTTCACACTACCGAAATCTGGTTGAGGTAGGCTGGTAAGAGGAGAACCAGTCACGAAATGACCAGGAGTTAGAACTTACAGATCATATGGATTAGATGAGAGAGGAATTAAGGGTCTGGAATTCAAACATGCTTCAATTTGACAGGTTAAAGTATAAAATTCTTCCTAAGTTAGGCATGCTGCACATATCGCACGTCGAAGATGATGTTTGAATGATTTCACCCCAGCTTCCCAAAGACCACCCAAATGTGTGTTCTTGGTGGACTAAAATGCCAGTTTATACTCTCAGAACTAGTGTAATGCTAGATTTCCTGCTTAGTTTGCTCACATCTAAAAGGCTCCTGTAGTCCTCTGAATTTCCTTTCTGCACCTACGAAATTTCTGCCATTATCAGTATAAATATTGTGACATCGGCCATGATGAGAAGCAAATCTCCTCAAGGCTACAATGAATGCATTTGTAGACATATTATTAACAACTTCTAAGTGTACCGCCCTTGTAGCAAGACAAATGAATAAAGCAATATAACATTTTATCTTTGTCTTTGTTCTAAAGGTACCAGATTTAATTAGAAATGGCCCTACATAATCAATACCACAATTCCAGAATGGACGAATTGACTCCACTCGTGCCCGTGATAACTGCTCCATAAGTTGCTTTGCTGCATTTGCTTTCAGTTTATAACAAATGGGGCAATTATGAATCAAACTTCTGATAGTGTTTCTGCCATTCAATATCCAATATCTTTGTCTAAGCTGGGATAGTAGGTGCTGACAACCTGCATGCAACAATCTTCTATCCTCATGCTCAAAAATGAGTTTTGTCAAATGGTGACGACTTGGTAATATCAAGGGATATTTCTGATCGTAGGTTAAATCTGAATGTTTTGGTCTCCTACCAACTCGAAGTAGTCCTTGACTGTCTACAAAGGGATTCAAAGATTTCAAACGACTGTCAGAGCCAATTGTCCGGTCAGATGTTAGCTGCTGTATTTCTGTGCTAAAAGCTGATAATTGTACAATATTAATAAATCTATTTAAAGAATTCTGTAATTCAATAAGTGATAAAGGCCCAAGTATCGTATTGGTCTTTGGTTTAGTACAGTTGTAGCAGAACCTCAAACAATATGCTACAGCACGTTGCAATCTAGACAAAGTAGAAAATCTTGTAATTATTTAATCTGGTCTTAAAGTCACAGCATAACAAGTAAGTTTGGTTTTCACTTCTGGAATTTCCTCTTGATTGGAAATTTCATCTAATACAGGCCAAAGTGTAGCATTTCCACTAAGCCAAAGTGGACCTTTCCACCAAAAGTTATTTTCAGTAAGTGTATCAGGAAGAACACCTCTTGATATCAGATCTGCTGGGTTATGTTGTGAAGGAACGTGTCTTCATACAGCCCCTTCGGACAACTCTTGAAACTAAGACACCCTATTAGCAACAAATGTCTTCCATCGTGTAAAAAGTGCTGATAACCATGACAATACTACTGTAGAATCAGTCCATAAGTATATGGATATGAATGATAAGTCTTCTTTCACCTTCTTTAGTAAACGAGCAGGCAGTAATGCACCACAAAGTTCTAAACGTGGAAGTGATAACCTCTTCAAAGGTACAACTCATGACTTTGAGCAAAGGAGTCTTACAAACGTCCTTCTTTCCTTATTAATGGAGCGTATGTAGAGGCAACCTCCATAGGCTCCTTCTGATGCATCGCAGAATCCATGTAATTCAATGTAGCTAGTTGAACCCTTACCTATTACTCTACGATCAATATGAATATTGCTAATTAGGGGAAGTTGATTTTAAAGTATCTTCCAATCAGCCTTCAATTTCTCTGATAAAGGCTGATTCCAGTTAACTTGTTGTTGCCACAGGTTCTGAAGAAACATCTTTAATAAAACAACAATAGGACTTATAAAACCCAAAGTATAAAAATGACAGAAATTACTGATAAAACTATTCTTTTAGTAGCTCCAGATGAACCTCTTGCACATAGATTGCTGATAATTTGAAACGTTTGCATATTCGGATGCCATAATAATCTAAGGTTCTTCACTCCATTTTTGTCAAGCTGTAGTGGCAGTCTGGTTTCTCTCAGGTGTAGTGGAATGTTTGCCAAAAGTTCTGGATTGTTTCTAGACCATTTGCACAATGAAAATCCACCTTTCTTCAGTATAGCCATCAATTCCGGTTGAAGATTAACCGCCCTTCTAAAGTAGCAGATCCTGAAATGCAGTGATCAACATAGAAATCTCTCAATGTTGTTGCTGCTGCTTTGGAAGAGATATGTGCTTCTTCATGAGCCAATTGCTTCAGACAACGAATAGCTAAAAATGAAGAACTGGCCATACCATATGTTACAGTCTTCAACTGATACTCAAGAATCGGAGATGCAGGGTCACTTTTCCATAGTATTCTTTGGTACACTGGATCATTAGGGTGTACCCAAATCTGTCGATACATCTTTTCTATGTCAGCTGTAAATGCTACTTAATACGTTCTGAACCTCAAGATAATTGTACAAATATCCTGTTGAATAGTGGGACCAACATGTAATAAATCATTCAATGCGATTCCATTCTTCGAGGCTGCAGAGCAGTCAAATGCTACTCTGGTCTTTGTAGTTGAGCTGTCCTCCACTACAACTGCATGATGAGGTATGTAATAGCAACGTTCTCTCGTTGGATTTGCTACCTCCATGTGACCTAATTCTTCATTTTCTCGTAGAAACTGTACATAATTTTCCTTTATTCTCTGGTTTTTGTCTAGTTTTCTTTCTAACCGATATAGCCTTCTGGTGGCTACTATCGTTTAGTCATCTAACTTCTTTGGGTCTTCCTTAAATGGGAGGCGAACCACAAATCTTCCATTAGATTCTCTTGTAGTATTTTGAGAAAAGTGTTCTTCACATGCTATTTCATCCTTGCCTTTTGGTATTTGATGAAACCCTTCAATCTCCCAAAGTCTTTGCAGTTGTTTTTGAATATTAACATCAGTCTTTGGAAATAAGGAAACGACCGGCCGCCATGGTGCATCATAGGCCCTTCCAGCATCTGAAAATTTTCCTGAAAGTACCCAACCCAACTCTGTTTCCATCATAACAGGATGATCATTATCTCAAAGTAATTTACCTTGACGCTGAATGTATGAGCACACTTCTGCGCCCAATAAAATATCTATTCTTCCAGGCTCATAAAATCTAGGATCCGCAAATGAAATATTCTGAGGTAGATTCCAATCACTGAAGTCAATTTTCTGTACTGGCAGATTTTCTGTAACCCGTGGTAGCACTAAACATTCCACCAACATTGCAAAATCACTTATAGGTGATCCAATTTGAATGCAAACGCCATGTTTAGTTTCTGAAACTGCATTTCCAATCCCTTGAACAGGTTTAGGATCATGATGCCTCTTAGCTAAGCCTTAATCTCTGAATACATTGCCTTAGATATAAAACATGATTATGATCCTGTGTCTAACAAGGCTTTACAAGTCTGCCACTGAACTTTATCATTCTTAACTTTTATCAAGGCTGTAGATAGAAGAATGTTTTTCGAGGTTCAATTTTAAATGCACAATAACTATTGATGCCATTATCTCTTAATGAGATTCTTATTCTTCTCTAGAATAACGAGATTCTAATGAGAATCTTCAGCATTACTAGTGTGTTGCTGTTTTCTTTACCACAAATGCGACAGTTGCTTGATTTGCATTTTCTATCTATATCACTTGTTAGCAAACAGTTGAAGCACAGATTGGCTTTTTTTACAACTTTTCTGCGTTCCAAAACAGGAGCTTGTCTGAAATGTTTACATTTTGTTAATGCATTTGCATTATTACAATATGCACACTTTATTGTTGTAGAAATGTAAGTATATGGAAAGCTAGATTTGTGTTAGTGATTTGTGGCTTTCTGAGAGTGAGGATTAACATCACTTGTGCCACTTGTATTTAACTTAGAACTTACTATTTCTAATGATTTAAATTTTCCTTCTAGGAAGTTAATAAGATCCTGCAGAGAAGGGAACTTATTTGCATCTAAAGTATTTTCAAATTCCTTTCTAACCACTGTATCTAACTTATCTAGCACTAGTTGTTACACTATTAGATCATCCAATGAGATGTCTGAGTTTAATGCCTTTATTGCATTTAAATTACTCATGGTTTGATTTATCAGTGCCCTTGGCTCCTTTGCTGAGGATTTATGAACTACAGGTAAATTCAGCAAATGTACAAGATGAGCAGAAGCAATAGGTCGTAAATTGTCATAACGATTTCAGATAGTCTTCAATGCAACATCAAAATTGGAACTTGTAATTGGTATGTTAGCTATCAAATTGTGTGCTTCGCCAGTAAGCCACGATAGCAAATAATGAAACCCCTGAATGTCATCTAGAGAGTCATTATTAACAACTAAGCTTTCAAATGTATCAAAAAAGTGCTTAAAAGTGGTTACATCTCCAATGAATAAAGGTAATTTTATTGTTGGCAATTTAATTGTCTTACCACTGCCACTTGAAATTGAAAGGGAATTGCTATAAGGATTATTTTCAGTATTTCTCTCTGAACTTTGTGCTATCAGTTCAGTCATTTTTGCTTCTAGGTTATAGTAAGCTAATTCAAACGCTTCTCTATCAGTAGCGTGTCTTTCAGCATCTTCAAATAATTCTTACTATGACTGAGCATCTTCAAATTTATCTCTAATATTGGGCAAATCTTTCATTCTTACATTTATCAAAGATATATTTGAACATATTTGAAATTCTTCAGCCAAATTCACAAGACGAGCAAGGCTTCCCTTAGCTACTGCTCGTGCAGTAATTAATTTCCTCTTAATTTTTTCATCCATGCTGAAAGTTTACAATACAAGAATTCAAATCAACGAATTTACGTGATGAGATGAAACAAAGAATAGGAATGAATATGTAAGAATAAAATTCAACAAAGTTGAGAAGAATGCAAAGTACAATGGTTGTAAGTAAACTCAGCCAGTATAGTTGGTTACTTCTTAGCTACTAATATTAAAAACTCAAACCTGGAACTGCAGAAATGATTACCATCCAAATCTTACAACGTAGTAGTCACGTCAACATCGTATACCATCGGCTTGCTTCGTGCTCTGAAGTTAGCTTCCAATTTGGAGAAGACAAAATGGCAGTGTTCTGAATTCATGAGTCACCAAATATGTTACAAAGTTCCTGTCCCACTACACAATTTCACTGAAAGTTAACCACCAAATTCACTACATCCGGCCCAGAGGACCAAAATGTTCCGTCGTGGTGTAAGTTGTGTAGGACAAATTAAAGCTCACAACCTAAATGGACTGTATTGTAGAAGAATCGGCGAATTGTCAGGAGAAGAACATGTTTGACGCTTATATTGATGTATTTAATTTCTTACTTTCAAAGCCAGTACATTCTTGTACTCACAGTAACTACTACACTTACACATATCACATATAATGAATACTGGCTAAATCGAATACTTGTTAAAAACATTAAAACGATTTTAAATACAACACTAACTCGTTGCCACGAACATGTTTCAATCTTCTCACTGCCATTCTCAATTATCTTTTTCAAAAAACTGCACCAACTCCTTTAAACACAATATGACCAACTCATTGAACACTGCAGTATATCGATTATAGCCCCTCCCCTTCTCCAGAGGTATTGTTGGGATTCATTTCTTTATAATCATGACAATTTTGTATAATGCAAATAGTTTGTCATCGTAAGTAAAGTGCAACCATATAAACCAACATTTGGAAATGTTGGTGGTTGCAGTATTTGAGGAACTATATCAGTCGAGTGTTTGAGGCATCTCACTCCGTTATAAAACCTATACGCAAAGATGACTGTATTACCTAGAGAAAAACACGATTCTAGAACGAATGGAAAGGATTTCTTGCAAGAAAATGTATATTACAAAACATATTTCATGTTATCTGTCGGCTTTTATACGAAACTACAGCGAAACAGACTTTGAAATTGTTTACAAATGTGCACCGGCTTATACTCAGCAGGGAGTTAGGGAATGCGACAAGATATTTTTCTGTATTACGTAGATCCTTAGCTTTCCGTTCCTTACCGCCCGAGACACGAAATAAGTTTTACATTTCTTGCAAGTTGACAGCTCTCACACAAAAAGTTGTCAGAAATGGGGAGTGCTACTATATACCGTAACAAAGGGAAAGGGGGGAATTTCCTTTATATATTGTTATGTATCTCGCTGGTCGAAGGTAGGTTTGTTGTGTGTTAGAATGTTTACACATACGCGAACTGTCCTCGGGGATTTTCCTTCGCCCATTGCGCATACGACATATATATATAGCAGTTCACAAACAGAAGACGATTTTATTAGTAGAAAAGGAAACGCGCAGGAAGGCATTATTGAGTTCTGGACACTCAGCTCAGCGTAAAGCATGGAAAACCGATGTACGTCAACAAAGTATAGAGCTAACATATTTATGAAAGTAGTTAAACGCACTTGTTGAAATTATCAGACCACATAACTAATTTATTTTTGCCAATATTCGAAGCTATAACTAACAACGCTATTCAAATTTCAGTCTTTCAATATGCTAATTCATTATTCCAATGAAAATGAAATTTTAAATATAGTCTAACAAAAGGGTTATGTTTTATAATAAACTAGTTAACAAAAACATTTATCATATCAGATGTATTATATTGACTCCTGACTATTATAGGAAATGTATCACATTTGGTACACTAAAACTTCATTACCTTTGAAATTCTAAAATGTGAAAGCTTTTCTATTAATTTAAAAATTGTGGAATTTTTTATAAAACTGTATTTATGTGGTACTATCTAGAAAAAACATGTCTTACAAACGCTTATTGCTCCATCTACTTCATGTTAATCGAGATAAACATTTGTAGAAGTGGTTTATGACATATTTACGTGCAGATATATAAAAATTGGAAAATACAGAAGGCTTAAGCTATAGTCAAATGTCATAAGAGCTAGTCTATGTGTAATGGCTTGATACTACTCTTCTTTGTGTGATTAAGAGATAAAAGAACGAATAACGGCTTCTCAGCTGAGGAAGGTAAAAGTATTGGAGGATTCGCACGAATAACAAGTAATATCCCGGAATTCCGCAACAAAACAATTATTTTACATAATTATTAACTAGATCTACAAACATTTGAATTAGTAATACCTTATCAATGTTATGCAAAGGTCTAGTAGGGTGAAGAGGACTTCTTAAGATATTCCAGAAACTTCAGTATGTACATTTCTTTTGAGATAAAAGTAAGTTAAACGTATGTTTTGTAAGTAAAAATCAATAGTCATTTTTAAAACATAAAAAATTTCGAAAATTTTCCATGTAGAGGGTAGTCCGAGTTGGGGGAACTTTCTTCAAAATCTTCACGTCGCATCCATGGAAGTTGCTGAACTGAAATGCCAAGTTTGGTATTTGACAGACTTTTCGATTTAGAGTTATCCTGGCAACACACACACACACACACACACACACACACACACACACACACACACACACACACACACACACACACACACTCACTCACTCACTCACACAATAAACATGTTTCAGTTGTTTCCTTTATCTCAGGAGGTCCCAGGACATGACTTTCTGGTGAAATCTGGGTATCAAACACTCTGGTGGAATGTAATTTTTCCCCTACCAACTGTAGTGGCAGAAAAACTAACAAGATACATGGCAGCTTTCTTTTATATGATTTTGCGTTACAACGCACATATTTTAAATCAAAATTAGTAAAAATTTCATCGTTTGAAGGATTATTAGTATGAAGAAAAACCTTAAGTAGTTGATCTGAAAATAAAGTTTAAATTGGACGTGTAAATTAATAATAGTACGCCAATAGGTACAGTTTTAGTTACCGTTAAATGGTAGCTTAAAATGCCTCAGATGAAACACTTACCATTACATTACTTCATTATGAAAACACTGAAAGTTTTAATTTTTCAGATTTTTCGAACATAATGTATTTTTAACAATTTACTTATACCTAAATTAAAATTCAGTCGAATACGTGTAATTTCAATTCACCTTAGAATTTATGGGTAGATGCATTTGTTAATCTTTTACACAGCAAGAAATATTTTACAGTGGAAAAATTTACCTACCATCAAATCGAATGTGTTGCATTCATATGACTGTATCTATTTATCTATTATTCCTTATTTTTAAAATGGTTTCTGTAAACACTCTTGCAGCCTCAATTTCTGTGTACTTGTTAAATAATCTATAGAAGCCTTTGCATTCTCTACAAATTTCTGTGAAAGTACAAGGGGAATAGAGAAAGTCGAATCGATGTTCAGACTTTAAAAGTGTGCGTGCGCGCGTATGTTAATGAAGTACTTATTTATAATGCCTCAAAATATTTCCATTTCGATTAATTGTTTTCCAATTATGCATCAGTCAACATATATCAAGTATTGGCCTTTGGTCCAAGAAAGAACTAGCATGCTTTAGCTTGTCCAGGAAGTTGTGGTTACCTGCCCTAATAGGACTTTTAACCTCTGGAACACTTATTAAAACTGTGGAAAGTTTACTATGGAAATGTTTCCTGACTTCCCTGTATAATAAGTTAAGAATAAGGAACAGTATGCTATTGTAAGGTATTCTGACTCTGAAAGAAAACCTTATAATACAATTGTGTTCTTAGGGATCGGCAAACTTCCTTCCCATGCATCTGCCAGGACTTCTTTTTATTCTTTTTCTTTTTAATAGTTTTTATTGTTTCCGTTTATTTCACTGTCTGTTTTCTATAAATTCACACAAATACGCTATACATATAAACATCAATGCATAAGGCGGGACTCGAACCCGCGACCCTCTACGCGGCGGAACGCTAGAGGTATACGTTCTAGCGACCATGGCAGACTTAAGCCATAGTCAGTTACAGACATGTGCGTCGTTTGCTTGGAAACGAACCAAGCGGCCGTTACAGACTGCTGGCTACTGGAAGGCCGCTGGTAGTTTTCGCTCATCTAAGTACTATTGATTCTTTAATCAAACCCCTAGTAGAATCTTATTTACTTGTATCAATATGAAAGAAGAAGTGCATTATTTAAGAACCTGAGACAAAATCTGATATTATATATACCTGACTTCCTTTGCCTACTATGGAAAAGGAAACGAAAGTGTAGAGTTTAACGCCCGGTTTTGCTAAATGCTGCACCGAGGGTGGCGACACTGATGATGTAAGGGATGAAGATGTAGCACCGGTGGAATGAGATGGTGGGTGAAAACCGGTGTTCCCAGAGAAAACCGACCCCAGTGCCGTGTTGTCCATTACAAATCTCACTTTGCAGTAGCCTGGGATCGAAACCGGGCCGCCTTGGTGAGAGTCAAGCGGTCTAACCACTCAGCCACGTTGCGGCCTTGTTTACTACTACCTCATTCATGGAGCATCTTAAAAGATTCTTCCAGAAGCTTGTTCTTCAATCTGTTTTAATTAAATTGTGATTAACGTTTATATAAATAATTTTATTAGACATTTCGTTAAATATTTAAAACTATATCTCTGTTTTCTGGCCTTGAAATTTAATACTCTTTCTCTGACGTCACGAGAAACGACTGAATCCTGAGCACTTTAAAAATGACTTGCTGAAAAATTCGAAGCAGTAATAATGGCTATCTCGGATATTCTTGTTTCCATAAAACACTTATTTGATTATGTGGCACGTATTTGTGTCTTGGATATGGTTGCGCGTTATATAAAAATTATGCAAAATTTCTTCTGAGTGAAAAGGATTTCACAGACTATTCGCAAAAAGTATAATATATTTATTTTATTTGGTATCTAAATATCTGAAACATATGAATTTTAATCAAAATAAAACTATTTAAAATTTTTCCATTTAAAGAGTGGCTTTGGGTGGGACTATTTCCTAGAAAATGTTATTGCCGATCTGTGGAAGTTAACTGAACTTAAATATTCAAATTTGGTATTTATCTGCCTTTCGTTTATAACTTATACTGGATTCAGGGGATCAGAAAACATGAGTTTCCTGGAGGACAAAGTAAAACTGGACATTTTAAGTGAGTTTTGTGAATGAATAAAATTATAGAAAAAGAATGTATGGGTTTTGCCACATAAGCTAATTATAGGAACTACACAAATGGACAGGAACACTACGGTGAAGAGATTCGGCATTAAAAGTCACTATGTCGGAGGTGACCTGTCCTTGGACGAACAGGATATTCGGGTTTTCCTGAATTTGTGTTGCCGTGATACATCAGAAAAAGAGGGTGAGAAATTGGATAACAGCTTATGAACCACGACCCGTTATAATATTCACTCTAGTCGAAAGAAACACGTCACTCACTCAAAAGAGGAAAATCTTGTCAACTGCACTCCCTCGCAAGTGTGGCGAGCGACCACTTCGGGGGACTCCCTCGTCACCCGCACCTAGCCCTCACCCAAGGGAGAAGAAAAAGACGAAAAGAAAAAGTAAAAAGATAAGCGAAGATGGAAGAGATGTCTCGTTTACGCGTATGCAAACGCAAAATGGTCTGTCTCACAGAGCTAACGTGTAGAAAAATAATTCCTTGGAATATTTCAAACTGAAAGTGATTAATATTAACTTACAGGGCGCCGGGGTAGCGCGGTGGTTTCGTTCGCAGCTCCCGTTCTAAGGGTCCCGAGTTCGATTCCCGGCTCTGGGGTTGGCGATTTTAAGTCGGCCCTATCCACGCCTTCACCTCTGTCTAGCACACGTGAAGTATCCCCTATGCCCAACGTGGTTCGGAGTCCACGGTAAAAACTGTAGATCCTCTCACCTCACCGCCATCTTCACTATCACCCTATCATCGGAGGTAATGGACACCGCCCTCTGGGTGCCTCCACCTGAGAAATGGGTCCGGTCATCACTTGGTGGGGTGAGGTTACCCCGAAGGCCAAGGTTGCCATGTGGGGAGTGTTAGTAACTAACTATATTAACTTACATGTAAATGCCAAATAATAATAATAATAATAATAATAATAATAATAATAATAATAATAATACAGTATAGTAATACGAACAATCGACACTGAATTTACACTAACAGAGATTGAGCAAGTTAGCGCAGCGGTAGTATTTCGCGCTGTCTCCCGTTGGATACTCGTCGATCGCGCAACTGATTTGGGTACTTCATGACTACCCCTTGTCACCCATTATCACTTCCCGTCATTCCACTCCTGATTTTGCAGGTATGTTTTCAGTTTCGTGGTGTATAATGCTTGCGCATTGTAACTGCTGTTCTCGGCGCTGGGTGGCGTTAAAATGGTTGCTGTCCTCACGTTGGAGGGATCGTGTCAATACCGGGCTCAGAGTGTTGGTGGCCATGCACGGTTATTGGGCCGAGCCGGGATCAACCATCAACATCTGTTTGGGATTTTCATGTCCCTGTGACTGTTTGCCTGCGACCCTTTAGCCTCCTACGGTTCCCTCACGTCGTTCTTTCCTTCTGAGATGTTTACGCGCAATAGATCTGTGTGTATCGCTTTCCCTTTACACTATTAGGGCGAAGTTATTACTACAAAAAAGGAATAAGATTTTTTTTTTAATTCAGTGCCATGGCCGGGATATGAACCGCGGTTTCCGGGTCTCTATCCGCTTGCTCTTAACCATTTCACCGGGAAACATACCAGTCAGCTGAAGAATTTGATGACATGCTGGCATCATGGCCTTGGAGCCTGGGAGATCCATCCCGGCAATGGCATTGAATTTTTCCGTCTGACTTTATCAATCCAAATATTAGCCTTCACAAGGCAAGTGTGGAAGAACGATTAAATTTCAAATTTGTTTCAAGTTTATAAATCACAAAAGGTAGAGTCCATTTTATAATAAGACTGGCATCTCAACTGAGGTTTTCGCAGAAAGCATTTCGAGAGAAAGCATTCTGATGTCTCTGATTGTTTAGGGTTAAATATGAATCAATTTCTACTGGATAGTAACAGAGTAGCAACGAACTCTACCCTAGTACACGTGAATAGTACACATGAGGTACAAACTGACACACAATTGACTTTGAACATTTAAGAATTGACTGGTGTTATTTCCTTTTCATTGTTTTAAATTTTAATAATTACATGCTTCACGTTGCAACTAAATAGAGTTGCAAGTTATCAATTTTTGTAATTTCAGCAATCAGGCATGGGCTATGGATAGCCAGTTCACCATAAAGTTAACGTTGATGACTACCAGAATCATCGTTCAGCAACTGCTAGTAACGTAACTGAAGGCGCGACAACCCGCTAGCCAGAGCCTGCCTACCCGACTGCCGACCTCGCGCCTACATACGCAAGGTAGAGGTGGGTGATCATCCAACCGATACGGGGAGGACATGTGGTCAGCATCACGGCAACCCCAGCCGGAAAGTTGACTTTCTAGACCAGGGTTCGCTACCTAGAGTACTCCTCAATTTCTTCCCGAAGCTGAGTGGGTACCGGTCATATACCCGGGGCATAAAATTCGCACCCCGATCAATTCCGTTAGCATTCTGTAGCAGGGAACCAAGTACAACAGCCGCGCACAACCAGCAACTTAAAGTACTTAATTTTATTATCGGGTAAATACTTCCATCTATTTACTGCTGCAGGGATAATAGCATGAAATGTGTATGGTTAAGCACACGGGAGAATATCGTATTGCATTTCCAAACTCTTTCTTGTTCTCTACTGATACATTTGTAATGTTCTAACGCCATACGATGAGCCCGCCTCGGTAGCGTGTCTGCTTCACGTTCAGGAGGTCCCGAGTTCGAATCTCGGTCAGGGTGAGTTACCTGGATAAGGTTTCTTCCGGGGGTTTCCCTTATCCTGAAATAAGAATGTCGGGTAACTGTAAGCTCTATGGACCCTGAGCTCGTTTGAGAATCATTTCACCCATTCCATTCATCGCCCAATATGACAATGTTGAAGGGCGTAAGTTTAAAAAAAAAAAATAGAGCCATACGATGTGGCAGCCAATAATATATCTGGTTTCAAGCCCATTTTTTTATTATGTTTGTCAAATTTAAATAATCTCTACGTTCCATATTTTGTTCTCTTCTTACTTATTTTGATCAATGTACAGCTGTTTTTAATTAACGTCCCCCAAACTTGTCGTATCCGACGATAAAACAACTTGGTGAAGAAATGCTCAAATGAGTTCAGAGCCCATAGAGCTTAGTATTTTCCGACATTCACGTTTTAGGATAAAAGAATACCCCGGAAGTAATATTATTCCGAAAACTCATCCTAACCCGGATTCGATCTTGATACCTTTTAAACATTACGCAGATATGCTATCATCTACGCTACCGAGGCGGGCAAGATGTACCTCTAAATTGTAAATACAATAATCAGAGGAAGTCCTAGAACTGATCGTAGAGGCGCAGTACAACCCTTGTGTTATGAATACAATACCACGATGAAAGCCAGCAGCAGCTCTCATGATGCAGTTGAGTTTATGCTATGTTGTAAACTACAAACCTAAGACCATAGGAAATGAGGTCCACAGAACAGTAATAATATCTAAGAGGGTTTTGCTCAAGAGATACTTAAACCAAGTTTTGGAAGTTGGAAGTTATTGTGATCTTGGTGATTATGGTACAAAAACGAATGGAGCAAAATTTATCTACGTAAACGCTTAGATACAGGAACTAATAAATGTTAATCAGAGAGTTTGTATTGTACCTTTCAACGGCGATAAAACACATTTTTTTTAAAAAAATAAGCATGTCATACATTTTACAATGCTAGAAATAAGTATAATATATACATTGTAATTTTATTAGGAGAGTCGATTGGCCATTGTTTCGTCCTTGAAGTCTGTTTGCTTAATATTCCTCTAAGTTTAGCTGTCACATCATGACCACTCTTGTGTATTGCTTGAAGTGCATTATAATCGACTTATTGGTTTATGCTGATTTTCTGTGAAATATAACTACAGTATAACTACGACAGCGACAACTAGAGGTCAAACGTATCTTAAGTGCATTTTGCTATATCTTAATCTGTTCCAAGACTTCATCTGTAGTCAAATGGTCACACCTCAATCCAAAGAGGCGAAGAGTATTTTTTTTTTTTTTTTTCAATTTGAATCAATCCATAGAGCCTGGAAATATGCACATGGGCGTGAATTCCGGTTTACTAATGAAAAATAGTATACAAAATATATGATCATAAAATGAGTTGCTTCCAAAGTGAACGATCACAATGTGATCATAGAAGTTAGGGAGGCAACTTCCGTGATGTAAAGTTAGAGTGTCTGCCTTACATTCAAAAGATACGGAGTTCGAATTTTGCTTAGGATAACTTACACAGATATGATCTATTTTCCTGGATTTGCTTTTACTCTGAGCAGATGAACATCAGATATACGCTCTAGTGATCGGCTTCTTTTGAACGCCATTTTATCCGTCTCATTCACTCACTATAATATATGATCAACCGGATTAAAGCACATTTAACTTTAGGTGCTACAAGCGGTACAGATTAAAAATGCTCGTATTCTAACACACTACATTATAAATTACTGTCTATTATTTATTTATTTTATATTTTATATTAGAATGTATCTTATAGGCTATATCCGCGGAGAATAGTAGTGAAAAGCTGAAAGAAACGTTAAAATTGGATGAGGTGTGTTTGAGATGACACACATTTTCTCTCCTTAAATTATTAATATAAACACCAAATGAAGAGAACTGGAACTACTTACGTGCCATAATATGACAAGAAGTTCCCGTACTTGCGATATATAGCTCCACAGTAACTCCTGGTTGAGGTATATAGTGCAATATCCCATGTGTGCGCTCAGCTGTTGCTGAGTATATTGATGTGGTCCCAGAGGACAGTGTCGGCAAAGTAACAGACCAAGTTAGGAAGCGGGAGGGATGGTAGACTCAAAAAATGAAAAAGGACGGGCCAGGGAAGCTGAAATCTTGAGTTAAGGGATGGTTCAACGTAACGAGGGTGGAGAAAGGGGGTAAAAATAAAAGCAAACACAGCAAATGAGAAAGTGCGTGTCTCTTGGGAACAGGATAGCTCTGGTCAAAATCACTATCGGCCGTAATGTTATATAACCTCTTCTTTTCTATTTATAAAAGCTATTCAACCATGGTATATCAGCTCCAAAGTTTTCCTTGTAGAGGGCTCATTGGAGGAAGCAATATGAGTTCTCTCTGTCCGTGCTGCTCTTATTCTCTTTCCATTACCTTGACCGAATCCTTCATTGTTACAAAATTATTTAACTTATGCTCAGGATGAAAACGCGTAAATAATGCGCAATTTACATAAAATATGTATGTACAATATGTAAAAGGATCAACAACGTTGTGTGTGTGTGTGTGTGTGTGTGTGTGTGTGTGTGTGTGTGTGTGTGTGTGTTTCCATTTATTTCCAGCCTTTCAAGTGGTCATATCAGCGGCCGTTTTCCTTTGGAACATATCCATAGGGTTAACTTGTATACTTTGGGTTGCTTGTACTTTGTATTTTAATTATTGCATCACGCAAACATTCACACTCTCATTCTTACTTCCAGACTCTGGAGAAAATGGGGAATCATGTTGGTTGGAGAAAAGTCCCCGCCCCCACCCGTGAATCGAACCCTGTACCTTTTGCACAGCAGTTGCCCTACCGACTGAGCTACGAGGTCAGCCAGATTATCTTTTATTGTGCACTGATGTAGCATTGTTCTAGTTATTGCCTGCATAATATGAAGGTGATCTTGAAATACTGTTATCATCCTACGTAACATGTACTATTAGGAAATGTGATATAAGGTAAGACAATATATGAGGATGCGAACTTCGGCACTGCAGCCCACCCGAAGAGAGGACTGAAGCGAGAAGAGACAGAGGGCTCCAGAAGCCTCAGCTTAAAACTTTCAGACTGAAACTCCCCGGTGACGTCTAGTGCAATGGGAAGCTACCGCGCTAGAGCTGGACACACTCTACAGAGACTGGAGCCAGAGACCACATTCGCGGGAACGAAGGTTCACAGTCAGCAAATTGCCTGCTGTGTAGCACCGAAAAATCTGTCGACGCCGGCCAGTCCTGAAATAACAAAGAAGATAAAGATCGACATGAAAGAATGTGAGTGAAAATGGGTGGGGGGGGGGAGGAAACTCGGGGGATCTAATAAACCATCCCAGTATTTTCCTAGCGAGTGCAGAAAGCCAACAGAGGGAATCGAAGCCACATTTTCTAATTTATCTGCAACTTCTTTGCATTTGTGTAACAGTTTGTAATTAGCAGCCACTAGGCATATAGATATACAAATATTACAGAAATGGTGACTGCTGAAAATTAGATTTGCTTGAATAAAGGTGCAATGCTTTGACGTAAGAATATGATCAAGGAGTACGAAGAATGGCCCTGTGTTAACGTTGAGGCTCACATGGGTAGGCCTTGGTTTCGATTCATCGTACACTTACACCGATCATGGCTTTCTTGTCGTTTTCAATGGTCCACAGGCGAATGTTGGAATGGTTTCTCATTTATCATGATTTCCTTTTCATACTTTGTCTTTCATTCCGTTTCCATCGCATCTTTCCAGTGTGCTTCTAGGTTTCGTGGCATATGGTTGAGCTGCACACATGGATGAATGATAGCTCGAAGGAAAGAATAATCTTCCGTGGACAATAGAGGTTGGCTTCGTCAACGGGTTGTTCTTCACTCTCTTCTCTCAGCCCCAGCAGTACCACGGGACTTAAAGCCTGGAATGTTAAGGTAAGAGTCCCCTATGGTTCCTTCACATCACCTCTTCTTCCTGAAGGCTGTAGACATAATGGATCTATTCAGGAGTAAATTTACGATCTCTTCCTTTTAGCGGCATAACCTACATGACTAAGGTATAATCAAGAAGTTCTATTATGGGGAACTGAGTAATGGAGCCATGTAATCATATTTTACATGTAAAGTACGGAATGCACAAAACTGTTTAGTATACGAGGTAAAAATAGCTAGCTTTTATTGAATTTGGCAATTTTAATATCAATTGCTCAATTCCTTTTATGTTTATTAAGCCATGCTTCCCATCTAGTTAATTATTACCAGTCATCAGCAGTATTTACTTTAAACTTTTATACTGAAAAATGAGACAATTGCTCATTGGTTTGAAATAAAATCACTCAGGCAACTTACACTTTCTAGCAGATTATTGCTTTTGAATTGCCTCTGGTAGCAGAGAGTACGCATGTCTCTTAACACAAAACCTTCACAATATAATATGTTCCCTTTACAGGTTTGCACAGGTTTCTAGCTAGAGGTTAAACGAAAAGAGAAACTTCCATAAGAAAGTTATGGTTACCTGGGAGATTTCGAAAACTGCTTACTCGCTTCTGAAGAAGCAAAAAACGCTTGAATTAGCCTCCCTGTCAGTGAATTATGGCTGGATTTCTCAACTGAATTATTATTTGAATTATGACATATCAAAGGTCACATTTCATTACAATTTCTTGTATGACACTGAGTGGAATGAGTTAAGCAGTAGCATTCGGGAGGTTGTGGTTTCAACTATCGTGGCCGACCTTCTTGAACCACTGGTTTCTTTGGAGTTACCCCAGGTCGTTTGGAGAACACGGGAAAGATGATTCCATATCCCGAATATTATGTTAATCAATTTCACCTTATTTCTTAATTCATTTCACTTTTCACCCTGGTTGGCTACTTAAAAGTTCCAAGTGTCGGCAGCAGTTTCGGCTTGCATAGCAGGTGGATTGTTCTCTGTACATTCTCGTAATCCGGATCGGGGACGGACTTCGATTCCCGGATCCCCGAGGGGATGTGTAGGTCTACAGGATGAAGTGAGACCGGTGGTACGACCAGTCATGGGAGATTTTAAATCTTCAGTTGTTAGGGATCCTGCTCTTTCCTCAGATCCACCACCCTTAGTATTCTCTCTTTGAATCCCTGCATCACAAGGCTGCACCCTCAGATACAAAAGATTTCATTGATCGAGATGCTACGTCGCCCCTCCGATAGACATACTATCATAGCGTCATGGTTGAATAGTTCCTTGTGGTCCAAAAGTACAAATTAATAATTCAAATGAAGGGAACTTGGTGTGACAGAGATCAGTGACAAATGAGATAAAACTCCTTATCTATTAACTTTTGTGAATTGAACAATGTAATATTTTACTTTTGTATCACTATTTTCGTTTTCCACGTTGGTTCATGTCAAACTTAGGTGAACAGATTATTATTACTTACTGTTTAAATACACTTACGTTACAGTATGTATGTCCACTGCTGCAGATGTTCAAAATAGTGTTCATGTGCCTGAAGACATCCCCTCACTCTATGCTGACACTCTTCTATCACTGTTAAAAGCGTTAAAGGTGGAATATTCCGGATAGTATAGACGATCCTTTGCTTTAGCACATCTAAAGCCGTGGGCCTTATCTGGAAAACCTACTGCTTTACATACACCCATAGAAAAAATTAAGCGGTGTGAGGTCTGGTGACCGTGGACCGTGGCCTGAGATCCACATCGCCCTATCTATTGCGCAAGGAAGATCTCATTTACTTTCTAGCGAAGTCAGAGCATAATTTACTATGTCTTCTGCTGTTGTAACTACATTCATAATAGTTGAATCAGTGGTATACTATCCTCTAGCTCCTGTAGAGTGGTATTCAGCAACTATTCTTATGTATACTAGTTTATATTTCACCAATTATTCCAATTATTCCAAACCAGACCTTAATTTTGGAGCACCGGGGTCATTTGATTCTCAAACAAGGTAAACAAAACACAAATAGTAATTGAAGTGTATTGTTTACCACGGCCTATTCCAACTTCTGATTGTTTTAATCCACAGAAACTAATTTAGAAAAACTGAAAATTGAGAATTCTCAGGGCATTAAAAGGAAATACGTACATAAATAAAAATAAATACTTTCAACATTGGCAAATAATACATTATACAACGTGTACTTTAGAAAGAACGATTTTTTCCTTTTGTAAATTGATTGTAGAGTCACACGTGAAGACATTTAATTAAGTTCGTAGTATTCCATTAAGGAAATAAAACAGAACGAAGCTTTTCGCATATCGGTGTAGTGGATTATCTTCAACATCTTCGCATCGTATTATTAATTATTATTATTATTATTATTATTATTATTATTATTATTATTATTATTATTATTATTATTATTATTATTATTATTATTATTATTATTATTATTATTATTATTATTATTATTATTATTATTATTATTATTATTATTATTATTATTATTATTATTATTATTATTATTATTATTATTATTATTATTATTATTATTATTATTATTATTATTATTATTATTATTATTATTATTATTATTATTATTATTATTATTATTATTATTATTATTATTATTATTATTATTATTATTATTATTATTATTATTATTATTATTATTATTATTATTATTATTATTATTATTATTATTATTATTATTATTATTATTATTATTATTATTATTATTATTATTATTATTATTATTATTATTATTATTATTATTATTATTATTATTATTATTATTATTATTATTATTATTATTATTATTATTATTATTATTATTATTATTATTATTATTATTATTATTATTATTATTGTTGTTGTTGTTGTTGTTGTTGTTGTTGGTGTAACAAACCTGTTATGTGCTGAAATGCTTCGCCACATCTAAATCTTCTCTACTCTATCCTGAGGTTTTA
>CM060948.1:117005424-117017924 GCA_030765055.1 Mantis religiosa | reverse complement strand
AACCAATGACTTTATTCTTTATTCCTGTAATCAACATCTGCTTCGATTTGATTAGAGATTTATGAACCCTAAGTTAATGCGTGTGTTCACTATTAACAGCGGTACTAGCTGCAAAACTGGGAGATTGGTGACCTTCAAATTAAAATATAAAAGAAAGGACATTATATTTAACGCCGCATAATGCTAGATGAAACGGTAAAGCCAATTCAATGATCACTTTGGACCATTTTCTTACAAATTCATCATTACTTTCATCTTTATTTATACCGATACCTGCTCCTTTTCACTTCGTAGACGTGTTGAAGCCTAAGTGTTGCCAAATGTAAAACCTCCATCAGCAAAAAAATTTGTAATTTATAGTACTGTCGCTATCTCAATGGAAAACGGCTATTTCCATGACACTTTATCATATAGATTCTGACATTTAGAAAAACATAGGAAAGGTCTAATCCCTTCTGTTGTATGATTATAAATAAATGATAGTATGATAAGCAAAGTGCATATAAACTACCCAGATGGTGCCACGGTAATGTATGTGGGAGGTAGCGGGTTCGATCCCCGAAGACAGAGCACTGGCACTTGGGTTTTTGGTTGTTTCCCTTTCTCACTTAAGCGAATGCTTGTGTGCTTACTTTCACACCACAACTTCCCTTCCACCATTTAACTTCATTTCATTTGTTCATCTTTCAGATCTGCTTTCAGGTTCATGGTATATGGCGGTGCCGGACAGATGGCGCCGTTACTTGCGCATTGTAAGTGTTGTTCTCGGCGTTGGGCGATGTTGTGGCCGCTGTCTCCACTTGGAAGGTACGACGCTTGCCGACACTTGGGCCGAAGTTTTGGTGGCTGTGCAGCGCATCCTGATGCCGGAATGAAGAACTCTTAGTTCTTGTTAGGAACTTTAGCGCTTATCTATGGTCTCTATCTCTATGTCTCTGACCCTATGGCCCTCTATGGTTTCCTCATTTCATATCTTTATCCAGGGTATTGTTAGCTCCAGTGCATCTCTGTAGGTCTTGGCGTGCCAGGTGTACCCTTCCGTTGTTTTTTCTTTACATGTTCTATGCGTAGAAAAGAAAGTAAGAATAGAACTCGGACAGATCATAGGTAGGGTAAGACAAAAATGTTTGTAGAAGGTAGATAATGGTATGGCAATCAGATATTAGAATCTACCAATGTGAATAATAATGCTGATATTGTTTAATTTATTATGGATTAATTAAGGTTGTTAAGTACTAAGGTTCAATATGACTATAGAACCATTATACGCAAAACTTGATGTTAATTAATATGCGGTAGAAGAGGAACCTAGCTCAGATTGAAGGGGTATAAGTTTTAAAAATAAAAGCTATTTGAACTATGAAAACTTAATTTCCTCTCCTTCATAAAAAAAAAAAAAAAAAAAAAAAAAAAAAAAAAAAAAAAAAAAAAAAAAATCTGCGGTCAGGTTCTGATTAATTGATGGTGAAATTGTCTTGGTAAACACCTTCACCAAATTCGACTGTCGAATCAGTCAGAATTGTTGGTAAAGGGAAGAAAACATGGACATGAAGTCTAATACACTGCAAAACCCTTGTCTCATAAGGATTTTACATCCCAATATTGGGAAGCAAACATAACTTAATTATTAAATCCTGAACATTACATACAAAAACACATACGCACACACTCACACATATACACAAGCACACACGTAGACACTGTGACTTTGTGGGTTCGTAGAATTAAAAGCCTTATTTGATGAATTTTAAAATGCTCTTTATTTCAGTAGAAGGACGTTTTTTACACCCCTTACAGCATCAAAAATTACGTGTCATACACAAAAGCCGTTTCTGGTTGCTTAATCACAAGTAAACAAACGAAAGAAATCAGTACACTGCTGCACACATACAATGAACAGTTCTCAACTAGCAACTCACTCACTCACTCACTCACTCACTCACCCACTCACTCACTCACTCACTCACTCACTCACTCACTCACTCACTCACTCACTCACTCACTCACTCACTCACTCACTCACTCACTCACTCACTCACTCACTCACTCACTCACTCACTCACTCACTCACTCATCCGTTCGTGGTGTTATTTATAACTCCTAATCATTGTTCTAGAATTTTGTGGATTTCTCGATAACAATTGAGATGGCATCAAAAAAGACGAAACTTCCAGACATCTATCTGTCTCTTTCTTTCTCTCTTTCGGCAGGCATCTAGCTCTGCGCCGTACTATCTGTCTCTTTCTCTGAAACGCGCCCAGCGCTCCGCGGCACCAACCGACAATGCCTCGGCGACAGTACATTTAGTAATAAAACAAAAGAGGGAGAATTGTATTCCACTCAAAGTTCGACACTGATACTTCATGGAAGTGTACGTTCAGTGGCTCCGCGAATTGAACAAATGAATCAATGAATCAAACAAATCAATGAATTGAACAAATGTATAAATTTAAAGATGAAGGTTTGTGAGGATGCCTGTGTGTATATATGTGTGCACCTATAAATAGCCGGTTGAATATGAAACAAGGAATTTAATTTAAACATCTTCCAAGGTGAGGCAGGAGTATTTTCAAGAAGTTTCTCTGCCTCATGTTAACCTTTAGACAGAAATGGTTTGCTTTTGGTCCTCTAATAAAGTCTCTTAGGATTGGATTAAAATATTGTACGTTTACAAATAAATTTATATTCTGAATATCCTGGGAGTAGCCTATCACGCCATCCTTATTTTGATTGACTTATTTATAATGAGGAATCTATAAGAGGTAAACAAAATCTTAGTACACAAAAAGATAGATCTTCTTCAGTTTCCTTTTCTAACCTTGTCATACACACTTCTAGTGGGAAAGAACAATTAAAGTGCCCTAACTGATTAATAGTGATCTTAAATTATAAAGCCCGGGTCTTAAAACAGAGTAAGTCGCCTTAAGGTAGTTGTCTCATGTATATGAGAATTCCTAGTGGTTTACCGGGAAAAATACAAATCTGAAGTCTGTTGGAGAATTTAATGTCATGCTGGTACGTTGACATGGTAGCTCAATGGTTAAGAGCAACATGGCGGAGGTTGAGAAAACCGTAGTTCAAATCCTGGCTATAGTATTAAATTTTTTACTGTGATTGTACTCATTCTGTGCTTTTCCAAAACAATAAATAACAATGAAGGAAGGATTAAAGCTTGTCAGCAAAAGCTTTGCCTTTTCAAATCATTAAAGACACAACGCTCACAACATGTCCACAGTTTCTAGCACTAAATTTCCCCCATATATTCTTTGATTCAGTGCTCGAATGGTTATCTTCCATCACACACATCAATCAGTAGGGAAACACAACCATAGAGTATTCCAGCTGTGAACAGTTATTTTGGACTTTTAGGAGGCACTTTATGAATTATCTTGAGCTTTATTCCAATATCAGCACAAATTCAAAATGACAACTTGCACTCTATGTTCTATATAGGCACCTACTCGCCAATATACGAGGGTTGTTCAATAAAGAATGGTCATAATTTTTTACGGTCATAATTTTCCGCACTAAAATTCAATCTTGTTATATTCTGTTAGCTTAATGTGAAACAAACACGCCGTAGTAGTGTCATGTTGGTACTCCTGGTTCCCGCCTGTGAGAACCAGGCAAGTTCAGAAACGTTCAGTATCGCCTATCGCTACAATGGAGGTAACACGCGAGGAACAATATGCGACTTTGAAATTCTGCTTTCGTCCCAATAAATCTTCAGTTAAGGCCTATATAATGTTACAGGAGACCTATGGAGAGTCTGTTCTTCCCTACAGCACAGCTCGAAGGTGGTTTAAGATGTTTAAAGAGGGGAGAAAATCAATTTCAAAGGAAGGTGGACTCGGTGCTCCAGTTACTGCTCTTACGGAAGAAAACATCAACACCGCTGCTGCCATTGTGACAGAGGATCAACGAATTACGTTAATATCACATTCTGAAATACTGAACACTTCATTGGGTGCCACTCACGCGTTGGTGACAGAAACATTACACATGAGACGTGTTTGTGCGCGATGGGTTCCAAGAATGTTGATTCCCGAACAAAAGAACATTCGTATGCAGGTCTGCATGCAGTTAAAGTTGATGTTAGAGCAAGATCCGGAGTTTCTTTCAAACGAAATCACTGCTGATGAAACTTGGCTACATCATTTTAATCATGAGGGCAAACAGCAAAGCTCAGTGGGGAAATCTCCTTCATCACCAACCATCAAAAACGCAAAACTGGCTACTTCTGCTGGGAAAGTTATCGTTATCTCGTTCTTTGATATTCATTTAATGCTATATCATCATGTTGTACCTGCACACACATCAGTAACTGGACAGGACTACAGGAATGTCCTGAAAACTTTGCAAGTCCATATCAGGCCCAAAAGACCACATTTCCGTGAAGCAGGCTGGATACTGCACCACGATAATGCGTGACCGCATATTGCCAATGTTATTGCTGAATATCTTGCAAAAATCAAAGTGAAGTGCAGCCCTCACCCTCCCTATAGTCCGGATTTAGCCCCTATTTCCTAACTTGAGGAAACGCCTTCGTGGGAGGCATTAACCATCATCAGAAGCAGTGGTTTAGGCTGCGGAGTCGATTTTGAAGGATCTCTGAAAAAATGATTTCCAGCATGTCTTTGCAGACTGGCAGAAACGCTGGGACAAGTGCATCGCATTCAGGGGAGACTATTTTGAGAAGGACCATCAAAATTATGAGGATGAGTAAAGGTACGTTGTCAAAAAGGAATTGTGATCATTCTTTATTGAACATCCCTCGTATGTTAAGTGATAAAATATTCAAATATTCCCCAGGACTGCAAATCCTGGCTACAGCACTCTACTTAGTATTACTGAAGAAAATTAGATTTTAATTACCACGAGTCTTCTTTTCACCTATTCATTTTAAACATGTCAGAAATTTACACTTAATAGTCAGCCTTTCAGGAAATTCTGGCAAGTGGGAAAAGAATAATCGCATATAGGCTTGTTTTATTCACTTTAGTTTATTGCAAAATATAACAATATGTTCCTCCTACAGCAATATGTACAGTATTTGATAATCTCAAAACATTGGCATTTCGTTTCTAACATACATTTTCTGGTTCGTTTTTTAATTTTTTTTCTTATTTCTTCTGTTCTTTTTTATTTTATGCATATATTTTTGTAACAAATTCGCAGAACACATCTTCTCTGTAGGAGCAGGGGCAGATTTTTTCAGTAGCTCTATGGCTTCGAGGAGACACTGGATCTATAACAGATTCTGTTCCTTGTATTCATGGGAATGGACTAAAATAAACAAATACAATCTGCTTTTCTTTTACCTTGCTATCTGGATTCTAAGCCACGACAAGATATCCAATCATTTACAATTTTTGTTTATAATTTTACATTTTACAATTTCCAAATTACAATTTTGCAATTACAAGTTATTATGAACTTGGGAGATAATTTAACAAATAATTATTTATACGCTATATGAATGAGCAGATATATCTAACCTATAATTCTTAACTAACTAATAACCTAATAGTCAGTGTACCCCAGTGACTTACATATCCACTAATAGTAATAATAATCCTATCAGCGGTCCTACTATTACAACAAATTAACAGTTATTGCAACAAAAGTGTTCATGATGAATTATTTAAATAAGAACCGAATTTTATCACTGTCACTATATAAATTGAAAACAATAAATGGTTTTCAAACCTATCCCTAACTAAAATTATTAATGTTTCTGGTAAGAGAAAAGACGTACTCCGTCTTCTTGCTAATTATCTCTTATAATTACGTGTTCATTTCCAGATTAATACATTGTCAATATTTTTATAAATTCACTAAATTGTCAACATCTATTGGTGCTTCTGTTGTTCCTGCATCATCTTGTCCAATACCTTGTATATCTAAATTTGGATCTTCCTCTAATAGCCTGTTTCTGTCAATAATTCTTTGAGATCTTCGGACTATAACTTCCTGTTGAGCCCATCTCAACGTTCTTGCTCCTCTTCTTGACGATATTCTTTTATTGACTTTTCCGAGATAACACCCATTATCTTTTGATGTATTTCAAAATATTCCTTTATTCGGATTATGTTCCATATAGATTTTCCGGAAAGCTGCCTACGTTTTTCTATTAACTTTTCTTGATATTTTTTGCATTCAAAAGCGATGTGCTCTGGAGTACTTTCACTTTGCATAAGCATCCTAGAGCATTGTTCCATTCTGTCTGTCATTCTCAAATTAAGATTTCTCTAACTTAACGTCTGGAGAGGCACACCTTCCCAATTATTTTTCTAACCTTTCCATAGTTCTTCTTCTTTAGCCAAGTTTGCACCGCGTTGCCTGATCCTAAGGTCCATAGGCCACATAGGTAGGGCGACAAGTATTGCCATAGTAGAAGTGGTACTAACTATTCTCATACATCTTGAAAATGTCTGACGTTGAATTCTTCTTAATAGCATTTTATACTTGCCAACTCGGGCCCTATGAGCCCGCAGCCCAGATGCATTTCCTGTAATTCCCATGACCATGGCTACATAGTCTATTTTAGTGACTTGCGCTGGTAGTTTAAACTTGTAGTTTGTCATTGTCGCAAGCTTCGTCATGGTTTTAGTTGTCTTGTATTTGATTTTCTGTATATGTGTATCAAAACTTAACCGCTCATCCAGCCATACACCCAAGAATTTAACAGTGTAAAACAGTGTTTTTATACCTATAACGTTAACCTTTATAGTTGGATTCCTATCCAGCTGTACTTTAAAAGTAAATATGCAGATTTGTGTGGAGCTATTTCTAATTTAACCTGACTACACCATTGCTCAATTCCGTTAATAGCTATTGCAGTTTTAGCTTATATTTCTCTTGTATTGTCTGCTTCAATAAGTATCATCAGATCATCTGCGTATGCTATCACTTCACTTACTTGTTCTAGAAGTGATAATTTATCCAGTAAGGGTTCGGTCACTATGTCCCAGAATAATGGACCAAATACAGATCCCTGTGCTCACCCCTTGGTTAGTCCTTTTTCTAGTCTAATATTTTCTCCATTTAGGTAGATCCGTCTAACTTTACAGTAATGGAAATTAATTGATCTTTCACACTAGGCGTGTGTAGGACGCACTATGAAAGGGTAAAGCCAGAGTGAAGAATTCAATGCCTTAGCCGGGATTTGAACCACGGATCTTCTGGTTGCCGTCCAGCCCCTCTAACCATTGAGCTACTATGGCCAGCGTGCCGATATGACATTAAATTCTCCAACTGACTCGTGTTTTTCCCGTAAATCACTTATGAGTTCTCATAAACACATGAGACAGCTAATGGCGACTTACTATGCAGTAAGTACTTTAAGGCCCGGGCTTTATAGTTCAGACCACTGTTAGGTACAATTAATGGAAATTAATTATTCTTTCACACTAGCCATGTGTAGGACGCACTACTGGCTCTACCCTTTCATAGTTATAATTTTATTAAAATGGACATGGTGCTCCTCAATACGAGTATCAGAAGTTATGTAATGTATTTATACCAAAGGAAGCTGCACTCTAGAACATTGCAGTAATATAATAAGTACATTATGATGTAATGGTCAAGGAAAAACTGGTAGTTTTTTGATCCTACAAAACTAGTAAAATGCAGATGTTTAATATTTTAAGAAGTTACAATATCCGAATCATTTTCATGAGCATTTGTGCAACTAATTGAAACACTTTAAAGGACCATGCAAAAGTAAAGCTGATATGTGTATAATTGCATTGTACATTTTTCAAAACGAATCCTTTATATATTATAATTCTATGTATAGTTATAAAAGCATTACTGATATGTAATCTTAAATTACAGTTTAAATAACAGATCCAGTTGTTTAAAAATATTGAACAAATGAATCACGATTCCTGTAAAAGTTCAAGGTTTCTAGACCTGCACTTGACGTTCAATTTATTAAGTGCTTTTCAACTTTCCACAATATTATCTACACGAGACATAGGAGACAGGCATTTCTCATCCAGGAGGAAGAGTTTTTGAGAGATACTCAGATGTAACGTAGCTCCCATCTATGGGACCAGTGACGTAATGCTATTATTAGTTTTGAAAAACAAGAGATGGCTTACTGTAACATACCTATTAAATGATACGAAAAAATCAAATACTATAACCATTATTATTTTTATATTAAGCATTTGAATTTCAAAATATATCACGTTTCTTATAAAACTGAAGAAATAAGTATAATATAGCTTATAAACTGTTGGGAAAGGACAACAAGTAATAATCAACAGTTATAGCTTTTATAGTAAATAAATATCACGTTGGTTCAGTTGACGCTGGTTTACTAATTGGAATCAGGGAACCGTCACTGTCATTATATTTTGCATAAAATATATAATTTAGGCAATTAATTTCTTACTAACTAGATAAAAGAATAATCAGTATTGCCCTTACATGAATGAACTTGTTTTACATGCAGATTTGTTTATCTTGGACATTTCCATACACACTTTTCATGATAAATCACTATTTTCTTGTAGCATTTTATATTATTGAAACTTAGCAATTATTTATATCGTTTGTAATTTCAACTATATATTTATATGTTTTTATTCTTTCTTATGCCTTTTAAAGCAACCACCAGTTGAGGGAATCAGAACTTGATATCGGTTTCTCCTGAATGTCCAACCAACAGTTGTGGAATGCAACTCGTAATTGTGTGTAGTAGTGTTGCACTCCACTCAGTACTTGCTTGAGTGTTACAAACAGAAACAAGGGAAGGGATGGAATTAGCTTGGCACGCGGTGACACATGAGGTCAAGAAGGTCCATATCGGATAGGTCCATACACCAACCTACGTAGTGTGAAAGAACAATAATCAAACATGCCTAAATATCCGTCACGTGAATCTTGAGAGTGAGATATTCAACGCAATTATGGGCATGAGGACATTCTATACTATTATTTATTCTAAATCAAGAGGAGAGTATAAATAATAGCTTGTCACTCTCGGAATTAACGACTGCAGAGCAAATGGGGCGGCCCTTAGTTTCCGTCAAAGATTGTTTTCATTCCATGGCGCTTGGGTGTAGTTTCAGTTGTTTTTAAAAAAGGACTTTCTTAACACCCCAGAAACTTCCGTCACAGTTCCTTGCCTTCAGTGTTATACAAATAGTTGAATTGCCGGCGGTTTGTCTTCAACAGCTGACTATCTTTAGTACACAAATAATAATACTTTAACGTGTTCTTCTTCCCTTCATCCCTGGCGGAAAAACAAGAAAAAGAAATTAGAAAAGAAAGGCATTCCGGGAACAAAAGGGAAGGAGGACGTCTTAAAACTCAACAAGCGGCATTCGTAGACTGCAAACTCTTGTGTACCATTTGTCAAACCAGCCATATAGGCTGGGTATCAGTTCGCTGTTAAAAGGTAGATGTGAGCTTTTATTACTGTATATCCTTTGCCTTGTCTAATGGTTAAGAAAATAAGGGAATTACAGTTTAAGGATACCCATAGATAAATATTCTGCGCTTTAACATTTTTATATAAACGTTTTCAAAGTTTTGTCACACTCTACTGTATCACAATTATAAATGTGCTTTCAATACCAGCTAATCACCTGGAACGGTTTCAGACAACAATACTTTATTTTTTTTATTCTATTTGTTAATAAACTGTTACAGGTTGCATAAATCGCAGTTCTGCAGGAAAAAAACTCAATACATTATGTTCTTTGAATAATAATTGACAAAACCAGCATATAAAATTGATCTCTGCTGTGCTTGCTTAGGAAAGCAATATGCAAACCTCTAAACGTAATGTTTGTAACAATTTATCATCAGTGGAGGAATTAGTTATATTATACGTTGAGCAACTTAAAGGTATAGCTATATTCCAGTTTTTTTTTACCTCTGAATTTTATTGAAAATTTGGATAAGATTGATTACATGTTACATCATATGGAATACTTATAAATTACAAAAGTGCAAGAAACTTAACTAAATTACATAGAAATAAACACAGGACATTAAACTGTTAAAATCTCTCGGAGATTTACATTGTCACTTTTGGAAGCTCTAAGGGACTCTGAGAGGAAAAGTCACAGTAATAAACTGAAACTAAATGTCACAATTAATTTTTTAACGTAAAACTAAATTTAGATTCTTTTGAAATTGTGGACCAAATTCCAGCTCTGGATCCCCTTAAAAGCACACTCTCTCATGTTTGAAAATTCTAACGAAAAGTAGACTTTCGTGATATATAAACTTCATTGACAATGAAGTGAACTTCAAAGGCTATTCTCAGAAAACGCAAGATAACTACCTCAATGATAATCATAATGTATCAAGCATAGCACACTTAACAAAAACCTTTATATTCGTTTTGTGAAAACTAAAAATTGCCTTTACTCGTATACGGCGATGTTTCCGGAGATTGAAGCACACACACTCGTCACTTTTTGAATTCACGGAACCTCAAATGAAATGAAATGTGTAGTGTTTAAAGACCGCTTTTACTACTTGCGGCACCGCAGGCAATGACGCTGATGATACATGAGATGAAGATGGAGCACCGGTGGAATGAGATAGCGGAGGAAACCAGAGATCCCGGAGAAAACCCGCCCCAGCGCCGTGTTGTCCACCAAATATCTCACTTTGCGGTCACCTGGGATCGAACCCGGGCCGCCTTGGTGAGAGCCAAACGGAACCTTAAAGAATATAATTTTGTCAAAATAGCAACATCAGGTCTATAAGGTGGAATACAATAATAATAATAATAATAATAATAATAATAATAATAATAATAATAATAATAATAATAATAATAATAATAATAATAATAATAATAATAATAATAATAATAATAATAATAATAATAATAATAATAATAATAATAATAATAATAATAATAATAATAATAATAATAATAATAATAATAATAATAATAATAATAATAATAATAATAATAATAATAATAATAATAATAATAATAATAATAATAATAATAATAATAATAATAATAATAATAATAATAATAATAATAATAATAATAATAATAATAATAATAATAATAATAATAAATAATAATAATAATAATAATAAATAATAATAATAATAATAATAATAATAATAATAATAATAATAATAATAATAATAATAATAATAATAATAATAATAATAATAATAATAATAATAATAATAATAATAATAATAATAATAATAATAATAATAATAATAATAATAATAATAATAATAATAATAATAATAATAATAATAATAATAATAATAATAATAATAATAATAATAATAGTAATAATAATAATAGTAATAATAATAATAATAATAATAATAATAATAATAATAATAATAATAATAATAATAATAATAATAATAATAATAATAATAATAATAATAATAATAATAATAATAATAATAATAATAATAATAATAATAATAATAATAATAATAATAATAATAATAATAATAATAATAAATATTGAGAAATACCACACATACCTACTCTCTCGGCAATTTGGATCTTTGGATTCAACTTAAATTTAAAACAATAACGGACATTCTATAATTGCCTTTTCGTAGAGTAATTTTAGGCAGTGAGCTTGATTCAAATTTCTAATGAAAGATATCTTATTAACATTTTGAAAGTGCTCTCAAAATGTTACACCCATCAAAAATTAATTCCTGTTTAACAATGATTTATTTAGTGCAACCGCGATTATTGAGCTTTTTGAACACTTTTCTCTCAATCAATATTATTTACATTTTTACCTGTTAAACATTATAAGTGGGTTCCCATTATTTCACTGCTGGTTTTATTGCGCTGCCCCGAAGACGAATAACAATAAACTTTGGAATTAATAATGATCTTTATATATATACATATATATAAGTACTTCAGATACCTTGACCTTAATCTTTCAAAATATAAGACTACAATAATGCCTCTCTACTTTGTAATGGAGATCTTCCCGGAAATACAGGTTTGAGGCTCTTTGTATAAAAAAAATGGAAAAGTTTTTCCTAGAAGAAGGCTCCTTGTGGCTGTATGTATATATGTCTAAGTGTGTGGTGTCTACGAACAGCTTAGCTCAAAACCGACGTTTGATGATTAATAACCTAGGTTTTTAAATTCAGTACCTTCCAAGTAAGATATATATATAGGTTTTCATGTAGACTTCTCAACCTCTAGGCTTGTTTACATGGAACATTTTTTGATAATATCGATTCTCTTAAAATGTCTCTATAAGTTTTGATTAAATACTTTACATACTTTACATGTATTAAAATATTTATATGACAAATAGAATATTCCTATATCTTAGAAATAGCCTCTAAAGCTGTTTTCATTCGGAAGACATTCTGTGTAACCTTGTAGACGAAAGGGCACTGGACGAAAGATACAGATCCCTTTAAAACACACAATTTATTTTGAATACATTTTATAGGCTAAACACACTTCCGTGATGTACGTTATTAGTGATTCCAGTTGATGAAGAATT
>CM060948.1:116870424-117000424 GCA_030765055.1 Mantis religiosa | reverse complement strand
CGCCGAGCGCCCTTTGGGACAGCTCGGAAAACTCCCTGGAGGCCCGGGTCCAGTTCCTACGGGTTCAGGACTAATGGGAGTAGAGCCTCTGGGCTAAACTGTCATCGCCTGCGGTGCCGTATGTAGTAAAAGTGGGTGTTAAACACTACACATTTCATTTCATTTTGGTGCTAACACCTTTAAACAAGCTGGATTGGATTGTTCGGAGGGGATTCCGCACATCGACCATACTGGTCTTTTATACCTTTGCCCTCAAGTGGGGCACCCAAGGGAGGGAGGACGAGGTGTGAGGAGAGAGAGGGCGACGGAATCCCAAGGAGTCACTGTAGTACGGAGGGCGGTGTACCTACATTTTACCAGATAGAAACTCCCCGGTGATCCAGGACAATCGTCATCCCACCCACCGTGGCCCCCGAAACAGTCACGAGGGCGGCTCTGAGACCGGCGGCCATTCCACCGGAGGAAAAAGTGTTCTCTCATAGCATATCTTCCCACCATTCACCGGCGAGACACCCGCAGACCACTATATTGAAAGAGACCACCAGATGAGAGATGATATGAAATGATAATGGAGATGAAAGGGAGGGACAGGAAATTCGAAGGATGTAATTAACCAACCCAGCATTCGACTAATGACCCGGGAAACCCCCCGTAAAAGCCCATGGGTCAGGTAGGTCGGCGACGGGAATGAAACCAGAACGTCCCGAATGCGGGCCACACAAAAGATCCCCTGAGCCATTCACAGTTATATGCCAACGCTCTGCGCTGGAACGAACAGACGATATTAGGATATAGGCTAGCAGTTAACTGAGCTACCCAGAAGGAAAGTTAAGAAGCTTGTCTATGTGAAAGTAAATATCTGTAAGGATTGCCAACGGCGTTACAAGGAAGGGAAGAACTATGTGTAGTACCTCAATTCTGTAAATTGGTATCACGTTAAATGTGTAGAGACTGACAATGTTCTATTTTTGTGTATCATCATTTTATGGATGAATAAAAATGTTGCTGTCCGTGGTAAAAACATTTATAAAAGTAGTTTGAGAATAGAAAAATTCATATGAGTTCAAAACATAGAACTGTTTCAAAATTAGAAATGAAGATGAAGGTAAATCCCTTATTAATTTTTAAACCACTACGAATGACGGCACATTATAGCATCACCTATCAAAGTTGCCCTCCTAATGTGTTGTAAAATAAGTTCGGGTGTTTTTTATGTGAAATTTTTATGTACAAAATAATATGTTTTGGGAATTCATTTTATGTTTTTCAATAGGGAATAATGTGCTCTACCAAATAAAGTGTTTAGGTTTTGTAAGTTTATATAGGTACGTTTGTTCTTTGCAGGTCAACAAAATGGAGTTTCAGGTCGATGAAAAGGAATTTTCGGTACCTTCTGGTTTTTGCGCTTAATAGAGGTGCCTCAACTGCAAAAGCCACTCGTCGGGCAGAAGTTGTTGTCAACTTCACCCGAAAAGAAGTAACAGTTATATAAAAACTAAACACACTATTTGATAGAGTATATAATTTTCTATCGAATAATATAAAACGAACTGTCAGGAAGTTTTGTTTTACACACAAACTTTAAGGACGCTGGAACTTATGAAACAACCCATTAAATGATTGTATCCTACTAAGCCATCGTATTAATTATAACGTTTAAATTAATAGGATTGTGTTACCGGAAATCCGAACTGTTGATGGTAAGCTTGTTAGGTGTTATATAATATTCATAATCACTGGCATTACGGCCCTGTGTGGGCCCTAGCCTTCTGTACAAGCTTTCGCCGTTTTTCCGGCACCAAAGCCGTACTTCTCCAATTCCTTACTTCCAGGATTTTTATATCCCTTCTCACATCCTCCTCCCATCTAAGCTTCGGTCTACCTGCTTTCCTTGCACCGTCTGGGGTTGCATAAAAATTTTCTTGATTGTCCGATCTTCCGCACGGAGAACATGCCCGACCCATTGAAGTCTCCTGATCTTAATAGCTGTCACAATATCTGGCTCATTAAATAATTTATACAATTCAGAATTGTATCTATTTCTCCCTTTATTGTGTTCCTCTTTAAGGCCAAATATGAGGCGCAATACTTTCCTCTCAAATATACTAAGTACAGAAGTATACTTAGTAACAATAGAAGTTATATAATGAGCAATTCAAAATAAAAGAACGCATTTTCATGGACAAAATAGCATGAAAAAGCATGAAGTGTATAAAGAATCTCGAAAAGCAGAAAATACTCTAATTCGTCTCGTTTTTTTTAACTATTCCTCAATTCTGTAAAGAGGCACTTCCTGTGCTCATATCACTACATACTATCTCAATATTCGTATACTTAATTCTATGCAACTCTTAGTGGTATCCCGGGGATGTGTTCCAATTTAGGTTTGCTGATGAAATTACGTATGCTAAATAATAATTACGTATGCCATGCTTATCAGAAAGAAAAGATTTAGTTACTAAAGCTTGCTACCACCTTTACTAAATAATATATTACATTATGTTCTGACTTACGTCATAGAGGCATATGAGGTGCAAAAATCTGTTGTATCTTATTCACTTTATTTTCTCTGCTTATTAAAATCTCACAAAATTCTTTTTATGTTTAAGTATGCGTATAAGAGGCCGCTCTGCTATTTGGATTACGTTACTTCCGATCAATTTTGCTGTTGATTAATAAAAATTTCAAATAAAGAAATACGGATTATGTAGATTGTGCAACAGTCTTACCCCCTTGTTCCCATCAGTTGGAAGTCAAATGAGGAACGTGCTAAAATTTAAGTGACTAAGACTACGAAGGATGAGAAATAATTATCTTATGTCAAGCATGATGTTATTATGTGGTCACCAAATCCACAATTTTTACCTGTTTTACTAAGTCAGTAATGAAAGGTAAATTGAATAGGAATGGACTTTCTAGATCCATAGTCGAATCGAAGTAAATATAATTGGAATAAAAATTGAAACTAGGAGAAAAATGATCAGAATGCTTTAAAACTATCAATTATGATCGCTTATTATTAGTGAATAAGGTATTACTGAGATCGTAATTAGCGAGAAGGTGCTCACGTAGTTATTGTAATCATTCCTTAAATTGTGTGATGGTAAATATGTATTACAAACCCTGTAAAATGTGGTGCCTGCATTGAAAGAAATCTAGAAGCAATAAGTTAGATAAAGATGTGTCGAAAGTGCACAATATTGCTGATTTAGTGTATAGTTAGGTTACTGTAAGCAAGTCCCCGTAGAGCCGTTTTTCCAATAATCGTAATAGTATATATGAAAGCTTTATATAACGTTTTTCAGTGATTATGATTGCGTTAAAGTTTCAGCGGTACAAAGTAAGAGTGGTATGAAACGTTTCTGAATTTCATTTCATCCATTAGGCATGTACAGGAGAACCGGGAGATTTATGCTTTTTGAAGTTGTATAATGCTGGCCAGGCCACATAGTGAGGATAATAGAAGGCAGTATAGAAGAATGGGACTTGCTTGGTACTGCAGAATTAATTAATTGGCTTGGCGCAAAATAAAATGTCGGGTAATAAATTCTGTCTGTCACGCAATATGGGGCGGGAGGGAAGAGTGAAGAGAAAGAGAGACGGAAAATGACCAATTTTTTGTCCTTGGCAGGAGGGGATGGCGAAGGGGGAACTAATTTAGAGAGCAGCATTAAAATTTTCTTCGTTTTGCAGAGTTCTCTGGAATTCAATTTGAAAGTTTTAAATATTCCGGAAGATCGGAAAAGGAAGATGTCGACTCTATTAGATTTAGCGTATAACTCCATAGAGTGGAGGGGTGAGGGAGGAGCACAGGGAATTGTGAAAGCTACGACATCGTTGAGACAAGAGAAACTCTACCTAGAGGTAGCAAAAAAAAAATAGTTGTTGGGCCGGAGTTATAAGGAAAGATATGGTTCACGTTTAAATTGGATTGGGAAAATTAATTTCAAGGGAGAAACAGCAAACAAAGCTTTCGGAATAGAACTTATAGGAGAGTAGCCTTGCTAAATATGCATAGGCAGATGTAGTGCAATAACTGCACAAAGTGTTAACAGCTTTATCCTGCATATCATATGGAGCAGTAAGCAATAATTCTCCTTATGCCACTTCACGTCCTTTAGAAACGAGTGTCAACTTCCCTAGCTTTGCTCCTAATGTTTCACAAACGCTTATAACACTCATTAATTGGTTTTAAATGTGTTGACACCGGACACGTGTGCAACCATCATTTTAATATCCCCGCGCAAAGGCTAAAGATTAGGAGGAGAGATGAAAGAAGACCTAAATGAGGGTTAATCACACCGCACGGCTTAACATAGGTGCTCAAAACCATTTTTGATTATTATTTTATTTAAACAAATGTACAGATTAGTTCTTAAATCATTGTCAATAGCGCAGTTTAAAGCCATTTTTATCCGAAGCAGGAATTTAATATACATAGGGTTTAAGATTATATTCATCTTCTTAAATGTCCAAACAAAGTTGCGTTTTTAGAAATTTTAAAACAATACACTGATGCTAATAAGCTGTTTTGTAGAAAATATACAACGGAGTTAAGTTAATTCCTACGAATACTGTAAAAAATATATTATTTTTTATCAAAGGAAATAACATATAACAAACCGAAGTACTTATTGTGCATAGCGTACCATAATTTCTTCTTCACGATTTGTAGCTTCTTATTCAGAAAAAAATGTGGATAACTATGTCTAGTACATTCTTGAACACCATTTTGGTATTTTGTGTTTTGTGGTAAGTATCAGATGCTTGACATGCATACCATAACATGTATGATGAGCAGTTTCTATTATTATAAGCAAGGCTATGTATTTCTAAAATAAATATTCCATCACTCACAATTTGATATGCATTTCTGAGATTTCTTAAGAATAACTTATACTACCAAAACCTTGTAAGTTTGCTTGGTCGTTTAAAAGGTTATTCCATGCTGATAATAGAATATTCCAGTTTTAAAAAGTCCCGGACCTTCCAAATTACATTGGTAAATATTAACGATCATAAGAGATACAGCTAACCATTTCCTTCCCTTACGTCAACTCTGCTTTTTGGCAGTAATAGCAAGCACTTCTCTGAAAGTTGCACAACTTCCGACGAATGCATGCGTATTGCCATCATTTGCATGTGACATGTCAAAAGTATTTAAATTACGTTCCTCCTCGTACTTCAAAATATAGATTTCACTTAGCATGTACTTTTTTTCACGAAATAATACAACATCGTTTCTTAAGTTCGGATGGTGTTCATGATTATGTTCTAAATTTTATTTTCGCAAGTCTGCATTACAATCGACTTAGGTACCATACATATGTATTTTACTATAACACTACACTTTTCCTTTCAATTTTTATGTTTCAGTCGGAATTTGTATAGCCACTATAAGACTGTCAACACAAGGGTACGGCTGAGGGTATATGTTCAAATCTGTTTCACCATAAAAATATTGCTACCAACCTGAGAGCACAAAAAGCTATCGATTTGTAACAGCTCCTTGCTTACACTTCATTTGACAACATACTCAATTAATGATGAATATAAATTAATGAGAATATACATTGTCAATTTTGTCTTCTTAACTATTACTCCTGTCCTGTGTCGCGGCGTAGTTACCTAGAGCGTTTTACTTTGGCTTGCTGCCACGGAATGCTCCCAGGATCGATCCCACCCCTGAGGGGTGCGGGATTCATCTTCCGGGCCCCGCTCAGCATCGTAAGGAAATCAAGAAGTTACACTAGGTGGCGAACCCTGATCTAGGAAACCAATTATTCTACTGGGGGTAGTATAATGCTGACCACATCTCCTCCCCGTATCAATTGGATGATCTCCCACATCTGGTTTGCTTATGTGGGCGTAAAACCGGCAGTCGGGTTGGCAGGCTCCGGCCCGCCAGAGGGCTGTTCGCCATGGCTTACGTATTACCTATTACTCTTAGCGCATCCTACTGATAGCCACTATGTTCCCACATTTCTTTGACTCACTTTAAAGGTCTTATCTGAGCTTTATTCAAACTTTGCGCTTAACGTTAGCGTTTTATGTGTTGCCAATATAGAGCAAGTTCAAGAATAAGTGGTTCTTCTGATTTTCCTTAAGAATCATTGAGTTAAAAGCAGTATAGTTATTAAATGGTGTATGAAATCAATTCTGATATGCCTATATCCCACTAATTTCCAGAAAACGTTTACTATGGTGAATATGAAAGGATAATATGATTAAATGCATCATGCATAGGGTAGATTGTGACCTGTTATTTGGATAGAATGCGTTGTATTCATGTAACAACTCAAATCTATCATCTTCTCTGCTATTTATATCAAGTAGAGGAAGCAATGTATTTCACTCCAAAACTATGATTTCAACAGAGATACACATTCCCAGGCTCGCTGAATAGAAAAGAAAAACATTTTGGAAAAGTTCCATAGAGTGTGTGCGATATGTATGTGTGTGAGCAGCATAAATGAGAAAGAAAAGTCAACTAAACATCAAAATTTGTATTTCAGTTCTTCTTCCAAGGTTGCAACACGTAGCTGTTCAGAATTCCCTCCACCACAGATTATCTTTTACATGTAACTTTTGCTATTAGTTTTTGTTTTCTGAAATTTTTATTTAATATTTGATGAAAACAACACATGTTTATCATATGTGCATGACAGATTAATAAAATGCGTATCTTAAATTTCCTCATAAATCCACTTCGTTCTTAACTTCTGGTGTAATTAGTAATCTGCAACACTTAGATAAACAGTTTCTACTCAAAAATATAGATCTCATTAACACACACACACACACACACACACACACACACACACACACACACACACACACACACACACACACACACACACAAAATTAACGTCGCCGGTCCTCGTAGCCATGATCGTTAGAACGTGTGTCTCTAGCGTTCCACCGCGTAGAGGGTCGCGGGTTCGAGTCCCGCCCTGGGCATGGGTATAGTGTATGCGTGTGAAACTACAGAAAACAGATAGGTAATTAAACGGAAACAATAAAAAAAATGGTTAAATAAAGAAAAGAAAAATATATATCTATATACGTAGTGAGATATTTTTTTTTAATATATTAAAAACAATGTCAATTTGTGGCATTTTGTTATTGGCTTTAATTTTCATTCACTTCCACTTCTTTAGAGTGATAAGTGGTTATGTTGCTTTTCTCTTGGTTATACAAAGGAGGATGGAATTTCAGAGCCAGCACATAGAGATTCGCTAAAAAAATATTTATCGCCTTAGCCTAATTATCCATCCATACCAGCAAGAAAACATAAATGTACTATCAACGTTTATCTCAATTAAAAGGATTAGTTTTATAGGAATAGTTCGTGGAAGAGTGAATATATGAAATTATAGGAAGGTAATACATGCATTCTGTGCGCGGTGCTCCCGAGACGTTGATTCATAAAACTGGAAGCACGAGAACATTTATACTTTAGAGTATGTTACGCGCGCGGGCGCACACACGCGGACACACGCGCGCGCGCACACACGCGGACACACGCGCGCGCGCACACACAGACACACACACATGCATGCGCACATCCTATACATGCCATTTCTCACGCTATGTGTACCCTTGGTAGAATAAGTGCTTCACTAAACAAGATAAAAGTGCCTACAACTGCAGCACAACCGTAGCTGCGAAAATATTATTCGCTCGGATCAACAACTTTTCAGATGGTTCACCACTTTTGCCATAACATCCCAAAAATGCTCCAAGAAAAGCCATCCTCTTTCCACAGCTGCAATTTCACTGAATATCCTTTTTCTTCCACGTTCTCTCCTAAATCTTCGTTCAACTTTAGTTTGCTTTTAACATTCTTCCATTCTGAAGACAGCACGTCCTCATTTATCAAGTTAGTTTCAGATGCTTTGCCTCCCCTCAAGTTAGCTACTTAACCAACATTCACACAACCCCTTCCTTGTTAAAATTCTCGCCACCATGTTCCACCATATTACTAACCCTCACTCTTCTGCTTTATTTTAAATTCTGCCCTGTGTTTCACTAAATAACGCTATTATTTTACACACCATACCCTAACATCCGCCCCTTTGTGTCCAGGAGAAAAAGCTTGGAAAAATCGTGTCCCAAAATACACGTTAAACGAAGCGTTTAATACTCGCATATCCTTTTAGTGTCAGAATCACTTGCTAAATTTCTTATATGGCATATCTGTAATAGGGCGTGCCGATCATTATCCCTAGTAGAAACTTTTGCAATTGTACGCACATTATTTAGAATTAAAGAGTATTCATCGCCATTTAAAGGATAGTCATTGGTGCAAATAAACCAAAATGTATTAAAATCGACTTTTTACTCTCTCTCCTACCTACTGACTGCATATATATGGGCGCACAATTATGGAAATTAGATAATTCATATAAAATTAACAACGTCTAATTTTGGTATACAGAAACAGTAAATTATATAACACTTCGATGTTATGACGTTTCCTGAGATATTTCGCTCTGTTAGTCTTAATATACCTATAATTACATATAGCACAGATTATGGTATGTGGTATACCCACAATTATTTCACACGCGGTGTTCTTAAATCCCCCCCCTTTTTGTAATTTACGTCCCTCAAAGTTAAGTCATATTGGACGATGAATGGAATGGGTAAAATGATGCTCAAATGTGCCCAGGGTCCATAGAGCTTAGAGTTACCCGATATTCGTCTTTCAGGATAAGGGAAAACCCCGGAAAAACCTTATCCAGGTAACTCACCCTGACCGAGATTCGAACTCGGGACTCTGGAACGTGAGGCAGACTCTCTACCACCACGCTACCGAGGTAAATCCCCGTTCAGTTTTCTTTCAAACAGAAAGCCAAATGACATCAGGAGGTTAAACTATTTCTGTTGTTATACATATAAGTCGGACTGATTACTTCTATTTCAGTTGTTTTATTTAAAGGCTTTAAGGTATTGGAACACACAAGTTGTGCGAGGTATGTGTGTTGGCTGTAATATATTCAGCTTTCATTATATCTTTCCAAGCAACAAGTTGTGTATGTATTGTTAATGGTAGACTTCAATAGGTGGAATAAGTATAATGTTTGCAATATGAATATTACTGTAATATACTAGTGAGGTGCAGAACTACACTGTTCACATGTTTCTGTTCCTAAAGTTGCATTGTTTCTTCTCCACTCATCCTGTCATTTCATTCTTCCAGTGTATATGCTTTCATCCCCAACGTTATTTCCTGCATCCAAGTAATTGTGGGTCTACCCATTCTCCTCGTCCCAAGTGGACAACATTTCCAAATTTTGCGGTCAATTCTTTTTTGCTGATGTGTCTATACTGATTTAGTTGTTTATATCTTACATACACACACTACCACAGAATCCTAAATTTCATTTCGTTTCTCGCTTAAGAGTGTTTCTAATTAGTTCCAATTTTAAATGCTTAACTGGCCTACTTAAGTTTCCCCAGATATATTGCAGTGTACTAATATTAAGGAATATTAATTATTAATTAGATATTAACTATTAATTATGAATAACTATTAGTAGAAGTATTTCGCGAGCCATTATTGCTATAGCGTGACCGGCGCGCACAAAGGAACAGATAGTGCGACGCGGAGATAAAAGGCTTACCGAAACAGATAAAGTTAGATGAATGTAAGGTTCGTGTTTCGTATGGTGCTGTCTTGTTTGTTACAGAATATTCGGTTAGTTTCTAGAAATATGAGTAGAGGTATATAAAGAAGCCTCTGCGCGTGCAGCTGTGTTTTGAAAGTGAACTCTTTGTTTGTGGTCGACGATCTTGACGATCGTATTTGTTTAGGTTACGTAATTTTGCTACTGTAAGAGGTGTAAAAAGTGTATTTCTAAGGAAATAAAGAACATTTTGAATTTCTGCAGATTGGACTTTTAATTTTACGAACCCATAGTGTCATAGTATTAATATACATCCCATTGTTGTGAATCAAATTTAGGAAATAATCTAATAATTACTCTGACTTGCACATCCGCAACGGTATTTTGTGAATGAGTGATTAGGGCAGCAGGTAGCGTTCTGATCTGCAGAGATATGGCCATAGCTTATAACTGAATGCAATCTATATTATTCCTGAAAACCTTGCAGAACGTAACCAGCATTACCAGTGCACCATGCACAGTTACGGGATTATAACTTCCACGAAAGGACGGGGTTCAGAAAAACGTTTAGAGGAGTACCAAAATATCTTTGTTCTGCCGTGGCGCAGGGGCTCTGGTTTCCGGCCACGGTTCCTTAGCAGTGAACACTGAACTAGTAGGACACCACCACCACCACCACCACCACCACCACCACCACCACCACCACCACCACCACCACCACCACCACCACCACCACCACCACCACCACCACCACCACCACCACCACCACCACCACCACCACCACCACCACCACCACCACCACCACCACCACCACCACCACCACCACCACCACCACCACCACCACCACCACCACCACCACCACCACCACCACCACCACCACCACCACCACCACCACCACCACCACCACCACCACCACCACCACCACCACCACCACCACCACCACCACCACCACCACCACCACCACCACCACCACCACCACCACCACCACCACCACCACCACCACCACCACCACCACCACCACCACCACCACCACCACCACCACCACCACCACCACCACCACCACCACCACCACCACCACCACCACCACCACCACCACCACCACCACCACCACCACCACCACCACCACCACCACCACCACCACCACCACCACCACCACCACCACCACCACCACCACCACCACCACCACCACCACCACCACCACCACCACCACCACCACCACCACCACCACCACCACCACCACCACCACCACCACCACCACCACCACCACCACCACCACCACCACCACCACCACCACCACCACCACCACCACCACCACCACCACCACCACCACCACCACCACCACCACCACCACCACCACCACCACCACCACCACCACCACCACCACCACCACCACCACCACCACCACCACCACCACCGCCACCGCCACCACCACCGCCACCACCACCACCACCACCACCACCACCACCACCACCGCCGCAGCCACCACCACCATCATCACATCGACCACCACCACCACCACCACCACATTGACCACCACGAGCACCATCACCACTGCCGCCGCCACCACCACCATCACCACCGCCGCCACCACAATCACCATGGCATTGTGGCTTTGTGGGTTCGTAAAATTAAAATTCTGATATCAGCAGAATGACGTAACACACACCAACACAATCTCTCGTGGCTTCCGCATACGTAAACAAACAAAATAACTTACTTTCAAATTATTACACGTTTATCAGTCCTCAACTCGCAACTCGATACGTTCAGACGTCCACGTACGCACGCACACACACACGCCTGTTACACATTTCCTTGGATAAATTTGGAATTTGGAATTTGAGTAGGCTTAAAAATAGTAAAATATTTGAGTTGGTTGCTGTGTGTTGACATTGACATTCCATTTTCTTTGCATGTACAGGAGATAAAAATGAAAAGTATGACTACCTCCTATTTGAGAAAAAATATTGGCAATCTAAACAAGTAAGAAAGTCTGTCTCAGAAATTGTTCACTCACAAAAAAAGAAGAAGAAGAAGAATGAGTGAGTGAGAATTCTGAGAATATACATTGAATATTAAATAGATTAAAACTATCTTAAACGTGTGGTATTTCAATAAATATCATTGGAACCATTTTTAGACAATAAACATTTTACTCGAAAAGGATAATTTGGCGAGAATTTTCCTAATACCTTTGTCAAATGTGCTGAATGTAAATATAAAATGTGTAGATATTTGACTAATTTCTCCTTTATGAGTTATGCTGTTTAAACATAAAAACACACGCATGCACACACATACCACACACACACACACACACACACACACACACACACACACACACACACACACACACACACACACACACGGTTGTCTTTTTTCTAATTTTTTTTTTAATCAGAGAGTCTCAAAACAGTTTTTCTGGTGAAATATTAGTACCGAATTGTTGGATGAAATTGGATACTTCCCCTATAAGTAATAGAGAAAGTAAAAAGCGTTAATCGATCCTATTTATAGCGTTACGAATTTTAAGTTATATTTATATCATTTGTCAAATATTATATGAATGAAAAACTCCAAAAAATTGAATTATTTTTGTTCTAGTTCTATAGACCTATGCACTACATTTCTAATAAGCCTCGTCTAAAAATTATTGTAACGGAAGAAGGTAAATAAAGCTAATTATGTCATTCGAGCTTAAGAAGCTTATCTTGCAGCTTCGGGTAAGGCCACTAGTAATAAATAAAGCCCTTTTAGCTTTTTGACACCACATTGGAACTTTCGTTGTTCTTGGTGGACTCTCCATATAATATAAAGCGTAAGAATGCTCTTTGTGTTTAACCCTTTTGTGTTTCATTTCATTTGTGTAATTTAGTTGTTTACTTCCCTCTTGCTTTCGTACGTTTGTTGCACTGTCTTCCTTGGATTCATTTCCGAGTTTCGTTAAGAAAAAGACAAAAAATGTATAACTTCCCAAGGTCTGTTCTTTTTTCTTTCTTCTACAAACACTCTGCCCTCTTCCCCAACCCCTGTTCTTCTTTTGCCACACCCCCTGTCTCTTTCTAACTGGCCATAAATAACAAGTAGTGGAAATTCTGTGCTTTTGTATATATACTTTATAGCACCCCCTTCCCCTTAAGAAAAGCACAAGAATGTAGCTTGAAATGTTTTTCCAACTCTTTAAAAAAGAATGAATGAAGGAGCAAGCACAGGAACAGCAAGAAGAAAAAACAAAAAGAGGAATGGTGCAGAAATAAAAAGCTTCGCCACCATCACCTCGCCCGCCATTGTCTTTATTTTCTCTTCGTCTCTCGCTAGTCTTTTCCTCTTTTCTATTTTTACAATGCAAGTATAAGACCGGAGAAGACTTTTTCCCTCAAAACTGTAGGGGGAATCTTAAACAGACTTGGAGTGGCGTTTGTTTGATGGCGGACCCGATTCTTCTCATTGCTAATAAGGGAAAAGTTAAGTAGCCGGTTGCTGTCGTCTGGCTGAGGAGTTAGAATTAACAACAATGCCATTCATCAGCTTGCTACAAGCCTCATTGATCACAGCATTTCCGAAAATGAAGCTGCTCAAAAACGATAGTCAAACATTCAGATAAGAATCATTTCCGTCTTTATTTTTACTACAAGCTGCTTGTTTCCAGATTTTGGAAACTGCACCATAATTTCATGAGAGAGCATGTATTGTTCACTAAATATCCACATATAATACGAAAAGCTAATCCATTTATAGCACTGTAAGCCTCACTTATGCCTATATGGCAATAAATTTTTGACTGTGCACGTTTCAGCCACCACATGTGGCACTTGTGTTCGACAAAGGAAAATAAAAGTAAATAAATAAATAAATAAATAAATAAATAAATAAATAAATAAATGAATGAATGAATGAATAAATAAATAAATAAATAAATAAATAAATAAATAAATAAATAAATAAATAAATAAATAAATAAATAAATAAATAAATAAATAAATAAATAAATAAATAAATAAATAAATAAATAAATAAATAAATAAATAAATAAATAAATAAATAAATAAATAAATAAATAAATAAATAAATAAATAAATAAATAAATAAATAAATAAATAAATAAATAAATAAACAATCAAACAAATAAATAAATAAATAAATAAATAAATAAATAAATAAATAAATAAATAAATAAATAAATAAATAAATAAATAAATAAATAAATAAATAAATAAATAAATAAATAAATAAATAAATAAATAAATAAATAAATAAATAAATAAATAAATAAATAAATAAATAAATAAATAAATAAATAAATAAATAAATAAATAAATAAATAAATAAATAAATAAATAAATAAATAAATAAATAAATAAATAAATAAATAAATAAATAAATAAATAAATAAATAAATAAATAAATAAATAAATAAATAAATAAATAAATAAATAAATAAATAAATAAATAAATAAATAAATAAATAAATAAATAAATAAATAAATAAATAAATAAATAAATAAATAAATAAATAAATAAATAAATAAATAAATAAATAAATAAATAAATAAATAAATAAATAAATAAATAAATAAATAAATAAATAAATAAATAAATAAATAAATAAATAAATAAATAAATAAATAAATAAATAAATAAATAAATACATGAATAAATAAAGAAATAAATAAGTAAATAAATAAGAAAAGGGGTGTCTGGGTTCTTCGTTTCTCCACTATTCATTCAACTGTTCCATCATAGCCCGCCTTGGTAGCGTAGATGGTAGCGTGTCTGCCTCACGTTCAAGAGGTCACGAGTTCGAATCTTGGTCAGGGTGAATTAACTGGATAAGGTTATTACCGGGGTTTTCCCTTATCATTTAAGACGAATGTCGGGTAACTGTAAGCTCCATAGACTCATGTGAGCATAATTTCACCCAATTCATTCACCGTCCGATATGACTTAACGTTGGAGGACATAAATTAGGGGGAAAAAACTGTTCCATCACAGCTTTTCCTTTCATCACTTTCAGCTTCATTTCATATATCTTGTTCTGCACACTAATACCAAATTTCTTGACATCCTTTCCTCTCCAAAAGTATGCTTCTCTGCTCACCACTACCCTTCCAAGCCTGAAATTTCCGGCTTGGAGAGATTGGAAGTGCTAACCACGTCCCACCCTACGCAACTGCTCCCCACTCAGGACACATTCGTCCGATATGACTAAACGTTGGAGGACGTAAATTAAAAAAAAAACAACCTCAGGACACATGTCATTCGAGGTTTCTGTTTTCGGGTGGTAGGCCCTTGGATTTCTACGGATAGTTCTATTATGAGTGAGAGAGAGAAACAGAGACAAAGTGCATATTTCTGTAAGAAAGCAGTTATATTCAACATATTTTCACAGTTTCAATCAGTAAAGAACTATTTTCCATGCATTATTTTTCTTTGATGTTCTATTGACTTGTTACACATCGTATTTTATTTCCTGTAAAATAATAAAAATCTTTCTTCCTCTCCCATTCTGTATGAATTGTTAATATGGAGTTTAACCTTATCTTCTTATCAGTGGGTAAGTGCAACTGTTGTCACACTATAGGCAGGTAGCTCTTTAAGCCAGACCCGTTTAGTTTGGTCACTGTATACATATTAGTGACTTATTTATTACTATTAAGCGTTTTTTAAAACAGAGTTGCTTTGAGAACAGCCCAGGAAAAGGGCCTAAAGCGAACCAAAGTATTGGGACAAAATTACCACCATTCGTATCTCAAAATGTTGAGAAATTGCTTTCAACTGATAAAAAAAAGCGCTGCTCTACACGGTGTGGCGTTAGCATTAGAAAAAAGAAGTATATAATTCATCATGTTTTATTATTATTATTATTATTATTATTATTATTATTATTATTATTATTATTATTATTATTATTATTATTATTATTATTATTATTATTATTATTATTATTATTATTATTATTATTATTATTATTATTATTATTATTATTATTATTATTATTATTATTATTATTATTATTATTATTATTATTATTATTATTATTATTATTATTATTATTATTATTATTATTATTATTATTATTATTATTATTATTATTATTATTATTATTATTATTATTATTATTATTATTATTATTATTATTATTATTATTATTATTATTATTATTATTATTATTATTATTATTATTATTATTATTATTATTATTATTATTATTATTATTATTATTATTATTATTATTATTATTATTATTATTATTATTATTATTATTATTATTATTATTATTATTATTATTATTATTATTATTATTATTATTATTATTATTATTATTATTATTATTATTATTATTATTATTATTATTATTATTATTATTATTATTATTATTATTATTATTATTATTATTATTATTATTATTATTATTATTATTATTATTATTATTATTATTATTATTATTATTATTATTATTGTTAGCTGAGAGCTTCATCTTAATAACTTATTAATTTCGAATTAATTGTGCATTTTATACTTGATCCTCTTTCATAGATTGAAGTAGAACGACGTTTTTGAACATATCTGCAAGCCTTAGTTGGCTACAATAGGAAATTATCTTCATTTGTAAATTTAAATTTCATGTTGTAACTTAGGACTGAGACAATTAAGTACAAAAGAGGCATTGAAATAATCACTGCATACATTAACCCTGACCTGATAATCTTAATAAAATTAAAGGAATATACAATATCAAACTTTTAATTAAAGTGATAAGCAAAGGAGTTTTTATGAGTTTCTATGCATACCTACGTGTGCAGAGAGAAGTTGTGAAAATTATTGAGTAGTATGAAATATAACGTTATCGCACAGTTTTAATTTAGCTTATCAATATTCACCTGACAAGGTGTTTAAGAATCAAGATTTTTGACTGTGCCACCAACATCCAGCTTTGTAAGAATTTTCCTCTATCTTGTACTTCCTGGTAAATAATCACATGTAAGAGCTGCGATAACATCGATGTCTGAAAAGTCATAAACTTGAAAAAAGAGAACAAAAATCATCGCATAGATTAGGTGCTCTAAAAAGAAACACAATAAAAAAGTAAATTACAGTATATTAGGGGACTTTAGTATATGAGGATATAAGCTACCTAATCTGACCTGCTAATGAAATCTTTTGTTTTATCATATTTAATTTTATTTTATGTATTTTACTAAAATTGCGTATGTTTGACGCTTTTATTTGATAAATAAAATAAATGAATGCAAGTATCATAAATTTTCTGGGAAGACTTAATCATTCCGAAAGAATGTTGTGAATCTGGTAAACCGTAAGAGATGGACAAAAAGTACTGCAAAAATGTCGATTCCATAAAACGGGCAATACATCAAATAACTTCTTTGGGCCATTAGCCATTTCCGAGATATCAATTACCTATTGCTGGCAGGATTTTACAATATATATATGCTGTTTTAAAGTGGTGTCGCTCTTCAGCTCTTGCTTGGGATGCCGTGGAAAATGTGGCATTTCAAGTTGAACATACAGCTAACATCTAAGGATGTTTCATGTTTCTCCCTTATTTCAACAATGAAAAGTATAATTAAACCATTTCTGTAAAATTAGTAAGAATAATTTGCTGAAGCTATATAGAAATGAACGATAATGGGCAAGACAGTGAAGTAAATGTAACAGATTAGATTATTTGGAAATATTCAGGGCTAATTATTTATGGGTTTGTTTATTTCACTTAAATTAAAACTTATTTTTAGCAAATAAAGTGATTTATTCGTTTGTTTAGGCAAATTATATATTAATAATTACTTGGTAATCAAACAAAGTAAGAAATAAATAAAAAAAGACTGTCGGCGCCTAGACAGTAATTTCTCTACCATTTCACTGTACTCTGGTAACAGCAAGACATATTGTTCACCAAGGAAAATCGGGTGCCGTAAACTCTGATAAGGAAGACGCTTTGGAAAGTTATCACGAATCCTACTTCAGTTTACTGATGAACTGAATTCGTAAAAGATAAAGGTTCATATTACGAAGGGGCTCATTGTGCTCATTGTGACTCATTGTGCTACGAACGCGACTTCAGGGACCACGGGAGGGATGAGGGAGAGACCTTAAGAGCGGCTATGTCCGGGAGACAACGTGCACAATGGACGGTGTCCATAAAGATTCCAGATTAAACGCAACCTGCTCACAAGTCTCAAGACTCACGCCGCTCATAGAGGACGGTTCCGTCAGCAGTTCAAAAACAGCTGGGAGAAACTTTCATCATCTGTACCATCACTTCAACACGCCAAACACTATCAACCGAAAACAATGGTGTAGGAAGTGGCGGATAGGCGATTCATCGGAAAGAAGGAACTACCCCGGTATTCTATTATCGACCTCTGGATATCACGAAAAAGAGAACTATGGTCAAAGTGATTGATCTCCTGGATCGTAACTGGGATCTTCCGAATGAAAGCCTTGCGCATTATTGTGGGGCCAACTCTCTTTCTATGCATTCCAGTGACAGACACTAAGAGCCATTTTGACTTTACTTGTGAGTGCCTGTCTGGAGTAGGCGTGATGCTGAGGTGGCCTAAATAGGATTTGCAGGAAGGCACCTATAAGATTTGGGTGGACAGGGGTGATTCCATATTCTTGCCATTAGCTAAACAGATTGCATATCCCCCTGTACACGATTCGCACATTTCCCAGTACAGGGGCTGCTAATCATGGGGAAGGAAAGATGAAGTGTTATTTTAAATCTCTGAAGAGTAAGTCCAGCTTAGGAGAGTCTTTTCTGCGGGTCTCTACAATCAGCATACAACACTTAATGTGAATACAAAATACATTAAAACATATGCGAAATCTGTTGAGTCATTTGGAAGGCTCATCAGCATTCCATCTCCACTACATCAACAAGTAAATCAAAGTTTAAGCAAGTAGCCTTGAATCTTATGGATTCCAATTTATGACTATTTAGTCTTTATGGTCACAAATATGCTTGGTGGAAGAGGTGCACGAATAAAAGAAAGTAAAATAAAACAGCATCTTTTTTTATTTAAAAGTTCGAGATAGATTCGGTTTCAAGACTTGTAAACATCTGGGCTCTTCTTCCACTCCTCAAACATTTTTGCATTTTTTGCAGTTTCCTAAACCAAGTGATGTAGTGCTTTTTCTATACCTGTGTGTGTAAAATAAAAAAAAATAAAAAGCTCACCTAAACACTTGATTTTGTTGGTTTTATTGCTATAATATTTTTGCGATATACAGGATGTCCCACCTAACTCTTCGATCTCAAATATCTCCAAAATGAAACAAAATATGAAAATTCTAATTGGCTACGGATATACCTATATCAGAAGCTCACATAGTGAAAAGGTATGCACAACCCACAAAGGTAAATAAATAATACTTCCAGCACCAAGTTACGTTTTTTAATGGAATATGTATGTTTATTCTAACAAAATGGCAATTAGAGATGCAATTAGTGATAACACACTTGGTTCTACTTTTCTAAACACATTTACTCGTGGCCTATAGTCCTCATAAACTTCATTGTTGTGCATTACACCCCGAATGGAAAATGAACCCGCAAATTACCAGTAGCGTCTTGTCAGATGAAACCGTGTCACTTCAACAGATGTTCGAAGTGCCCTCCGTTTGCAACAATACACTTTTGGAATCTGGTAACAAGAGAATATTTCACGGATTGCAGTGTTTCTACAGATGTTACCGCACACGCCGCAGTAATACTATGTTGCATGTCCTCTACTGTCGTTGGCGGTACTTGATTCAAGTTTTCACTGCGCCCCAGAGTAAGAAGTCTAACGGTATCAAGTCTGGGGACGGAGCTGGCCTCCATTCAGGACCTCCCCATCCTATCCACCTATTTGAAAACTTCGCATCCACATCTCTGGAAACTTGTGCATAATGTGCGTGTCATCCATCATGCTGGAACCACACTGATAGACGAGTTTCCAATCCCCCGTCCTCCATGAGGAGCGTTAGAGTGTGTTGCAGAAATGACGCATATCGCTGTCCGTTTAATGCTCCCTGATAAAAATAGGGATCTATAATACGGTTTCCAGTGATACCGCAGTAAACATTCATACTCCACTGTCATTGATGAGCAACTTGGCCAATCCAGTGGGCATTCTGCAAGGACCAATAGTACATGTTTTATACATCCACATGACCGTGATTTGTAAATTAAGGTTCGCCCGTAAACAACGTATTACTTAGGATTGCTGGATTACCTTGCAACTGCTGAAGTGCAAAGTGATAGAATACATTGCGGGATTCAAAGTCATTTCCGGACAGTCCCTGGTGCAGTGAGATACGGAACGGATGGAACCGATGCCTTTGCCAAATTCTGCTCACAGTACTGCGGCTTAAAGAAACTCATGAAATCTGTGGGACACCCACTTCAGGATTTTGCGCTACAGCAGCCAGAACAGCAATTTCGTTTCCAGTGCCAGTCGCTGTCTTTGTAAGTTGTCGCTTTGTGGGAGCCACTTTCCTGTTTCCCCGAGTTTCGTGAAGATGTTGGCAATTGTACGAAGTGAAGGACACCGTCGATCTGGGTAGCGTTCAGCGTACAATGCCAAAGCTGCGGTTGCATTTATGCGACATTCGCCGTAAATTAAAATAATATCCAGGTTTTCTTCGTTACTGAAGGCCAGCATAATGACTAGATGACGGCAACTGTTACCCGCAACACAAAAACACGATGTAATGTGTCAATATAGAAAGCAATATTCATAACGTACTTGAATTACTGTACATTATGACAGCAGAGCAGATCAGGAGACACTAGTACACTGAAGCTAGGACGTACCGAGCTGTTATCGGTTTGTTTACAGCAGGCTACAGGCCAGTACAAGCAACCCCTTCTTTGAACACAGAAGTAAATGCGCTACGTTACATCAGAAACGGTGGCGCCATTGCCATCCTCTAACAGCCACGTACTCGTATTTCAGAACGTATGAGGTTTAGAAACCTGAAACTAAGTGTGTTATTACTAATTGTGTAGGTGGCTATATTTTTCATTCTGCTAGAATAAGCATACATGTTTCATTAAAAAAAAACGCAACTTGGATTTGGAAGTGTTATTTGTTTACCTTTATGAATTGTGCATACCTTCTCACTACCCCTTAAATATGTCAATTCCTAGTAAATTAGAGTTTTCATATTTTGTTTCATTTCAGAGTCAGGTGGGACACCCTGTATAACAGATGATGTGCCTTGCATGAATCTAATTAAGAATATTGCCTTTTCTGTGCACTTTTGTAAGTAAGTATGTGTGTATGTATGCATTCATGTATATGTGTATTTTTTTAAACTTATTTATTACTTTCCGGAAGCTCCATTACAAATGTAACACCACATGCCTTCTATACAGAACTGTATCATTTTTACATTGTTATTACATTACATCTAATTATTTACTTTTAACATTATTGCTACTGTTTATTATTTTTTTAACTGGTACACATTAATAGAGTTCTTATGACAGTTTGTATTTAAATGGTATTTGCTCTTTGTGATTATATAGTTTCCTTGTCCTAGCTATGTATAATTTTAGCAATTTCTCAAAATCAATTGAGCTTATAAACCGGCAGAAAGCGTTACAACATTTCTTAATTGTACTGTCTTTTAACACTGGCCAGTTTTCTTTCAAAACACAGTAAACTAGTTTTTGTCTTTCACTCGAAACATTGAGCACTCATAGAGGATATAATCCACTGTCTGGTCTCCAGCATTGCAGGAACACAATGGAGAGTCAACTATCTTGAAGCGGTGGAGATATGATCTTATTTTGTCATGTCCAGTAACTATTGCAGTGATGTTCGGCGTGGGTCTAATGTTGGTCTTTAGTCGCTCCTTGATGTCTGGGAAGAACTGTTTGGTCTCTGCTCCTTTTGTTGTTTGGTTCCATCGAAGTTGCCAATTTTCTATGCTTTGCAGTTTGACGTGGTGTACATAAATTTTTATATTGCGTTACATATATGTTACGATATGTAATCAGAATGTTATGCAAGTTGATCACTGAGACATATGTTAAACACCGTGTTCAATGCGCTGAATCATGTTTTGTTGATTGTGGAGGGCGGTGAAACCAGCTTACAGATTTTGTTGAACTGAAGAATACTTGAAGGTAATTTATAATTAGTTAAAATATGATCATTGACATAATCACTGTGGCAGTTAAACCTCTGTGGATTTAAATACCTAAATGTACCATAACTAGGAGGCATTTAGTGATGAAACACCGAACAATTGTCTGAGAGGGCAGTAAATTATCAATATAACCACCGAAAAACGAAAATGCGTATTCCTATTATTTTTATTTAACTAAATATGATACAGATATAATATTAAATGTATGACTATATTCTTACTTGGTGGTGGCTCTTTCCTTGACACAGTTCTCTTCGCCATTTGCTGGCACGAAATAGAATAAAGAGAAAGGAAGCTGTAGTACGAAATAACCACCCCAGCATTCGTTCCTTGTCAGAGAAAACCAGGAACTGGAACTGAAAGTGAAACATCCTGAATGCAACCATTACACGTTCCGAGGAGCAACTCGTCTTGGAACAAGCTATGGACCAGTGGTTCAGATAGCTCGAGATTGCGTAGCGTTCACATTTCTGGATGTACAACATAACTCTACCCATCACATAGCGAGATGATAGCGTGTCTTAGCTCACATTAAAAAAGTGCCAAATTGGAATCTCAGTTAAGAAGGAGCACCATGTTAAAGTTTTATTCTTTTATTTTTTTTATTTCATGCGTGGAGCCTGTAACTATAAGCTCTACTGATCTCCGGCTTATTTGAGCCTCATTTTAACCATAATTTCATCATCCCATATTACGTTTAAGGACATACAACTTATAAGTTTGACGCGCTTCACTCATATGACTTTCTTTACTCGTCCAAACTATTCTTACCAACGCTTATTCTTCTATCTACTTTTTGATAATAGAAATAAATATTTGCACATTTCCTTTTAGATACAACGGCAATAACTGAATAGTCAAATCGTTTAAGAGCTGGTACTATGCGACGGCTATGGATTCCAATTACTTTGTATGGTCTAGAGATACAAAAACGAATAAGGACTTATCATTTCATAATTGTATAAATATTAACCAACAAAAAGGAGTTCCTCCGAAATGATTCAATCCAAAACTAAAATGAATATGAGACAAATTGTGTGTTTCAATGAGCTCTCTTAAGATTAATTATTCACGTAAAAGTCACCCATTGTGAAGAGGACCTCTGAGTCCATTCATAGAAAGTAAGTTTCATGTTTAATGGGATTTTCGTACTTGAGCTATGCTATTCACAGACATGCAACCACGCATCCACCCACCCCCCACCACACTCACATACACACATACACACACACTCACACATACACACTCACTCACTCTCTCACTCAAACACACACACACACACACACACACACACACACACACACACACACACACACACACACACACACACACACACACACACACACACACACACACACACACACGTGGATCTTTTACTAAAAATGCTATTTTTAGATTCAGAAGTTCACAAAAGCGTACTTCCATGAAATCTCGGTATCGAATTTGTGGTGGAAAGCAATACTTTTCCCACTTAGTATGTAGTAGAGAAAGTAAAAAGCACTGTACAGACATCTAAGCCACATTAAATGTTACACTTTAAACGTGAAACTTCTTAAATCATTATAGTTACGAAATCCTATAATTTTAAACATCGTTTTAAAGTTTTGAAGGCTACAGCAGGTTTTAATGAAGCTTCCTTCAGTACAGTGATTCGTAAATTGTAACTGAGAAACTCACTCGACAGCCATAGTCTCTCCCATTGTATATAGTTCAAGGATGTTTTATATATACAACAGCACTGCTTTCAGTTAATAAGTTAACCTCACAGAAAACTCTAGTATGCGACATTGTAGTAGGGGTATTACTTATACTACGTATAATAAACGAAGCTTTCTGTTCCACCCAAAACTTCATTACGGGGATTTCCTCAGAGATGCATGCTTTGAGATCTACAAAAAAGGATGTTTAGAGAAAGGACTGTGTCTGCCTATGAATTGCTTAATAAAAAACCTAAAAATTTCAATCTCGTTCTAGGACGCAACATGAAGATTTTCTCAAAAATCGGCCACGTTTGACTAGCCTTTTTGTGGAACATATTTAAAAAAAATCACTTTCTCAAAAATGTTTCAATAGATTTTGATTAAAATGCTATATGTCTAAGATATGTTCAAGAAAAATGAAATGCATAACTTGAAATATCTGGTAATGTGTTCAGAAGCCCTCTTTTTTCTGGATGACTTTTGCTTTGCTTGTATACCTTAAGAGATGAACAGAATCTTACATAAAAAAGTTATTGTTCTCCTTAAAACAAACAACTTATATAAATTACATTTACATGGAGTGAACCACTATCGTATTTCCAAGACACTCCTTGTCATTTATTTGCAATTTCCAAAATTTCAATATTATAAATTATAATTTTTTTTAAAAAAATTATTCTTCCTCAAATTGGAAGTATTTATTCCTTTCTTTATGTTCTGGACGTTCAAATGAATTTTCAAATCCATCACATACCGGCCGGCTCTTAATAGGTCTGACTATCTCTTTAAGCTTACTGTAGTTCCTATTCCTCTTGCAATCGACAAGTTGTAAAATGTTTACCTCATTTAACATAAAGCAAATACAGAAATAAGCGTATTTAAGAATAGTTTGTACAAGAGCAGAGAAATTCATGTGATATTTGGCTTTTGATTCACGTCCATCTCATCCCTAAAGGGCATCCTTTCATAAAAGTTTAAAATAAGTCCATTGGTATTTTATTGAATTTAGCCGGTAGTCGTCTTTGAGCTGTGATGAGCAGGGACCAGCAAGGAGGACATATTCATGAGATAACCGGTCACCGTGATCTCTCCCCCTCTTTATCCTGCTTATTGCTTCCAACACACCCTCACTGAGATGATTCACAAAAGATTACACCAAACAGATTGCGCTGCTATGGCCGTAGGATTCCCTTTCCCTCACTGTTCTCTTGCACAATATATGGTGAGGTTTTCTTAGGCAGGAAAGATACAAAAATAATTCAAAAATAATTACAACCCTCAGAAATCATTTTAATGGTATAAAGGCTCCATTTCACACAAAAGAACGAAGTTCTTGCAGTTGATGAGGCGGATGTGAAATCAGCAATTATTCAACCAGTCGTGCTGTTCGCAACCCTCCCCCCCCCCCCCTAGAAAAGGTTCGCCACAGTTATATAAATATTAGTGTAGCATGGATAAATGCGCTCTTTTGATTCTAGAATCAAAATTTTACTTCTCCACTGCCTGCAGTAAGTGGGGTAAGTATTGAAAATGTGTAGTGTTTAGCGCCCGCTTTTACTACATACGGCACCCAGGCGATGACACTGATGATACATGAGATGAAGATGGAGCACCGGTGGAATGATATGGCGGGGAAAACCGGAGATCCCGGAGAAAACCCGCCCCAGCGCCGTGTTGTCCACCACAAATCTCACTTTGCGGTCGCCTGGGATCGAACCTGGGCCGCCTTGGTGAGAGCCAAGCGGTCTAACCACTGAACCACGGAGCGGCCGTAAGTATTGAATTCGACCCAAAAATTCGATATTGAGAATGAGAGCAAGAATGAAAGAAAGAAGCAAAGAAAAATAACCATGTGTGCGGGTGTATGTATGTATATATATATATATATATATATATATATATATATATATATATATATATATATATATTGTGACTTTGTGGGTTCGTGAAATGAAAAGTCCAATTTCACCACTCAAAAATGTTCTTTATTTCCACCGACTTACAGTTAAACTCTTGCCAATTACATAAAATTACGTAATGCACACAATTACAATTTACCAGTTCGTCCGTTACAATTTCACTTGTACTCGCGATTACATAAACTCCGATGCACATACCAGTTACGTACAGTCTTCCGTTGCACAATCTACTCGTTCATTAACACGTCACTGACTAACTCTTACACCAAGAACTGCGACTGTCTCCTCACTCACACTCACTAACCAACTAACTGACTTCGCTCCGGCAGCCCCTTTTTATAGGAATATCGCCGCCTTCTGGCTTGCACGGGAATGTTCCAGTAAAAGAATGATCGAGAACCAGGTGTAAGAGAAACAGACGGCACAGTCATGTTTTTCCTCCGACCACCGCCTGTCACCACTATAAGACGAACGAGGAGGAGGTGTGGCTAACACGAACCTCCCCTGTCTTCCGCTCCCAGCTGCTTCCACAGGGTGTTCCAGCGCTCGCGTTACACTGCTCCCTCCTCAAAGCTGTTCGCCCCGAACAGCCCCATCGTAGCGTGCGAGGCGGTCCAGGTGTACCACCAGCATCTGCCCGGAGCCTGAGTCAGAAGTAGCGCTGCCGTAGTTTGTGAATCATACGGTTCGCTCCCAGGTGTCCTCCTGAAGTACCGGCGTGCACTTCCTCCAAGACTTCCGGGACCTTGCTCCGGGGAAGTACCAACTGTTCTCTCTGCGCCTTCCCATTGGGTGACTCCCATACCCGGAACAGCACGCCCTCTCTGGTCTTCAACGAGTCCCATTGGGCCCAGTATGACGTGTAGGTGGCGCTCCTCGGTGCGATGTCCTCCCAGGTTGGTCTCGTCCCTGCGTCCACTTCCCTCAAGAGTGGCCCCAAGTCTGCGTCCGCCAGCTGCTCCCTCCTCAGGCCTGCGCTATCCCAGCCTTCAGCAGGCACTGCCACAACTACTCGGACTGCTGCGGCACGCTCCTTCTCTTCCACTCTTGTGCGCTCATGGCCGTCCTGGATCTGCGATAGGACACCTCCAATGTAATGGTCGCTAGCGTCGGTGTCCACAATGAAGGCGCCACCCGGTTGTGGGAAACCCAAAATTGGAGCACTGCACAGGGTCTCCTTCGGGTGCTGGAAAGCGTCTTCGGCGTCCCCCGTCCACACATAAGGCCGGTTTTCCTCCGTCAGGCGGGTGAGGGGTTTTGCGATGTTGTCGGCCTCTTCCTCTAAATCATTAAGGCGGTCGTCTACTTGACCCTTACGCTTGCCCAGATTCGTGACGTCATCCCTCACGCCGGCCAACCGTTCCTCAAACTTTGCGGCGAGAGCCTCGTTCGCCGCCTTCATTTCCGTGGCCAGACTGCCGTTCGCTGCTCTCATTTCTGTGATTAACTCGGCCTTCATTTCTTCCATCTTCTCGGTGATGTTGTCGTTGGCCGTCTTCATCTGTTTCAGTTCCGCGGTGATGTTGTCGTTGGCCGTCTTCATTTGTTTCAATTCGGCGGTGATGTTGTCGTTGGCCGTCTTCATTTGTTTCAGTTCCGCGGCCAGGTAGTTATTTGCCGCATCCGTTTTCTCTGTTAACTCGTTCATCTTCGCCAAAAGCATTTCCAATGCCGATTCCATGGCTGTAATGTTCGGTGCTGTTGTCTTCCCGCTTCCTGACACCAGTGTGACTTTGTGGGTTCGTGAAATGAAAAGTCCAATTTCACCACTCAAAAATGTTCTTTATTTCCACCGACTTACAGTTAAACTCTTGCCAATTACATAAAATTACGTAATGCACACAATTACAATTCACCAGTTCGTCCGTTACAATTTCACTTGTACTCGCGATTACATAAACTCCGATGCACATACCAGTTACGTACAGTCTTCCGTTGCACAATCTACTCGTTCATTAACACGTCACTGACTAACTCTTACACCAAGAACTGCGACTGTCTCCTCACTCACACTCACTAACCAACTAACTGACTTCGCTCCGGCAGCCCCTATTTATAGGAATATCGCCGCCTTCTGGCTTGCACGGGAATGTTCCAGTAAAAGAATGATTGAGAACCAGGTGTAAGAGAAACAGACGGCACAGTCACGTTTTTCCTCCGACCACCGCCTGTCACCACTATAAGACGAACGAGGAGGAGGTGTGGCTAACACGAACCTCCCCTGTCTTCCGCTCCCAGCTGCTTCCACAGGGTGTTCCAGCGCTCGCGTTACAATATATATATGTGTGTGTGTGTGTGTGTATAAGGGTGTGTGTTTTAACAGTAGAACTATAAAAAGTCCGTTAAATACTAAACTTCGTACTCAAGTTAATATTTTTGCTAGGAAACGAAACAAAACTTGCAAGAAAATGTTCCGCCATAAACGTTATGAAAATGTTTAGCTTTTTGAAAAGGTAACTCGAAGTACTTCTATTCATGTACCAAATGCCTATGTTATTTTCATTATAAATGAGCCTCTGAGGTCCCTTTTTATTTCGAACGAGTTACATAAATGGTATAGCTTAAGAGACAGACAAAATCTTCTGGATTATGATTAGGATTACTACTACCTGTGGTTTATTATTCCTAAGAGCAAAGTGGGGCAGCACTGGGAGAAAGTATGAGGCGAGAGGAAAGGGCGGCCGACCAAGGGGTCAGAACGGTGCAGAGGGCAGGGTGCCCACTGCTGACCAGTTGAAAACTACCAAAGCAGGCCAACATAACCGGCATGGTCCAGAAATGGGCCACCAGGTCGACCAGGAGTCTGGAAATCATCCTACCGAAGGAGAAAGTGTTTACCACGAACATATCATCGTGCCATGCAGCACCGAGTCACCCGCCGACACTTCTACCCTCAAAGAGATCCCCACATTAGACACGATGTGAAATGATAATTGGAGATGAAATGGAGAGGCAGAAAATTCGGGGAATGAAATTAATCTAATCAGCATTCGCTTAGTGATCCGGAATAACCCTGAAAAAAAAAACCATGGGTCAGATAGATCGGCCACGGTAACCGTACCTGGTCCTCCTGAATGCGGGCCACAGATGAAACCGCTGCGATTGAATGTTTTTTATGGTGTTAAATAACTAAGGGATTAAAATTATGACACCACGTTTCAATATATAATGTACTGTGATTATATAAAATGTGTTCGAATATTCAAATAATGTTGCACTTATACACTGTTCAATACTGAAAGACAATAATGTCGGGGTTTAATAAACCTCGAATACCACCACCATATTCAGATATGTATAAGAATATAACAATCTTTACTACATTACGATAGACGGATATGTCACTATATACATCCTCTAAATAATTTGACAATAATTTCACGAATAACACGACATGTAAAATAAATCAATTGGTTAATCAAAGTCTTAAAAGCCATAACTTCATATAACGTGGGGGAAGCAAACTCCAAGTGAAGGCTCGCCTATGGAACGTGAGTGACTCGCATTCGGGAGGTTGCGGATTCGAATTCCCTTCGACCGATCATTTCCCTTTGTTTTATTTACATTCATCTTATAGGTGTGCTTCCGGGATCGTACTCTGTGGTGATACCGGGCAGATGGCGGGGTGCTTGCGCATTTTAGATGTATTCTTGGCCTTAGACCGGAATTGTGGTCGTTATCCCAACTTGGGCAAGCTTGTCGCCACTAGATCTGGGGCGTTACCGGCTACACGCGGATTCTGGTTCTGCGATAAATAAATGTCACAATTTACTAGACACTTCCGTGCGTCTTTGTTGCCTGTCTACCCGAGCTCTTGCGCTTCCTGTGGCTCCCTCACTGTATCCACCTTTACTTTAGAATTTTAGCGTACAATGCGTCTCTATAGAACTCGAAAATTTTTGGGGAAGAATTAATTAGTAATGACATGGCTCAAATGAAAAGTAACAGTTAAAACCACTTTTTTCCAAATTAAAACATTTTATTTTAAATCAGCAGATAGTAGGTAACATGAATAAGATGAAATATCACGAATCAAACATCGCCAAACTGCAGCATACAAGTTGTGGTATTTTCGCTTTTCATGTTTGTTCTGTTGTCTGTGACAACTAAGTTATATGTGGAGAAAAATCTCTCACTGTGAGCGTTTGACATCTGCAACCAAAGATATTGAAAGGACTTTTAACCGAAATTGAAGTAAGAATCAGCTCTTGCTTTCAAACTCAGGAGTGCTGTTACTACATTTAATTTGTTATCGTTACCACCATGGTTTTGCTGTTCAACAATGTCACAAAATCCTTTGTAACAAAGAAGCAAATCAGAATCACAAGTAATACCACTGGCTTTAAATACATTTAGTTGTTTAAATGCTACCATTACACGATTTAAGTCACCTATACATGATTTAGTAACTAGCCTAGAAGTTTCAAACAAATGATATAGCTTTTATTGTTATTATATCATCAGTTTATTTTGCATAATGGAGTTTAATTTAGGCAAAGTCATTGGGCAGCAAACTTTTAGATTCTCTTCTACTGCTTCTCTAACACTGGTACAAGTGCACTTACTGTCTTTCTATTACACATTTGGTTCTCAGCGATTTAATTCGGGATAAAACAAGATGAGCCACAGTTCTTTTTTTTTTTTTTTTTTTTTTTTTTTTTTTTTGAAATTCTAATATTGGATCTGTTATCAAACTGCAATTTTCAGAAACAAATATTGTAGCTGTTGTAGCTTTACGATATTGCAGCACTTGTCATCGCAAAAATGATCATTTAACAAATTTTGCGCAGGAACTAAAAGCTTTTATTTTAAAAAAGAAATCGACAATTTCATCAAAATAGCTGGCAATGTAAACTACTGAATTAAACCAGCTAGACCAGCGTGTCCGTACAGGCGATGGGAACACTTAAGCTGCTAAATCTGGGTGGTTTTCAGTGAGGTATTATTGTTTGTATCCGTGTTTTTAACTCTCGGGCATCTCGGAACACGTTCTTTTGCCCCGAGGGACAATATTTTCAAGTTAATATAATGTCTTAGAGTAGCTTCCTAGAAGTTCAGTACCTTTTCAGCACCTTTAGTCAGCATAATAGGAGATTTTTACTGTGCACGGTGTGGTATCCAATAAATAACATTTCCAGTTAGCATACCACAAACAGTTCTCAGTATCATGGACCAGTCATATGCTGTGGTGTCAGTTTATTGTTGTATCGCTTAGCTGTTATTTCAGTGAGCATGATGATGTCATTGTATCGGCTTTGTTAAGTGTTACATTAATTTGTGAACATTTTCTTATGACTTCTAGTTTCATGCTATGAAGACATGATTGCTAAATTAAAGTGATATTTATACAATTTGAAATAAATGTACATTCTTCTATGCAGACTAAAAATAATAGAGCTATTCTTATTTATCGGTAAAGGAAAAATTCCTGAAAATTCGCAAAAAAAAAAAAAAAAAAAAAAAAAACGTTAGAAACAAAAACTCTTGCCTGTAGTGTCATATGAGCTGCAGTGAGTGAACAATACCCAAAGTTACAAGATGGAAGCCCACTAGCAGTCAGTGGTTGTTCCAAAAAGGTAAAACGCCGTCCCTATAATCTTATACCGAAAGGCGGTGTAAAAATGGATCATAAATAGGTAGGTGGAAAAGTAAGCCCTTTAAAGACTGGTTTATAGAACATTGAAAAGTGAAAGTCATATGAAAGCAACCCGTAAACATTTTTTAACTTTCTCTACCACGTATAGTAAGTACGAGAAATATTGCATTCCCTTCAAGAATTTGATATGTAGATTTCATCCGATATACCCATTTTGAGCATTCCTGACTCCAAAGCACTTTGTGTGTGTGTGTGTGTGTGTGTGTGTTTGTGTGTGTGTTTGTGTGTGTGTGTTTGTGTGTGTGTGTTTGTGTGTGTGTGTGTGGGTGTGTGTGTGTGTGTGTGTGTGTGTGTGTGTGTGTGTGTGTGTGTGTGTGTGTGTGTGTGTAATTTACGTCCTCCAACGTTAAGTCATATCGGACGATGAATGAAATGGATGAAATGATGCTCAAATGAGTCTGGGGTCCCTGGAGCTTAGAGTTACCCGAAATTCGTCTTTCAGGATAAGGGAAAACCCCAGAGAAACCTTATCCAGGTAACTCACCCTGACCGAGATTCGAACTTGGTACCTCTTGAACGTGAGGCAGACACGCTACCATCTACGCCACCAAAGCGGGCTAAAGCACGTTTAGAAAATGGTGTGAATGTGTGTGTGTGTGTGTGTGTGTGTGTGTGTGTGTGTGTGTGTGTGTGTGTATACATCTGTTCGCGTGCGCATGAGCGCGCACGTGTTTTGTGTATCAGTGAAGGGTTTAATTCAACAACAAAGTGTCGCCCACCTCGGTAGCGTAGATGGTAGCGTGTCTGCCTCACGTTCAAGAGGTCCCGAGTATGAATCTCGGTTAAAAAAATATTCCGTACCTACCATGTATAGTACAAGACATTTTTAAAACTAAATCCTCCCAGCCCAGATTATTCTTTATACAGAACAATTCTACATTTATGGAAATAATCATTTTCTCCTCACTAGCCGTGTGTAGGCTAAGGTTTGAATTACTAGAGCCAGACTGATAAATTCAAAGCCATAGCCGGAATTTGAACCGCCGATCTCCCGGTCTCAGTGCGGTTGCTCTAACCAACTAAGCTACTATGGCCAACATGCCGACATGACATTAAGAGTATATGAGAGCATATGAGAACCCCTAGTGGTCTACCGGGAAACATGAGCCAGTTGGAGAGTTTAATGTCATGTCGGCATGTTGGCCATAGTAACTCAGTTGGTTAGAACAACCGCACGGAGAGCGGGAGATCGGTGGTTCAAATCCCGGCTATGGCATGCAATTTTTCAGTCTGGCTCTACTCATTCAAATTCCACTTTTGTTACCTAAAAAAAAGACCAATGATTTTGATTAAAGCACCGTACATTGTTTTTATATAAAATACATATCTTGATTTATCTGTAAATGCCCCTAAAAGGGCCTTATCCAGATGATCCAGACTATTTTTGTATAACTAGTAAACCGTAAGAGACGGATAAAATCCCCCTGTAGAAAAAGTATCTTTAAAACAGGGGAATTTAGGTTAAATGCTTTTATTGTTGAGTGAAGCATTTCTGATATACCTATTCCTCATTACATATTTAATTTTTGCAGTACTTGTTATTTTATACAATGACAAATGGTTAGTCGTTTTTGGTGCCCCAGGCATGCAATGAGAATGGAATATCAAAGCCATCACACAGGGACCAGCTCTTCAAAGGTTTAAATATTCTTTAAGCGTATTGTGTTATCGTATCCCCTTGTAGCTGTAAGATAACTAACTAGCTCATGGCGTAACAGCCATAGTGGGCCAAGCCCTGCGAACCCATGAAGCAGTTATTTTATATTTATCTTTACTTAAAATTAATTTTAATATTGAATAGTTTTGAAAGGTTATTTAAGGGAATAATTATAGAAAATGTTGTTTAATATAACTAGGGGTAGTGATATTAAGCTTTTTGAAATCAGAAATTTAGCATTTTGATTTTTACATTTAGCATTTTGTAGCATTTATACGTTTGCAATTTAGATTTCTTAGCATTTTGAAAAACACAAAAATAATTTGACTTAATTTTTTCATGATGAATATTAATACTATTTATATAAGATTTAAAACTCATTTTTGGAGGGTTATTAATGACAACGAATCTAAGTGCATAAAGTGTATTTTACATTAATATAGGTTAAAGCAATACACAGAAATATAGAACAAGCTAATACAGACTAAAGCATACCACCTAACTCAAAAAAGATAAATCCATACTGGTGTAAACAACTGTTTGTTGTCTCTTGGAGCAGAGGGTGGATTAGCGGCTTTCCCGCTCTTTTTCCCCTTGCTTTCTGAGGGTGAAGGTTTGTTTTCCTCGGTCGCTGGCGGTAGTATAGGAGCTGCAGCTGGGGCAGCAGTCACAGCTTCAGCTTGCTGCAGAGTGCTCTCGGCCTTCTTCAGGGCGGCCGCGAAAGACACCTCTGGGCCGACAGTGGCCGTTTCGGGATGCCACTGGCGGCGGCTCTCGATAATGTGCTGCCTCGTTTGGCAGCCCTTGTAAACACTAACGTGCGGCTTTTTACAGTTCGCACACTGGCGTTCTTCTGGAGGTTTGGGACAGTTCTTCAACACACCTTAAGGACGCAAGCTTGCGCTCGCACATTGTGCTGGAGTGGTGGAAGCCCATACATCGATGGCACTGCACCGGTCCTTCTTTGCCGTGAAAGCGCTCAACTTTCACGACTGTGAATATCAGACTGCGAACTGTATCGATTGGTTTAAATTCAGCGTCATGTACCTTGTCCACAAGGACTAAAAACAAAGGCATGGGCACTTTAACCGTCCCACTGTCCGACAGGATGGTCTTGCGCAGCTGCGCGACCGAGAGAGCATCGATGGCGTGTTCCTCCTTCAAGGCAGCCTTGACGTCGTCAGGGGTGCAATCGGAGTCCAGGCCTCTGATGATTCTGCGCTCCACATGTGGGCGCTGTGGGGAGTAACTACAGAATGAGATTTTCTGATCCCGCAAATCGGCTTTCGCCGTCTCCAAGTCCTCCAGGGAGTTGGTGAATATGTACACCTTCCAGGGTTTTCTCTTCGCCTCAAAGCGGAGCTTTAGGCGAGAGGCCAGTAGGCGCATTGCTGCCACGTGCTTCTTGAAAGCGTCTGCCACAATGGGTACCATTTTCGGTCCTCCTTTGTTTTGGGGTTGGTGTTGGTCCTGTGGTGGTGGTTGCTGCTGGTCGGTTGACGCTCGCATCCCCCTGCGTCCCTCGACCACAACGAAATCCTCCGCGTCTGAGTCATCAGACTCAGGCAGGGGTGTAGGGCAAGGAGGCAGGCCCATGGAAGGAGGGCAGCTAGGCGCAGAAGCTAGGTGCTTATGCCCCATGCGCGTGTTGCGCTTCGGCGCAGGTTCAGCACTTTCCAGGGAGATGGTAGGTGAGCCTGGTTCTGGTCCATCATCTGTAGTCAGCGCGGTCGCCATCCAGCTGCTAGTAGAGGACCGAACACTCCGGGAGGAGGCGCTTGTGCGAGTCATTTAGGTCCGGAGGCCTTCACCCTTGGCTCTGATCATACTAGCCCGCTGTTATGTGGTCTGTCAGTCAGTCTTTCGTAGTGGGAAAGAAAGCTGACAGAGTAAGGGTAATATGAAGAAAAGGAGTTTCTCGCTCTTTCTTTGGCTCACGACGCTCTTTTTGAGTCGGCACGCACCCTCGCGGCCGCATGGTAAGCTGGAAGAGGGCCGAAGCCCACTGCTTGCCGCGAGAGGGATAAGAGGTCACGGCTCGCACACTGGCGGCCGAGCGGGGAGCTAGAAGAGGGCCTCTGCCCACTACTTCCCGCTTTTGCAGTCAGTGAAAGGCTGCTTCTCGGCCAGCATGCAAGTCGCCGATGGTGCTGATGCTGCTGCTGCCTGGAGGGCGTAGCGCTGTCACCAGTAATCCAGCTCAAAAGAGTGGGAGTGAGGATTGAGTGAGTGCGTCGGTTCCACCATTTACACCATCTTCCCATTAGAAAACTGGCTGCCGGCCTCACGACCACAAAAGCAGGGCAGAAGTGGGCGATCATCCAACCAATAAGGGGAGATGTGACCAGCATCTCGGCACCTTGAGCCGCAAAGTTGGCTTTTGCAACGAGGTTTCGCTACCTATCGCAGTTTATCACGATGCTGAGTAGGCACCAGTCCTATGCCCGGGACATAAAATCCGCACTCCTGATGGTTGGAATCGATCCCGGGCAAATTCCGTGGCAGGGAACCAAAGCATAACTCCTTAGCTCACTACAACACGACGTAGGACTGTACCCGTAAGATAAAATGTAATAAAACTATTTCTACAAACGTCTATCTAGATTAACATGATGATTCAATTAGTGTCTTTAAGAGCAGTTTGTAAAAGAGTTAGAAAATGTTATCTTAGTGCACATTTCAAATCTTATACCTTCATACAATAGTAGGCTGAGGGTCTATTGTATTCCAACAAAAAAATTCGACATGAACATTTCATTTGAAATACTGGTTTTGAGGTCCCTGAGCCCAAAAGGAATGTTATAAGATGGTCCCTGTATGTATCTTGAATGCTTTTGTGTATGTGCATCTGTGTATATATGAATAACTCAAAATCGAAGGACCTGTTAAGCACCAAAATTTGTGTTAGACCTCCACTTGTTCACAAATAGGACACAAAGATTTTCAAGGAAATTCCGCATCCCAGTTACCATTTGTATAGAACCTTTTTAAAGATATTGCTTCTCTCAAAAATGGCTCTAATGATTTTAATATACCGTAAGTTTAAGTACTACATTTCTTACTAAGAACTGCCACTGATTCTTATCAGGTCGAGAATGCATATGGGAAATACGAGGTTCACATAGCCGAGGATTCCCAAGCATTGGAGATCTGACAAGTATCTTACAGTTCATGGTTAGCCAATTACTTCTTGCAATAATTGAAATAACCGTACAAAGTAACAATAAGTCAAAACTGCTACTGATCTGTTGGGTACTACCTCACATCCTTTTGGTACCGTATTATGCCGTTGGATGTTCCATCACTACTTACTGGAATCGTAAGTAATAATTGACGTGTTTCATCCTTGTTACCATGGTAAATGGCAAATGTACTGTAAATTTTTAGACAACTTAGTAAGTGTTCACAATAATTAAGTTACAATTCAGGCATTGCAAAACGTATTTTCACAACAAAAGAAATATATGATGTATTTTATATATATTTCTTAGAAGTCTGCTTCATTCCCGTTAATTTTTGCATAACTGGTTAGACATAAGAAACAGAAAAATTCTTACTGCAATAAAAATTTAAATCTCGTAAAATATAAGCAAATATTTATGCCAAATACTTTTATTCCCTCAATTGTACTGCTACAATCATTTATCCATTTTCTTTGTTATTTATATTAATTTTTCAAGTTATTATTTTTCTTCTTTCTTTCCCCTGCAAAGAAATGGAATGAGAAAGCCTTTACATAGCGACTAGTTCTTAAAGTATTTAATTATCGCTCAAAACCTATTTTAATTTTCCGCTTGCACATACCGGAAAATTAGCAATTAGAAGGTATTTACCTCAATTAATATGCAATACTTATTGGAATAAACGTTTATAAGGATAGCTTCTATAATAATATAGTAAGTCATGTAAAGTGCAACACATTAAATTCTTATCCATTAAAACTGAAGTGACATTGGTCTTTTATAGCTGCATATCGCATAGGAATATCTGGCCCTTCCTATGTGAAGTAATTATCAAAATTGGTTGAATGCCCTTTGAGCTTGCCCTACCACACACACACGCGCGCGCGCGCGCGCCCACACACACACACACACACACACACACACACGTATCTTTCTTTATATATTGCTGGAGATGCTTTGATTCATGAAGAAGCTACGTATAAGCATAAAGTTATAGCTTTTATAACCGAGCGAGGTGGCGCCGCGCTAACGTCTGCGAGAGACCATGGTTTCGATCCTTGTCGACCCCACAAATTGTCTTAGGTTTCTCGTGGTTTCCGCTTATCACTTAAGGGGCTGCTGGAGTGCTCACTGTCGTACCATTTCATTGACGTTATTTTCACTTTCTTTCCATTTCCTAATCATATTTCAGGTGTGCTTTCACACTCGTGGTGTGTGCCGGTGCTGGACAGATGATACGAATGCTTCCTCATTGCAAATTCTGTTCTCGGCGTTGGGCGGCATTGTGTGATCCCACATGGGAGGACCTGCGGTAACAGCTCAACTAGTCCTGGTGCCACAATGAAGAACTCTTAGCACTTGTTAGGGATTTAGGGCCTCCTGTAGCTCTAACTTCATCCCTTCATCCTTGGCGATGTTAGCCGCAATCGATCTGGCGGGGGATACAGTGCATGAAGTACCTTTTGCTGCCTATCCTTTAACATTCACCTTTAGCTAATCCTATTAGATACTACGAAGCAAGCTCGGGAGTTGAAAGCGCTTGTAACCCTACATGTTACCCATATCTTCGAAGCGTTTGTGTTTATCTTATGTGTTTATCTGGATACATGATTCAGATGCTTGTTCACTTATTTGATAATGAATGCTCATCTGTAAAAGGTCAAAACAAAATTGAACTTTAATTTATGGACGCTGTTGTGATTCTCAGGGTCCCATTCTATATTGCGTGTAAAGGAACACTTAATTTTACTCAGACGCCTCTATCAGTCTTCAGGCTCTTTTACGTGTCCTAAATCAATGACACGGGACCATAGGTTTCACTTCCCTTCCGAAGGATGTCATGCTAAGGATTTTTACATAAAAAATCCATCACCGTCCGCCGGCAAAAGTTAAGGGTAAGTACACAGTCCGGAAGGACCCCGCATTTGGACAGTATCGCACGAGAGACATCCAGCCCTTTGTGCTTCGGTCATGTCTTTGGGGAGGGATAGATGAGGGGAGACGTCAGAAAGGCATTTAGATCCGATGACGACTGGTGCAAACGGTGACGGGGTCCCTAACTTTTCTAGTTCAAAAGCATCTTGAGCCCATCCACAAACCCCTTACCCACACCGATTCACCCTGGAGGGCCGATACGGATAGTTATACCAAAGGTCGAAAACAGTGAAGGTTAAAGAGCTGTATAAGTATGCTAACATAAAAATTAGTTAACCCACACATTATAATTAGCCATTCAGATTATTATTTCTCTCAAAGTTGACAAATCGGTTAACCTGTGACCTAGGGGTACCTCATCTTCGTATTCACTAGGTTTACCTGCTTTATTCTGTATTTTAAGGGTTTCGGTATTATATGAAGCATGCATATGCAGGTTTTATTTTATTAAATAAGTACTGTATCAAAGAATAACCGAGGGGGTTGACTGAGGAGGTTTCGTCCGTGGCCCGCACTCGGGAGGTCCGGGTTTTTCGGGGGTTTTCCGGGTTGCTAAGCCAATCCTGAGTAGGTTAATTACATCCCCCAAATTTCCTGGCTCTTCATTTCACCTCCATTATCTTTTCACATATCTCATCTGGTGACTTCTTTCAGGGTAGATCTGTCGGTGGGAATCTTGGCGGTGCATGGCGGGGTGATATGCTCTGAGTGAACACTTTCTCCTCCTGCGGGATGTACTCCGGTCCCCAAGCCGGCCTAGTGGGCCGATTCAGGAACGCGGCTGTTGGGATGCTGATTGTGCAAGCCTGCCTGGAGTCTTCCTCCTCTGGAGGAGGGGTGGCCTTCAGTCTCCGAATCAGCGTCGTGACTCTTTGGGGCTGCAGTAAGTGGGATGTCGATTGTCCTGGACCGCCGGGGAGTTTCTATCTCGTAAAGTGTAGGGACCCCGCCCTGTGTATTGTAGGGACATCTTGGAGTCGGCCGCCCTCTCTCTCCTTTCACCTCATCCTTCCTCCCAGGGGTGCCTCTCTTGGGACATAGGTACAAAAGACTAGTCTGTTCGAGGTGCCGAATTACTTCTGAACAATGCAATCTAATCCAATCAAAGAATAGCAAACAAGGTTCTAAGGTTTCACCTAGTATAATTACCTACAGAATGCACCCAACAATGCAGCTGATGATTGAATATTATAAGCTTTGTACAATTTCCAGAACCTCAAAAACTTTTGAGGGAGATTATGGAAGTCAAGCGTTCCGTCTATTTTTTACATCCTGTTTTATGAATATCAGGTAACTTATCATCCATTATGAGAAATAGCCGGTGTTTTATGAAAGCACAGTTATAAAGGGTCATAAATAGCTTCTAAATCAAGTACAATAATTTAATGAAGAATTGGAAGAAGAAATTACTTAAACCATTTGTTCGAGTTTAAAGAGCTACCTGACAAGCACCTGGAGTTAGATATTTAACTACCCCGTAGCGCAACATCTCTTTCTGAGCAAAGGCCTACCGCCCGGCCGCTGCGCTCCTTACGCCTCTCCACTACAGGCTTCAGAGTAAAGTGCAATGCTGGAGTGTTGGATGTAGGCAGCCCCCGTCCCTCCTGGATGGTATAGGTCGTCTTCGCAGCTAGGGGTTGCTACTTCTCATTCAAGCAGCTCCTCAATAAGCACCTCAAAACCTGACATGGCTGTGTACACCCCGGTACAGGTCTCCCAGGGGAAGGAAATCTTCTCGTCGGTAACAGGAATTAAACCCGGGTCTTCCGCTTGCTAAGTAGTAGTGCTACCAACGCGATAAAGAGAAGTCAAAGAATTAGATATATACTTTATTAGAGTAACTGACAAGGGCTCTAAGATATATCTAAATTAATTTTCTTCATTTGACAACACATACTTCAATTTACAATGATAAATTCTCATTTTTATTACATACATAAAACACTGAATTAGTAGGTCACTTGTAGAAGGTAAAGTATTTTTATATCATTAACATACTTGTAATTTTTGCTTATTAACTTGCAGGCAAATTCAAAGCGCTTAACCTAAGAGTACACGGTTTCTGTGGGTGCCACTCTAACTTCATTCTAAGGGTATAAATTTTAATTTCAACTTTTTGTTTTACCTTTTTTGCCGTTTTTGTTGCATGTGTTGGTGTGGGTTGTGCAAAATGGGGCTGAATTTGTCAGCGGGAGTGTCAGGGCTGCTGGTACTTAGGTGTCCTTTGATAATTACAGCACAATGCCACTGCATGTAACAACGGCGCATGGCTGCTCCATCAGGAGAAGCGTTTTCATATGAAAAATAAGTGACTGTCGCTCTATGCAGTTGCTACAAGGTGCTTCAAAAACCCTGTCATTAACTTGTAAAATGAAATGGTACAGTTTATATATCACTTATGTTGCGAACAGCCATCATATATGTTTACTTTCCCTTGGAAGTCTTTTGGTATATTGTTTCGAAACTGTAGAAATGAGCAGTTAACCTCATAAAAGGAAAGAAGAAGAGAAGATTATAATGAGGAACCAAGAAGAAAGACAGATAAAGTAAATTAAGAAAGGTAAAGGGAATCGATTGAAGGAAGGAGAAAATATTGCAGATAACGAAATGCAATGGCAGCAAAAATGCGGAAAGGAAGAATGCAATTCTGAAATTATTAAAAGTAGAAATTATACATATAGTGTAAAATAGCTCCACTTTTATTTTTAATTCTCTTACGTAATCCAAAAGTTTTAAAGATCATTACTGTATTCATTATCATGCACAATTAGGTGATTATAACAGCGGAGCCAAAAGCGCAATGATATAATACAGGTATTTCAAGTTACCATTATTTATAGAGAGAACATGAAACCATTTGGCGATATTTTTTTAACTGAGAAATGAAGGTGCAGGAACCTCCAAATATTACTAAATACACGATTTATTGGTCTGCGCTTACAATTACTTACTATACCATACTAATAATAGGCTGTATCACAAAGCATTGCACTTGCTCACGTCTCTCCCAGGGAGGGAATGCACGCAAGTTAATTAGTTATTGGTATTTACAAGTAAGACAAGGTTGGACAAATAGAATGAGGCTGAAAAATTAACCTGGAGTTGAACCACCACTCTTACATTCCGGGCGTTCCTCTAACCAGCCGAGCTACCACGGCAACCTTCCGACACATCAAATTTCCAACTGACTCCCAGTTTTTCCCACAAAACCAAAAGGAGACACCAAACTTATTTATAGATGACTACCCCAATGGTGACTTACAGTGTCGTAACCGAGCGGGATGGCGCAGGCGATTTCGTCTGTAGCCCGCATTCGGGAGGCCTGGGTTTGATTCCCGTGGCCAACCTAGCTGATCCACTGTCTTTTTTGTCCGGAGTTTTCTCGGGTCGCCAGGCGAATGCTATGTAGGTTAATTACTTCCCCTGAATTTCCTGTCCCTCCATTTAAAATACATTGTCATTTCACATCATTTCTCGTCTGGTGGTCTATTTCAGGGTAGAAGTGTCGGCGGGTGTCTCTGCGCAGAATGGCAGGATGACATGCTCCTGGTTAACACTTTCTCCCATGATAGAACGGTTTCCGGTCTTCTGGCCCACATGATGGGCCGTTTCCCTCCACGGCGGGTGGGATGCCGGTTATGCTGGCCTACCGGTGAGTTTCCAACTGGTAAATAGTAGAGACCCTGCCCTCTGCACTGCCGTGACTCATTGTGTAGGCCACCCTCTGTCTCCAATCACCTCAACCTTCCTCCCGAAGATGTCCCTCCGTAGTGTATTCCAATCCAACGTCGTAAATACTTCAAATTCCGGTCTTTATAGCTATTCTCCATTAAGGGGATGCAGCACCGAAAACCCCAAATCCAGCAATTTTCAGCCAAACTTGCTGAAATGTTTGCCACTTACTTCTGATGCATAGTGGACACAGAATTCAAAATTTGGTTTCTATATCTTAAATAGTTTTTGAGTGATTAATTTGTGAAATTCAAAATTTGGGCGAAATTCAAACCGCTCCACGTGAATAAAATTTTCAAAATTTTTATTTTTCTACGTCTAAACATATTCAGATAGATATGAAGAAAAGAACAATCATATGAATTTCTTATACTGGTTTTAGTTCCAGAGGAAACAAAATAAATATGGAGCACACAAAAAAGCCAAAAAATGATTAAACCTCTGACTTTTTATATCAATAACTTTAAAAATATAATGAATATTAAAAATTCATATGATAGAAACCTTTGTTTGCTGTCTAAGAACATGTGCTGAAAATTTTAGACGGACTGAATCTAAACTGCAACATTTTAAAGGCAAAAGATGTTGAAAAATACTATAACTGAGTAAATCAAATTTTTAAATTCAAAACATTTTCCTTCTCAGCTGCATGTCTTGAAGTAGACTAAAACCCTCCAGATAGATAAGTTGGGCCCTCTTGCCTCTTCCATCTCTCTTTTGCAGCAGTATTCTTCAATTTCAGTTTCCTTCTGGATGTTTCGGAAGTTACATTCGCAGAAATTGCTGAATGTAGTAAGCGTAATTGGTCCTTCCCTTGGCTAATTTTTAGAGATGCTGGTGAAATCTGTGTCCATTATGTCTAACTGCAGTTTGAGTGAGGCAGAACAACCAAAATTAAATTCACTGATGGTTGATGTCACAGCAGGTTGAAGTCTCTTCTTTGAAACAAATATTTCTTTTGGGCAATTATGCCATATCATGTTATGTAAACCTTCATTTGCATTTTGTGTCTTACCCAATGTACATCTACTTAGGATTTCATCTGATGCCAGCCTTTGGTACACAGCCATTTATTTTCGTATCACATCAGGTCTCAAGTATGTTCCCATTGTTGTGTTATGTTTAGGTGTTTCTTCCCATGTATTTCTTGGGCTGTTCATGATCCTAACTATATACACAGTCAACAAGAGGTCAGTTGTTTCAAACCAATATGACAGTTATATGGACGTTTTGATGTATAAATGCTTATATAAATGTTAAATGGCACACTAAAACTCATCAATTATATATAAACAGTATGTAGTTTAACGAGAAACACAAGAAAATCCCGACCGTTAGAAACTCACACAAAAGTAATATAATAAGCATGACCATTTGCTTTCAATGTTAGCAGCCAGTGTTTTGTTTCCATGGTGCCACATATTGTAAGAAATAACCACCATACCAACACACAAAATTTCACCAGAAACTTTGCCCGCTAATTTCAAATGTATTAATTTAGTACATTCAATCGAACTCAAATGACAGAATTCTGAGAATCCAGGGGCCTGCATGCACGTGCGCACAGACATTTAAATTGTCATGTGAGGGTATTTAAAAGCTTGAAACTCATAAATTTAGTTGGATTATGATACTATAAGGTTCAAAAAATTTTACTAGCTCAAAAACAAAAAACAAACAAAAAAAAAAAACAACTATTTTTTCCCATATTTTTAGCCAATTTCGGTGCTGCATTCCCCTAAGTCAGTACAAGTCGCTTTCTGGTTGAAATCCAGGAGAGCAGCTAACACATCATAGTATATGAAATTGCTCTCACTTAGGACAACTGCGGACGCCCAATTAGTTCATTATTTATTTCTTACCATTCATAATGCTAACATTGCATTATCTGTTTTATCCAGTTCGTACATAATTTTAATACAATGTGAATTATACTGTGCCAAAATTACACTCATGTAACAATAATTAAGATTATCCGTTATCTACTATTATTAACATTTAGCACTTACAGATAATTATTGAATATCCAAATAAACAAATTTAGGGTTTCAAAATTAAATAATCTTTTCTTTTGATTTATGGTTAGTATAGAAATAATTTATTCTTATCTCATTTAAAACAGATGTTTCGGGTTGCATTTATTGGCAAGAAGGAAATGAAATGTGTAGTGTTTAACGCCAGCTGTTACAACATACGGCACCGCAGGCGGTGACACTGATGATACCTGAGATGAAGATGGAGCACCGGTGTAATGAGCTGGCGGGGGAAACCGGAGGTCCTGGAGAAAACCCGCCCCAGCGCCATGTTGTTCACCACAAATCTCACTTTGCGGTCACCTGGGATCGAACTCGGGCCGTCTTGGTGAGAGCCAAGCGGTCTAATCACTGAGCCACAAACCATTCTAACCATAGTAGTTGGAAATGATCTGAAAAATCCAGTGCTACAGCTAGGAATACAATCACTGACCTTAAGAATCAGTTTGGTCTCAGCGACCGAATAGAGTGGACGCGTCTGGTGATGTGTGTCGCGGGGACGTACGTACTGTGAGTGCCAGAGCGACATTCATCGCTAGCACAATTGTTCCCACACCTTCGCGTGTGTATTTTTCGTGAAAGTTCACTTCAGTTGTGAAAAATGGAGATGTATGCTAGAAAAAATACCATCAGGGTATTTAAATTCAATTTAAATTCAATTTAAATTCACGCCGAATGCGACAAAGCCCACAGCTTATGAGGTACATAACTTTATAGCAGATACTTTGCGGTTAAATGAGGAACAAGTTGATACAATACAGCAATTTACATAAAATTGATTTCGATATTGTTTCTGGAGAAAATTTTAAACAATTTTCCTGAAGAAACGCCGTTCACATACATGAATGATAAATCACTAAAGTAAAGTTTGAACACGTTACCGGTAATGCCATCAATGTACGTGAATTTGATGTACCACCAGAGCTCCCAGGTGAAGTGTTAAAAGCAGCACTGAAAAATGATGGTACTGTGTATGATATTCAGAAAGAACAATGGGGTCTTCAATGTCGTGTTCCGGTGTACAACGGTATACGAGCCGTAAAGGTGCAGCTTAAGACAAATGTTCATAGTTATATTGTGATGGGCAGCTACCAGTTTTGGGTATCATATGCTGGCCAACCCCGATCATGTTATGTCTGCCACAGTACAAAACGAACATCTAAAGGAGATATGTCCACACCGATTGACACAGCTGCGACCAGCCGAGGCTGTACCGAGGAGCGACATGGCACCCACTGCTGCGGCAGGGAGCCTGCAGCAGGAAGAATTCCAACCCATAGCTGACAATCCACAGCCTGCATCGGCAAATGAGCAACAACAAGGTAGGTCGACACAGGAGGAACTAATGCTAGTGGAGAAAAAGAATTATGCCACCGTGCTTCGCGATAGTCCTGGTAAAGGAGGACTTCGGCACACCACGGAGCGGAAGAACCATACCGGATGTGCTTCAATGATGTCTGAGACAGCTACAGAGCCGGAGACACTTCCCAATGGAAAAAAAAAGTCAAGAGGGCAAAGACACGCAAAGCTAGTAATGTAGAAACGTACTGGAGCAGCCAGATGGAGCAGCAACCAGCTGGGTTTGTGTCCGGAGAACCGCCTGGACTACAGATGTTACCACCAGAGACCGCAAGCATGACGGCAACAACCCAGCCAACAAAAGCTGCTGCACATTTTGACAGCAGCGTCAGGGATAGGACGGAGGATAGGACATGGGAAACAGGAACCTGGAAGACGGTGGAACATCAGAGCCTGTGCAGAGGACGGGGTACCAGGCGGTGGGGGTAGGTGCTGCCGTCGGTCCGCAGGCGGTTATAATGGATGGGGTTCCAACTGAGCGACATTCTGTGCGTGATCCTCGGCTTCAGGTTTGTGAAACCCAACACAGCTACAAAGACAGTAATCCGTGAACTGCCGAGGAGGACACAGTGGTGACAGGTGGAAAGCAACATCCTCAATTGGTGATTAAAGATACAGCATCGGGTTCACCGTATCTCACGGCGTTGGACTAGACAAGGCAGGAGACGGCGTATGATCCCGGAGTACGGGAAGTTTCACAGCCACAGATTACTCAGGATTAGGTACTCAGCCATCAACATACACCCAGCCTTGACAGCAGAATTTGAAGTTTGCTCTCCAGCTTTAAATATGCGTGATAACTACCCTCATTAGGATGATCTGCTTGAGAACAATTGCAGGAATATAGTGACCCAGAAATTCCTCAATACTTTTCTGCTGGTGAATAACATTGACATCTGCTTTCTACAGGAAGTTAATACATCCAATCTGGTCACTCTTTACACTTATGATTATAAGGTCAATCCAGGCTTAGAAGGAAGGGGCACTGCCATTGTATACCGGAAGGGACTTCATCTACAGAATTTTCAAATGGACCCATCTGGCCGGATCCTCTCAGCAACATTGGACGACACAGTGTTAATAAATATTTATGCTCCGTCCGGTACGCAATATAGACAAGAGCGAGAGCAGTTCTTTCAGAACGCTTGAACTACACATTTGCTGTACAGTAAAGAATATTTGTTAGCCGGTGACTTTAATTGCACTCTCTGTGCTAAGGACCAAAAAGGGGCTCCCAATTTCAGCATCATGCTCCAGAATTTGTTGTTGCAACTACAAGTACAGGATGCATGGGAAATAAAGCATGGAAATTATGTAGAATTCACGTTTATTAGGAGCATCTCAGTCTCGCAGATAGTGTATAACTCGCCAGGGATAGCTACTTCCATACACCGAATTTGTGTTCTGCCTGCGGCGTTCTGTGACCATCACGCAGTGATCTGCCAAATACAAATTTCGGACATCTGTGCGGAAGTTGCCGAACGGGGATACTGGAAGCTCAATAATTCTATTTTAGAGGATTCTGACGTTCTGGAGCAGTTCCAGACTAAATGGCAGCGGCTACAGTTCTCCCTTTGCAATGCATCTAGGAAGAGCGACTGCTGGACTCTAATGACAAAACCGGCGATTCGTACATTTTTAAACACGTAGGAATTCTGAGGGCAAGGGCCAAAAAGGAGCGTTTACATTTCTACAACGAAATCCTATGGGGTTTGTATACGAAGCAACGGGAAGGATACGATGTAAATGTCAAGATCAAGCAGGTGAAAGAAAATATCAAAATGCAAAACCTGCAGCATCTGGATTGATATAAAACTAGAGCAAAGGTTCAACACACACATGAGGATGAACGGAATTGCTTTTACTACTTTGCAAAGCGACGAAAGAAAGGGCAAACCCGACGTCCACGTACACTTCAAGATTTAAACACTGGAAATACATTTGCAGGGACCAGATCCATCCTTCACCATGTAGCAGAATATTTTCAGGCTTTATTTCACAAGAGATCAGATGAGGGTATCTCGGTATGAGGCGTGGCCCTCGTTTACAACTGGGGTTACCCAGGACACTGCCGATCGGCTCACCCGAACCATTACAGAACAAGAAGTACTAGAAGTAATCCAACAAACCAGAAAACATTCGTCTCCAGGTCCTGATGGCCTTTCCTGTGAATTTCATAGGACCAGTTGGCCCATTATAAAACGTGAAGTGATGGCAGCTTTGGTGGTTTTGTGGGAAACAGCTGAATTTCCTGAAACGTTTGTGGATGGAATTATCACATTGTTGCCAAAGACAGCACAGCTTACTACTATGAAGGATTTTCGCCCAATAACATTGTTAAATGCTGACCATAAGATATTTACCAAAGTAATAGCAAACAGGTTGAAAGGAGCGTGCACAGAAATATTACACTGCAACCAAGCGGCGATCTCGAAACGAAATATCATTGTTAATTTTCGATACATTATGCATTATTTCTTTCATTAGCTTCCCAAAGTTATCCAAAATGGAGGGTATGAATGTATTAAATAAAGAATAAGGATGAAAATAAATGAAAGCTACATAATAGAGAAACTTCATCTATTTCTTCAAATTTCAAGCGAATAAGTCACTGATATCATTTCGAACTTCAGTTACAACTCCTCCAACATGTCCATATTTCTGCTTCTCATTGGCCTATAATGTTTTGGTGATTATGTCATATTTTGGTCATCCATTCTAAATAACTGTTCCTTTCACATTTGCTTATATTGCTTTATTTTCTGGATCTCACTTTTAGAACGTTCAACTGTTCCCTGTTCCCATTTAATATGTTGAGCTTCATTTCCTTCTATTGAACTAGATTTTGTTTGAGGAAGTTATAGTCTGGCATTGTCATTTCATCATCTGTATTGTCTAGAATGGCCACTCTGTCTGCATTGAATAAAGTGTAAACAATATTATCTCTTCTGATTTTAATTCCTTGGCGTTTACTTCTTTCCAACTTTGTATTACTTTATCAGTAGGTTGAGTAAGAAAGAAGAAATTTCAATAAAAAAATCCTTTTATAAGTAGACAAGAGAACGAGGAAGGAGAAGATTCCCTTAGTGGTTAAACGCAAGGCCTTTGCTCCTTGTTTAAGTGTCACGGTTCAGAAAGGAAAGGCGAGGCATGCCCCCTGGTGTAACCGGAAGACGTCGGAAGGAGTAATTACCGGGCACTTGTCCGCTTCTTGCCCCTCATCCCTCTCGAATGACCAGGGCGCTCGATCGATACTTGTCAGGGTGAGTAATTGGACACGAAAGTGCAATTCGGGATATTTCATATTTGGGGGCGAACGTTTCTAACTACCAAAGGGTGGGAGCCATTCAACTGCCTCTGCCAGAGAGGGGGAGGAACAAGTACTCCCTCACGGAAATAACCCTTAACCCTCCATTGACCTTAAATTTGAAACAAATGACAAGCTCCAGCAGTGCTTACAGCTGTTGCTGAGTGCGCAAATGCAAATGTCCTGTCCGAATTGGCTAATGACAATTGGCTATCGTGGAGGAGTCCTCCCCCTACAGTTGAAATGGAAATAATAAATTCTCCCGAATGACGTAGTACGCACGTCTGAACAGTTTCCGATGGACCTCTCCACCTCCTGTCTATTGTTTAATGCAAGCATCCGTAATCCGTACATACATATTTATTATTGTCCTATTCAGCACCCTTGTGCCGCTTTGCTTACTTGTGTTAAATAAGGCAAGCCATCCGTACAGCAATCCAAACAGTTTATCGATCAGGGACCGAGAGAATCTGCACAGCTTTGCTATGCAAGCATTCCCTTCCATTATTTCTGAAGAGCAATTTTAGCTCAGTCCACCTGCACAGAAAACAAAGTTGCAATAAGTCTATGGCTTGTGTACAATTGAAAAAAGGCACACAATTAGTAAGATGTAAAGTCACAGTGAACAAATAATACGAATATAGTTAAAATAATTAACTTTAATTACTTGGGCGGTAACGTCACGAGTAGAAAGAGGTTAAACACAGAAATTAAGCACGAGTACAAAAATATGTTTGATATCGGAAGCATCAAAAGACATTGTAACATAGGATATATGGAATACAATCCAAAGAAACACCTCGTGAACTACGGTCTGTGTGAGATGAATTGCATTTATCACCCCGAGAAGGAACCGAAAAAGCAAAGGAATCACAGGAGACTACAAAACATAGGCAGAATACAGAGATGTACTGAAGTCATAAATAATTCTTAACCCATCACACTATTGGGGCTGCCGAACCGTTGAATTAGGCAGCCGTCTAGTAATGACGATGAATGTTCAATCCTTGGAACACGCATCCCGCCACCTGTCCAGTGTAGCCTCACGCAACAAAATATTGAAGTACATCTGAAACAGAGAATGAAACAAAATGAAACGAAAATGAAGGAATAGAAATAGTGGTAGATGAGAAGATATCGCACGATTCGAAAGGTAAAACCATGAAACCTAACATTGGAGTGGATTCTCTACGAGAATCGAACCCGTAACTTCCTGTGAGACTTTCCCATTAACGAAGAGCGAAATCACTTGTTTTCAAAGAGACATTCTATAGAATGTAAAATCCAAATATATGAAATTTGTGTCAGACTATGGCGATGCACGGTGCAGAACCAAGATTCACATAAAGAACCCAATGACGTGTGGGCAAACCCGTTGAAAATGTTAAGATTAATAAGCTGGGTACACACAATATCACGAAAGAGCTAAAGATGAAATGAGAAGTATATCTCTATGGGATCTTAGACATTGCGAGGTGGATTAAACAATGAAGAAAAATATAAGAAACCATATTAATAGGACAATGAAAAGAAACTTACGATGATCTACACACCAGAAACACCACGATCAGCAAGAACATCCTCTGCTTGTTGGAAAAAGAACATGTACCACCTGAAACATACAAAACATCGTGGTAAATGAAGAAGAAACATTGTTACCCTTGCATCTAAAGTACAGTCGTTGCATAATCACAATTAACAGAAACGAATGTATTTAACTACATTGGTGTTATCTATCGCCTCACATATAGCTGTAGGTTGGATGGAAATTGTAAGTTGAGTCCCGTTTTTGTAAAAGAGCTCCTGGATCCTGAATGTAGTTGGAAAGGTAGCAGGATATCAATGGAGTGGAGAAGGCCTGTCCCATCTACTAAACCTCCGAGAAAAAACAATGAGACGAGAAAATATGTTAGATCTGATGGCGGCAGGCACAGCGGGGTTCCATAAATGTTCAGATTGAACATCTCTGACTGTCCCTCGATGCCCCCTCTATCCTCAGGGAGAGTTTTGGGTGTACGCACCATGCCAGAGAAGGAAACACTGAAAAATTCTGTTCTCAAAGCACATCCAGCAGGTATGTATGAAGTAACAAACAAAAAGGGAAATAAGGGGAAATGAGGGATACGAAACTTGATTGTAGTACATGATTCAACCCTACATTCGTCCGGATATGTAACGAAGGTGGTATCGTGTCTGCCTCACGTTCACGTGGTCCCGAGTTCGAATCTAGGAGAGGGTGACGTCCTTGGATAAGGTGCTTTCCGGAGTTTTTCCTTTTGCTGGAATACGAATGTCCGATAACACTAAGCTCTTTGAACTTCGGACTCATTTGAGCATCTTTACCCATTTCATCCATCTGCCGATTCGACTTAACGTTGGGGGCGTTAATTAAAGAAAAAGTGAATTGGCTACAGGCCCGAGATAAACCTAAAAGAGGAAACCAACTGGAACTGAACCTGGTACCTCTCGAACCATCACATCTGCTCTTGGTTTCAATAAACATGGTTAAAGGACCCTCATGTATCAATACCAAGTATACGCGTCAGAAAATAATAGTTATATTTTTATTGGTAATCATAAAAGAACGAAAAGAAGTGTGTAACTAATAAGCAAACTGAGAAAGAAAGAAAGAAAGAAAGAAAGAAAGAAAGAAAGAACGAAAGAAAGAAAGAAAGAAAAAAAGAAAGAAAGAAAGAAAGAAAGAAAGAAAGAAAGAAAGAAAGAAAGAAAGAAAAAGAAAGAAAATGAGTAAGTAAAGGTAAAGAAGGTAAGAAAAAAGAAACAAGAACATAATGCTCCATAAAAGTCACAGAAAATATTAGAGGATTACTAAAATTTGTGAGGCTCAATAAAGTTGGCTAATAACTGACAAGTCTGGGAAGACAGTCCATGCCCCATCTCAAGTTCTGGATAGCTGGAATAGCTCGGAGGGGACTCGGCACGGAAACCACACTTAGTTTATTGTAGCAATTCGGCCAAGTGGGGCATCCCCAGGGAGGAAGGATGAGGCAAGTGGAGTCACAGGGCGGCCGTGTCAACGAGTCACGACAGTGCAGAGGACAGTGTCCCTACATTTCATTTAGATGGAAATTCCACCCGGTAGGACAAGACAACCGACATTCCACCCTACTGTGGTTCGGAAACTTTCCCGCCACGAGATCTGGGTTCGGAGACCGGCAACCGTCCTAACAGAAGAGGAATTGTTTCACTCAAAGCATATGTTCCTGCCATTCACCGTCGACACTTTCAGCCTGAAAGAGACCAACAGATGAAGGACGATATGAAATGATATTGGAGATAAAATGGAGGGATAGAAAATTCGGCGGATGTCATTAACCTACCCAGCATTCTCCTGTGTACAAGGAAAATCCACAGAAAAAACATGGTTCAGGTGGTCGGCTATGGGAACCGAACCCGCACCTCCCGATTACGGGACACAGATGAAACCGCCTGAGCCATCTTGATCGGTATCTCAGGTTCTAAAAGTTGCCACTTTTCCTGTGAATTTGAATATGAATTGCGACTGATCTGTTACATTAATGATTCTGAGATACTGCATCGTTGAATTTTACTCCACGTGAAGCTGAAAAACATGATTCAGTTCTCATCTGCAGCCGCGCTAGCACACAAAAGTCTGCGCAGTAGTAAGTGACCTGACAATGTATAGCGAGTGAGAGTGAAAGCAACAGTGAAAATAAGAAAGGCAGAGGAACGTTCATTATTATTGCGTTGCAAAAAAGGATTTAGCTTTATTTCAGTTAGATTAAGTTTTAGTATGAACCAGAATAGTCGGTCACTCACAAAAATAGTGTTACTGTGGAGATAATAATAAGAGTTTTATATTTATACATCGGCAACACTCATTGTTCAAATGTCTTTATACAGCTTCGGCTGTTTTTATTTCCATGCGGCTTATCTAAAATAAATCGACAAAATATGCCTTAAAAACCTGTTAACTTTTTTTTTTGTATGTGGAAATTAGAAGTTTTGATGTTCACTGCATAAAAATTGGCGTCTTTGATAGAGTTCCGTGGTACGTGTTTTTTTAGCTATAATTGGTCACACACACATACATATACACACACACACACACACACACACACACACACACACACACAAGGGCCGCGCCATGGCTGAGTGGTTAGACCGCTCGGCTCTCACCAAGGCGACCCGGGTTCGATCCCAGGCGACGGCAAAGTGAGATTTATGGGGGACAACACTGAGCTGGGCCGGGTGTTTTCCTGGATCTCCGATTCACCCCGCCATTTCAATACACCAGTGCTACATCTTCATCTAATAAATCATCAGTACCACCGCCTGTGGTGCCATACGTAGTTAAAATGGAGGTTAAACATTACACATTTTATTTCACACACAGACAAACACACATACACACAAAGATACAGATAACACACGCAAAAGTTACTTTTGTTTCAGGCTGTCTCAAAATAAGTATGTCCGGTTGGATCTCGAATTTTGGGATGGATTGCAATACTTCTTCTAATTAATCTAAGTATACAGCAGAGAAGATAAAGGTTACTATATAAGCGGATATCGGGAATCATTGAGTAAAAAGTAAAGGATGAACAACATATGAGGATGCCCGTCTCGGTAGCGTAGATGGTAGCGTGTCTGGCTCACGTTCAAGAGGTCCCGAGTTCGAATCTCGGCCAGGGTGAGCTACCTGGTTAAGGTCTTTCCGCTGTTTTCCCTTATATTGGAAGATATCAGTTAACACCATGCCGTATAGATCATGGGCTCATTTGAGCATCATGTTACCCATTTCATTCATCGTCCGATATGACTTAACGTTGGAGAACGTAAATTATAGAAAAAAAAGGAACATGGGTATACACCTCTCATACTGCGACGTAAAGTCTGTGTAGTTCGCACTCAAAGGAACTTGACCCTCCCGGCCACTAATGACACACAGACACACTTCAGAAATGGAACACTTTCGGTGAGGACCAATAGCAAACCTGATTTTCTTGAAATGGCAGTTGCATGTTTACTCCACGTGGAGTCTCAGTTGCCAAAGTTCCAACTTCCAATTGATCCAGTTTCATTACGTGCAGCAATTCGTTGTGTGTCACAATGTGGAGACCGTGGGAGGGAAATGCAGTGGTGATTGCAAATGAAGTAGTAGATAACTTTCAGTCAAGTGAAAATAATCAAAGTGAAGACAATAGTGTGAATAAATTGTAAAGTGTTGCTGGACCGAGTTAGGTTACTGGAAAAGCCTCAAGAAACAAAGTTATAACGGGAACTCTTTCTAAGCAAATTCAAGCGCTTGTTTTGAACACATATAAATATTTGCTGAAAAATAATCTTGGCAAGGGGTCGTGCAATGAACCTGGTGATATATTCTGGGTATTCACAGAAATACAGTAAGAAAAACTGTGACGAAAGGAATACCAAAGACGCTGATCAAGTGTGAAAACAAAAGGAAACGTTTCTCTAAAGTAGATAATTTCACATGCGATTTAATTTGCCGAGAAATTTATAGATTTCATGCAAAAGGGAGAACGCCCACCTTAGACGAATTGGTTGCAGATTTTCAAGAAATTTGTGATTTTCCTTATGGGCGCTTCACTTTCCGCGGTCTCCTAAAGGAGCTGGGTTTCAAATACCGCACTTTGAATAAGATAAGGGTTATTATGGAATCCAGTAGAATTGTAGCCTGGCGAGATATATAGATATATATATATATATATATATATATATATATATATATATATATATATATATATATATATATATGTCAAAACTAAGGAAGTTCGCAGTAATGGACGTAAGATAATTTATTTAGACGAAAGCTCGTACGATACCCATGACGTATTGCGAAAGGTGGCAACCTTGCAGAACGGTCTGGGACAAGGAGGGCCGGGGTTGTAAAACGATTATAAGGGTTCGTCAAAGGAGTCGGCCGACGTGCACACGCGTTAACTAAACAGACTTTACACAGATATCTGTTGTGGCTAAGACACACAGCAGGAGGAAGTGATGAAATGAGGGAAGCTCAAAAGGCAATATGGTGGGAGGCAGACAGGCCACAAAGACCACTTAAGTCCCTAACAAGCGTTGAGACTTCTTCCTGGCGCCAGGACCAGCTACATAACTACAGACCCTCCGAATCTGGTGGCCGTCAAGTGAAGATAGCGAACACAAAACGCTGTCCACAACCAATAATAACATTTACAATCCGCAAGCATCCGTCCCATCTGTTCGGCACCACCATACATTACGAGTCCAGAAGCACATCTGAAAGAATATAGTGAGGTGGATTGAAGGGAAATGGCGCTAAGAAAATTGTAGTGTGAAGGTAAGTATTCCAGCATTCGCCTAAACGACAAGGTGAAATCACGATAAACCTGAGGCAGAGTGCGTAGTCAACGGAGATAGAACATGCGCCATCCCGAATACGAGTCGCACATGTCACCGCGATATCACCTCCCTCGGTAGTGAATGAGTAACAGATATTTTAATTCACTGTATATCTATCCATCGGTTTCAGCTGTTTTTAACATTGCATCAGTACAAAAGTTTTGTAGATGTATTTGATTCGAAACAATATATACACATTATGCAACTATCCACAATTGATTTTTGAACGCAGGTGTGAACAATGGTTAAAATCGTGTAAAGCATATAGACAATTTTTGCCCTTATATGATCATGATTAAGATAGGGACTGAAGCTGCTCTAGCATTGCTTTTTACGTTCAATACATTATTGATGATACACATGTCACGTTTTCTTGGACTTTCTATCTCCCCTACTCCCTGACTGTTTTCTTGGATCATATGAGATCATACCTTTACGACTGCATTCCTAAAGTAAACAAAATTCCACTGGTGTATTTCTCTTCGATAATGAGACATCTCACGGACAGTCCAATTTTTCATTGAGTTGCGAAGGACACCGGTTACATTCAGTTATCCTTTTCTTTCTCGTTTAAGAATTTTCCACCAGTTCTGTTTTATTATTGATGAATAAATGAAGTTTGAATTGATAAACCACTGGCTACGTATATCAATATTACAAGATGAAATACAGATTTGATACATAGATGATACATAGATTTGGAGATAAATATTACCGATATTTAACTTTAGTAGGTGTTAAACCACTTAGTACTTTGTAAAATTTATAACGTTTATATTTATCGGAACAGATGCACATAACAGATGAGGCTCTAATGTAACTGATTATTACTTTATATTGTTTCTACAGGAAGAAATATGGTGTGCTGCTTTCAAATGTCTTTCTCTAACCATTACTACTTATTTATATTGCCTCTTTTTTTTTTTTTTTTTTACTTTCTTCATCTTAATCGATATAAACGTTTGTAAATATACTCAGTTGCATTACCAATGTTGTGTAGGTACAAGGGTGTAAAATTAATCTAATTGAGGGTGTTTAAATGTAGTTCTCTAGTAGTTCGTTTAGTACTTGAAAATTGTTCGCTATACATTTAAAATTTCATACCCTTTACATGATATCGCAAGAAACAAGTGAGTAGCAACAGGACATTTTGAGCGTGTTTTATAGAGATCGACATTTTGCGTGGGATTCGTCTTTGTGTGTTTATAATATTTACCAGATGTAAAACTTTAGGCACAGTTATTTCCCAATGAAATGCATTTCAAAGCTCTTTCTAGTAAATCCAAGATATACATTTTATTTTTATGTAAGTAAATTAAATGCGTGGCATTTTATTCAAAATACTTTAAGCTATTTGTGAGAAACTCAATTATTTTGAACCTGATTTACATAAGGGTACTTTGAGTTTGCAAAATTTTTGAAAAGTCGTGTCGCATCTTTGAATGACATTGAATTTTAATACCCAGTTTGATATCTACTAGACCTTTTGTCTTTAAGCCTTTCTCTTTACAGTTAAATGAGATAAGAAACCATACACCCCAAATACTCATGTACTATTTAACATAAATTCCTGTCTTTAGTATTAAGTAATGATAATATTTTGTATTCTATAGATTACTAATTGTTTTTTAAGCTATAAACTATAATGGAACTGACATACTTTTGGGTGTTGCATTTTCCTTATGTTATAATTGAATTATTCATTAACTAAATAAATTGTTTCGAGCCATTGGTTTCAGAAAAATTTATATTGCATTTAGATATTTCTTGTTTAATATAACAAGGACTACTTTTTAACATCATCCAAGGTAGGTAATATCGAACGATGAATGAAATGAGTGAAATCATGGTCAAATGAGCCCAGGTTCCATAGCGCTTAGACTTATCTGGCATGTATTTTTCGGGATAAGGGAAGACGCCAAAGAGGACTTTATCCAGAAAGCTCAATCTGTCCGGGATTTGACCTCGAGACCTCATGAATTTAAGGTAGACACGCTATCAGATCGCTACAGAGGTGGGTTGTATACCAAGCATGGTTATTATGTAGACGTCATCGCTTGGAAGCTTACTTTGGCCGACTAGATTAACCTAGTTTTGGTCTATCGCTTATAGTTCCTTTTCTATCCTATTTAACTATACAAAAGAGAGATTATAGCAGTTATTTATATGAAGTTCAAGACGTATATTTAAATGTCATAGCAATGGTCATAGTATCAATAAATAAATAATATCCAACGTTTTCAAAGAAGTTTTGTGTAGGTACTAAAGGTATACTTGAAATGATAGAGTTACGATACATTTATTTTCTTGTTTATTTTCTCTGCTTTCAGCTTGCCTCTTTCGTTACTTTATTGTTTTAAATTTAGGGAATTTCAGTAGTCCCGTTTAAATTTTTAAGTTGATTGTAACACCTGATGGACTTAAGGTATATACTGTCTGTTTTATTTGTTTTAAGATTTCTTAAATAGACGGTGGCTCTTTCATGAACATGCTTCAATGCGACTTAGATTGATGGGCCTAACCATTAAGATGATTTCCTATATTTAAAATCTGCTTCAGCAATCATTTCCCTAAATTACCTCTCCGTGCTTTCCATTTTGTTACTGTCTCTTAAACTTCTTGAATAATGCTACGACGATTATTGTAGGTTATTTAGTTCTTTTGAAACAGCCCCGCCCATTGATGATAGGTGATAGTACTTTCGCTGTAGGCTTGCCGTAACGTCTATTTTACCTCTCTTTCTTTTACTCTGTAGGTGAAACTTCCGGTGGTGATATCTAATACAGGATTTACCTGGTGAGTGAGGGGAAACCGTGAACAAACTCCACTCGTATTGATAGATCCGTGGGATTTAAATACGCGACTCCTAAACTTTACCTCCCGGGAAATAAAGTGAACAGATCGCCCACACAATTTCGATGAAAACGATGAAGATGATAGCAGTCAGAAAATTATAGGATCACATGCTTAGAAAACGAGTCTCAAGATGTTTGCACACATGAGAAACGACAACACATATTTCATCCACAACTCAGGCTTGGCAGTGTTCTCATGAAATGATGATTTTAATTTTAGGAATGTGTTAGTAGCTCTGTTTTTCTCAGAATGCTACAAACCATCAAGAGAAGACACAGTGGGAGGGCTTGTTTCATAGGTCCGGACATGGCTTCATATAAGTACGTCATAGTTAAGAGTCTCTTTTGAAATTAGAAGCACATGAAGTTCTGGAGTTGATCTTCGTACGGTCCAGCAGATTGAAGGCCGACACAAACTTTATGAAATTTGATGCTGTGGATGATGATGCCGCGGGAAACCCGATGCCCTCTACAAGAATATTTTTTCTCTCTTTGGATGCATTACCGGCTTTTCTCTGACTGTTGCTTCGTCTCCAGGCTGGAGTGTGTTAAACTTCTCAGCTATTTCTGAACGAGGCAAAGAGAAACCTTCTAGAAGCAGAATTGTTTGAATTGATCAACAAACGGAATAACGTTTCTTGTTTTCAAATCAATAAAATCACGGTAAACATTTAACTTTAAAATCTCTAACAACGTTTCTTGTTTTCAAATCACTAAAATCAAGGTAAACATCTAACATTAAAATCTCTAACGATCTCTGAAAATTTTAGTATTCTAATTTGGAGAAGTAGCGATAAATTTGTTAAAATACTTAAACGGAATAAGTGCACAACTTTTTCTCCCTATAATGGTATGTAAGCCCACAAAGGGAAGAGGAACCAACCGTATCAGACACCACTGGGGAATATCAGTCTTTGGTTGATCTCAGTAAGATCTTTCTACTAATCTAATAGACAATCAAAACATATTAAGAAATACTCCAATCCATATTGAGTAGAGACCCTGCCCTCTGCTGTCGAATATCCTAGATGCAGTCACCCACTGTTTCCTCTCATCCCATCCCACCCGCCGTGGAGCCAACCCGTTAGGGGTTTTGAAGGGAACTTAGCACCTCGACCTATGTGTATTTTTCATAAGCCGAGGTACTAATTCCCCTCCGTAACTTGCCATTCCTCATACTTTAAAACTGAAGTTAGCCTTGAAACACATACATTTATCGTAAAATTTAATCTTTGACCCATAACTTCATTTACTAAGAAATTCTCGCTATTAGAAAGGAAGATTTATCACACAGCTAGACACTGATTAGCATTAAGAAAAGTACCATTTAAGAACACAGCAAGTGCTGAATATACCTGAAAAGTCGATATGTACATAGGTGATTTCTTCCTATGTGAAATTCATATGTTACTTTGAGACTTCATTGTTTGCATTCCATTTGTCTCTTCTTAGCTGCCAAAGATAAATTAAATGGCTAAATAACTAATTAAAAACAATGACGTATACTACTATTCAGCTTAAATTAAAGATCCAATAAGGGAGAATCTTTATCCTTGACATCAGCACTTTTAAGACATCCAGGAGCCATTTACAATAGTGACTCCTAAGGCGAACGGATAGCTATGTGTCCATCGTTTTATTAGAAGAACAAGGATAAGTATAGATAGAACTCAGTCAGAAGTCTGATTAAAAGAGCTAGAGGGACACCCCTTTTACGTTTACACCAAGCTCAGTCAAGCTTTGGTAGAATAACAAGAAGCTCTTTGTAATAGCACTAACAGTGTATATATCCTTTTTTACCTATCTGAATTGCGAAGATTACTGTCATATTGGTTTGAGAAGACTGCGAAATTTATGCATCCTCTAAACACATCTTACTCTATTGAGGTCCCAGAATATTCTATATACCTACATTTTTATTCTCTCTACTGTTTACCCATAGTTCATCCAAAAATTGTATACCAAAATGTTACCGGAAATATATATTTGGGGCACCTTGAACAATAAAGGGCCATTTTAGAAAATAATGTGTGTACGAGTGTTGTGTGAGTGTATGTACTTGTGCTTGTATGTGTGAAAAACTTAACTCCAGAACAAAGGTGGTTAAATACCAAACTTAATGTATATATACAGCGTATTTCAAGGTTTACACACGAATATTTTCAAGAAATCCTCCTACCACAAACTATTGTTTATATTTATAATTTTCTGTTATTTTTCATTTCTTAAAAATTAGCTGTAAACGTTTGATCAATATGTGTATATTGAAGGTACTTCCATGATAAATAAAATATATATTTAAATTTCTGGGAATGGCTCGTGAAGCCATCCGCATTTCGAATTTCTTTTGTATAATTATAAGACAGAGACGAGATATTATTACAAAACTGGTTATGGAATCAAATTTATGTCAAATAACATTTTAGTTATCTTTAGCCATTCCCAAGGTATTCGTTGTTATGATTTGAAGTCACATAATTTTAGTTCTTTTCTGCTCATATGAACACAATGAAAGTTCAATACTATTACAAAGCGACGCCCTTTACTTTTTGTATCCTTCAAGAAAATGTGTAAACGTGTATTGATATTTTATTTGTATTAATGGGAAATAGATAGGATTATACATTTTTGCAAGAATAGTTTGTAGAAGAGTGAGTAGAGAAAGTCATGTGAATGAGCACAGAGTGTTTTGTGCTATGGTATGGCAACTAACTGATTGTTCATATAAAACTTGTTAATACATAGCAAGTGTTTTTTTAAATGGAAGAATAACTTATTTATAATTAATTTGTGTTTAAATAAAACTTGAAGCAGTGCAACAAATAACTGATACTACCTTCAGTAAAGAAGCGCACAAAGCATGCATGATTAGTAATGTTTAATAAATGTGTAACGCCAGAAAGTTAATTTTTACATTAATGAAATCAAGAAGCTTGCTCTAGATGTACATCGTTACAATGTTAAAAAGATAAATTCATGTAAATGTAGATGTTTCATATAGTAAGTTTTGCTTGTATTATGCGCAATCGGCAATCAACTCGTCTACTTTTTATTCCGTGAACCGTAGATGTACACACCGTAGTTGAAGATTAGAAACTATAAGCCTTCTACATGCTTACGAATGCCATGCATATTGCCTGAACTATGTGACACGCTGTATAGTACACCTAGAATTGATGATTGCAGTATGTGTCTCTTTTCACTTGAACTGCATAGCTATGCCACTTGTCCACTAACCAGAGTTTGGACGGGTTCCGGATGTCACCCAAAACGGGCTTCGCCAAATCGAAGAGCTTTGCTTCCTGCTGCCACAGAGGGTAATATTCATTGTGCAGATCACGTCAGCCTAGGCTTGAGTACGGTGCTAAATAATTCAGAAAGGTACGGGAACTTGGCAATGGGGAGTGACCGGGATGGTAACGCTTCACTGACCATCGTCGTGTCCAAGGACTCGCAAGGACCTTGGAGACCTTAGGGGCTGACGAACAGTGTTTTATTAGCGAGGGAAGATACAGCAATACGCGCGGAAAAAAAAGCGGAATCTCAGTTTCGATATAGTACCATAAAGGGGAGCGAGAAATCCCAGGGGATGTCCGGGGAGAGAAGAAGAGCGAGGAAAACATGGGACAGGCCATCAACTTGTTAAGAATCTATCAATAATGTTCATCCAGTGCTTTGATCTGTGTCCTGTGTTTCCTCTTTTTATACCTAAAGCAAAATGAGAAGTTCTACAACACCACAGCTGTCAATTTCTGTAATAAATACATTATATTTTATTCTTGCTCTACCAGACCCTCAGTGAAAACATTTTAAGGCAAATACGCCTGTGAAAATAAGATATCCACAGTTTTGATCCATTTACTTTAAATTTTTTTACCACATACACAGAACCTAAAGCATACAGACCCTCAAAATGTTAACGGGTTGTATCAAACCGTTGTTAACGTATTAAGCCTTGTATTAATAATTAATTAGTTATTGATATGGGAATTTCAATTATCCTTAGACCCCATAGTTTAATACATAAACAGAAAGAAACTGCATGTTTCATATTTTTGCTTGTTTTAACTTTCTCCATTTAAGTTATCCACAACAATTTTAAGTCCATAAATTCTGAAGTCCTTCTTAAACTTTTAAACTAAAACACTATAAACTGCGGTCCTAGAAAAACGAGTGAAAAATTACTGGAAAGTAGGTATCAATGAAATGAAAAGTGGAGTGACTGCGACGCTTGATCTATATAGTACAGACCAGTCATTTAATATCCATTTGTGGCTTTGTAGAATGAAAATACAAGTTATAATCACATTAAAAATGCAACAAAATATTTTTCCCATCGTTTACCAAATTTCACCGATTCATTGCCTTAAACTAGTAAACAATTATGCCACTGCATCTGTGTTCAGACATTACACTATAACTAAAAACATACACAGAAGTGGAAGTTTCTTCCAGCAATTCTGCAAGAAAATTGTCGACCAATTCTCAATACCAAAAATATGAATACTTACATGAGTACAGCGGTATCCAAAACGCTGCCACTAACGAAACAGACAAATCAGGTGGTGTCTGAACTACAAAAATTAGGCATCGAATTTACATATACTTGCACTAAAAACATATAAAATATGCATCCAATTTTAGTCTCAAAATTTTTAAAATGGGCTCTAAAGTTTCAAATATATGCAACAAGTATGCAATGAAATTGTTAAATTTAAGCTTATATCTTTAGTACTTACATTTTACATTGCTTCGGTTCTTGTAATCTGGTTTGCAATATACAATGATCAATTTTTCTCATGCTCTGGTCTATGTTCATGAATTTAACCCTCAGGATAAGTTTATGTTCTAAGGAGGATCCTTCCGATTACACAGTTTGTACAGCACTTGAACGTACTTACCAGTATAATACTGTTTTTCAAGAAGCACAACGTTTTCACCTGTACATATTTATAAACAGTACCAGAACCTATTTTGTCAGAATTTCAATCTAAAGTTCTGCACAAATAACTGCTTAGTTTTCCTGCACACTTTAAAAAAGTAACAATTCATAAGTTTACTTTGAAACTCAATGAGAAGTTGTATGGTCTATAGCAAGAACTTCATTATTTTGTTACTAATGTACTTAAATATTAACGTTAAAATTAAAATTTTTAAAAATTTTAGTATTCCCGACATTCATCATAAGCTGGATGCACAGAAAACAATATTAAATATGCAGCAAGATTAGACATGTGCAATTATATGCACCGTCATATTCCATGGTTAGTGCACATCAAATCAGGCAAACGAAAATTCACTGTCAGCCTTGATGTTTTAGTTTTATACATATTTGGTAATTACTGGTAGTAAGTGAGAGCAATATAAATCCAAATTTCTGGACTGTTACCAATTGCTGTTTTTCTCTAAAAATTGAAAATCTTAAGAACATTATTGAATATAAGAAATTCTCATTCAAAAGCAGTACCTGCATTCATTAAGCTATTTTTTCTCTGATTCTACATACAATTTAAATACATATGCATTTGGAAAATAATAAAGAGTGTGCAAATGAAAAGTTTAATTGCTCCGACGGTCAGAGAGGCCACAACCTGCCATTTATTATACTGTGTTTGCGGCTTCTATCTCATAGACCAAGCATTCTCTAAAGCGGACGTTTCCTTGGATAGTAATAAACCATATATAACGATTTGCATTACTTTAATAATATTCTCTAAAAGTAATTGCACTTTATACAAAGGCAGGAGGTAACAATAATGCAACTGAACACCGATTTACATGTTTCGAAATGTAATGCAAAATAAAGGCAACAAAGCAAGCCGATACCTAATGGTTCATATATGATTTCTAAGTGAAAATATTGCGTTTATTTACATGAAAAGCGAAATTATGATTTCCTACTTTTTTAGTTTTACTTTTAGTAAACTGGATACTGGTAAACTGTTGAGAGTGTTTCCGCATAAATCAGACATCCACGATTCATATCCTGTTCAGGGTAAACTCCCAACTCATTATACACAATTATGCCTTGAAAATTTGAAACAACGCAAACATGCAGTTGTTTGCTTAAATAGCCTGTAATTGTACTGTGTCTATATATTTTTATAGATAAGGTTCAGGGAAAGACTGTACAAATCTTGACTTTCATTGCGGAAGGCATGAGTTCGAATCACTTTTGTAGGGACATGCCTAAGTAAGTGTGTTTTCTGAGCTTACCTAAACTTCAGAGAACAAATTGCGCTTGATTCCAGTTTCGTGGATCCCAAAATTGGTATATTTATTTTAGGAATTTCTTTTACATATAGATGAAATGAACTTTAAAGTGAATGTTAACCAAAGAATAGAAAATTATATAAGATGGTCGGAAAAATAATCTATTGCTTTAATATAAGTTTTACCCCAAACAAGCTCAGTTGCACTGGCTTGTAATAACAAGGTTTCAGGTTCAAACCTCACCAGAATCGTTTTTAAGTATACTAGAAGGAGACAGTCCCACGTCAATAGGTTTACTGAAATATTAGGGAACTACAGTGAAAAAAAAATTTGGTTACACTGTCAATTGAAGTGACATTAGCAAATAAAATACACACACACACACACACACACACACACACACACACACACACACACACACACACACACACACACACACACACACACACATATATATATATATATATATATCTTCAAGATCTTACTGTGTATTAATTTTTTTAACAAAAGCAATGGCATTGGTGGTATTAGTAAAAGTTCGGGAGCGGAATTATAGTCACTAAAATGTGTGAAATAGACAGGCAAAAAGACACTAAAAAGGGGAAAAATAGGCACTTAAATAGGCATTAAAAAATTTCTAAGTAAACACTTAGAAATAAACAATTTTAGTAAACTGGATCTTAAAAGGCACTATAAATGCACAATAACAAAATGAAAATTCATCGCAACATATGCTGCAACAAATTCACTAAACATATACTGTTTTGCGGTTCCCTAGGTGAAATACTTCCACATTTATTCCAAATTTCATAAATGCTCCACAGCAAGTTAAAATAACAGATACCGTCGTATAATTAAAAATATATATATAAATCCACTTCCTAAGTAAGAACCATATTGTGTAGAAAGGTATGAAGTAATTAATTATGTAAAAAAAAGCATGTGTTGGGAGGGGCTTAAAAGTGAAAATTGAAATATCTGAAGCTTTTGTTAGATTTGTTACAAATTTATACCATTTATTTTTGTGATCGATTAAGAATGGACTAATACCAAGTTTCAGCTTTCTAGTTACAATAGCTTCTGAGGAATTTACAGTTTATGTCTAAGTTACAGATGATTTTCAAAATGTCCCACATGTTGTAATTTTAAAAATTAAGGCTTGGGGTATAAGTTTCTGCAACCATTTTAACCTATTAATAAAACTGCATCTCTGTGAAATATTTGTCTTCGCCATATCAACGAAGGGAAAAATAATCATGTCTATTTAATAATTTTTATTTTCCTTAGCGTTGACAGTAAGAAGAAAGCATTTTTATTTCATTTATTTAAGGTCGCTTTGCAACAACTAAGATTATCAGCGGCGACAGTATAATTAGTATATTATTGAGATAATAATGAAATAAAGTAAGCATTATAATCCTTTTCAGCACAAATAACAAAAGCACAACATATGTAGATGGGTAAACTTAATATGCAGTTGCCCTTACAGGCATGAAAGAATTTCATACAGATTAATAGAAAACTGCATCCTGTGGAACATTTTGAATTTAGGAAAACGTAGAAAATATGGAATCTTAAAAATCTGAGGTTAAAATTACGTAATAGTAGCTACGATACAAGTGTAGGGTTATTTAAATAGTCATGTGATATTTTCTGTAGTGCCGCTAGAAAGAAAAAAAGTTATTAATATTATTGAAGTATGTGTATATTAACTTTAAGACAAAACAAAACTAAATTTGAGATTGTTGTAAGTTTTGGGCCAAATTGCACAAAACAAAACTAAATTTGAGATTGTTGTAAGTTTTGGGCCAAATTGCACAGATGCTCCATTTATACCGCTCCTTTAACTGCAGTGGTCATATCGGCGGCCGTTCTCCTTTGGAACATATCGAAGGTGTTAACTCGTAATCTTTGGCTTGTAACATTAGATCACGCACACATTCACACTCTCATTCATACTTCCAGACTCTGGGGAAGATGGGAAATCGTCTTTGTTAGCGAAAATACCCCACCCACAGCCGGGAATGGAACCCGGGAGTCCTAGCACGACAGGCAGGTGCACTTTGCACAGATGTGTCTCCTTAATAGAAACGATTGCAGGAAAGATAAGAAATGCAAAAGTTCATCGCAGTAATCTTAATATCACTTAAAATGTCACGATGAGTCAGAAAGATACAAAGCAAAGAACCAAAATTAATTAAAAGCTATAGCTACAGAATCCTAGCTTTTGTAATAAAAACCCTAAATGCTCCATTGAAGACTAAGAACAAATAATAAAGCACAGCTTTTTAGTAAGCGTTTCCTGTTGATTCAAACAGAATAACAGCAATTACGGCATCGTGAAAAGAATTATCGTACCTACCATTATAAAGGCATTTCTGTAAAATTTTACACAAACCATTAAGATTTCTTGGTCTGCAGTTTAATTTTCAATGTTGGAAACATCACCGGAAGTCTTCAAGCAATCGATTACATGATTTCTTGAGATACATGTAGAAAAACTTAAGCATGACAAAATCACAATTTTTTCATATATATAATCTTAGGCTGTATAGCTTAGCTAGTTAAGCCTTAAAAGTTTAAGTTGTAACCTGAACAGAGTTCCAGTGTGGTGATTTTGATTGGGTAAAACAACAACTTCGTGTCAGTAGATTTACACATATGTAAAAGAAATCTTACGGGAGTAAATTCCTCCTTACCAGCGGTACTAATATGATTTGATATGATTTTTGACAATTGACACCATCAATAATTTAATTAGTAATCCCTGACCCAAGTATTACTATTAGCTCAAGAAATAAGCCTTTACATCAGCACAAAAATATTATGCTACTGCATTGAAGCTGCCAAAAGATAATACTCATAACAAAATTGTGAAATCCAGTACACTGAGTTTGCAAAGCTACACCTATATGTTTCAAATAAATAATATTCTAATAAAACATAAGTGCCTCAGACGGGCTTCTTTAACGATTCAGACATGTTTTAAGCTAAATTTCAAAGTAAAGTTATATAATGTGATGAAGAAAGTTTTCACATTAAGAAAATTTTTGCTTTACTTTGGAAAACTGAAAACAGTTTCTCTTCCTTCTGCTCTCCTCAACATATTAATTTGTGTTCGGCATAATGTTGCTACAGGGGCTGATCTTTACAAGGGTTTTGAAACTAGGATATTGTAGTATTAATACAAACGTGAATGATTAAACTCACCTGTTTCACACAAGGCTGACAAAAAATTACTTTCCCATCTGTGCTGAACGATGTATCACCATTTATCCACTGTTTAAGATGTACATTTCTGTTGCTTCTCTCTTTTGGCATATTGGCGTAGGAAACTGATCTATGTGTGCACTTGAAACACTGCATGCAGAATGGGTTTTCCACTCCCCACATAAAGAGTGGTCATTTTTCAATCTACTCAAATATCCGGTGTTGCCACAAATTACAAGCAGAAGAAATTGGTCAACAAGGCAGTTTTAGGTACTAATAAGCAGAATAGGCACAGACGTATGAAATAGGCATTTATAGGCACTGTAAAACTAAGAAATTAGGCTCATAATTGAACGAAACTTGCTTATAAGATACAAGCCTACGTTTCTGAACGCAGGAATAAAATAGGCAAATAGGGAAAAATCCGCCCCCTAGTAATAGCAGAGATAGTAGTATTAATAGATGCGATGGTAGTGGTAGTAGTAGTGTATCATTGAACAGTAGAGGTAGAAATAGCAGTAGAAATAGCAGTAGTGGTAGTGGTTTTGGTAGTGGTAGTAGTAGTTGTTGTTAATAATAAAGCAGAGATTGTAGCGTTAGAAAAATCACTGTAATTAATAGTGGTGGTGTAACAGTGAAACAATTGGCACAGGTAATACAATGGTAAAAGAAGTAGTATAAGTGATTCACACAGAGGAGATTACAAAACAAATTCCTATTCTTAAACATATATTTGGATCTAATTTAAGGTTCTCATCTTTTCACTATTAAGGTAATTCATTATAGTAATTACCGATGGTTATGTAAAAACAGAAACATGTCAGAAAAATATCGCTACTGTCAATATGTGTGCCAATATGTGAATATACTGAACGTCTTTGAATGCTACGAAGCTGAGTAATTCATTTTGACAAGAAGCCGAGGAGGGTCAAGTGCTGCCAGCTGCAACTCTTCTCATGAAGAACTCTTGACTCAATTCATCGTCTATTAGCACACCAACGGGATCCACAAGTAAAATAATATCGAGTTAGCTGGACAAACCTGTACCCGGAAACTTCTGTTTATAGCAAACCGTTGACCCCAGCTACTGTAATAATAAAATGATGCACGGAGCAAAAAGCGGTAAAGTATGAGTTCAGGTAGACAGGGGAGAGATATGACGTCTAGAATTCTCGGATATTTGTATTTTCTTGTGGATCTCGTTTTGCCATATACGTGCAAGAGGCAAGGTGAGTGGCCTCATGACGGCGGTCAGTTGTGTCACTCAACATATTATATCTGCCTGTGTTCCTGATCGTGTTTCTTACCGGCTATTATTTTGCTTTTGTTTGCTCTGGTTTTAAAGTCTCCTGCATATATTATTGTGTGCAGAACACCGTGAAGTTTTGGATTATCACGTTTCAAAATATTTGTTTTATGATCAAAACAAGCCTAGAAGAATTTACCAGAAGCTTTCCTCAGCTTCTCAGCTACTGTCACCCGAGAACCTACAAATTCAACGGGATCATAATATCATTGAAGGTATCTTTGAACCAATAATTTTTCAGTTTATACAACTTCGTAAAAATTATAAAATATGAAGAAAACAAATATTTGAAACATTTACAATTTAGTATGGACAAAATGTAAAATACTGCGAGAAAGATAAATATAGCAGTGAAAAATTCTATACCAGTCCAATTTCTTTGCTAGATGCTCATAACAGAGGCCGTTCACTAAAAATTTCGATATCGAAAATTCATCAGAAATACATATTTTGTAAACCTGCAAACATAAAGAAGTTTCAGAAAAAGATCCATGTACTTGACTATGAAAGAACAGCACAAAAACGAAAACTTGGTTAAATTAGAAGGTATTTGAGTGAAATATTTATCAAAGTTGCAACATGAAGATTTTCCAGAAAATCCACCAACCAATCTGCCAATTGCATGGAGAACATTTGCTACTTTTGATTTCCCAAATTTTGGCTCTAAGATTGTTATTAAAATACTGTGTATTCAATAATTTTTTATGAAAATTAAAATGTTTCATTAATTTTTTGAGAACTGTCTAAAATACCTTTGTATAACTCATGAACCACATATTTGTATACTGGCAAAAGATAGACATCTTACTCATTAAAAGAAAGGAAAAATAAAGGAAAGGTAGTTAATTGTTAGCTCACTCTATGTGTAATAAGTTTTAGAGGTATTGTTTATAAAAGGTTTGAACTTTCCAATGATGAATACATTTTTAGTTTTTATGTATTTACTGTTAATAGCAAGTTACTATTCCTTACTTTTCTCGTGGTCACGCAAAAGGTTTGCCATTCCAAACATATTACATAGCGATTTATACCACTATGGCTATATGATAACATTCGGAAGGGAAATTTGGCACTTTGTCCTATGGAACGTCTTTCGCGTCTGCCTCACGGAGAGAGGGGAGAGACGAGGCGATACAAAGGGCGGCCGAACCGAAGAAGAGCCGTAATCAAAGGTTAGGTTCCCTAAATCTACATATTGAAACTCCCCGGTGGGGTGCTCGTACAACCGACTCCCCTTCCAGCCTGCTGGCTTACCATTCTCTGCAAGGGTCCTGAAGCAGAGACGTTCCTCCACCCCGATCCGGAAGATTGAGATTCACAGAGAGTTACACAGAGATCATTTCGTAACATGCTCACCGATACTCCATGAACACGTAGAACTCTAAAACAGCCAACCAGGATACAAGGTGAAGTGAAATGGAGCTGAAATGGAATTCGTCCTGAAATACAGGAAAAGTGAATTCGAGGGATGTAATTATTCCTTCCAGCATTCGTTTAACGACCTAGGAAACCCCGAGGATCACATGAGTCAGGAAGGTCGGCTACAGGAATCAAACCCTCGAACTCCCAAAAGAGGGCTACAGCCTGAGTCATTTCGCTCGATTTTTAACAATCTTACTGGTTTTAGCCTGTTTTATTCTTCCTAGAGCTGTAAAGAATGTTGACATGTGCAACGAAAATTTATCTTAGTAACAAGAACTATACAGAGCAATAATGTTTTGTATGAATGATCGGTACAATGTACGTATTAGCACGAAAGTCATTTAAATCCAAATCATACTTTTTCAGTTTATAGAACTCTGTAAGTCGTTATTAAACAGTAAGAATTCGAATATATTGCACCGCTTACATTATTTGTAGATACATGGGAAACGACATCTTATTCAAACACGCAAACAGCTTTCTCCTTCCATGACAAATTATGTTTATCCGTTGTGTATTGTAGTATCGTATAAAAATTTATTCTTCCTACCATGCTATGTCACAGTACACATTATACCAAAATAATGCTTCAAATTAATAAATATGTATTCTGTTTTATGCAACATTATTAGATAACATACGAACTCTCAGTCCTGATAACCAAGAATGCAGTGAAATATTAAAAAAATCAGATGTTTAACATTCACATTACTTTCTCTGTCGATTATTCTCGAATTATTTCTATAAAATATGTTTTTCCATCCACTCCATGTTAACCTGATACAAATTTACAGGAATATTTTTATATTTTGCAGTAAATAGGCTTAGGATAGAGAAATTCAGTAGGTTTAAACAATAGTCAACTATTTTAAGAGCTAGGTGCTATGTGGAGCCTTTGACCTCCACTCCCTTTGCATGGCCAGTAGAAACACTATACAAAAGAAAAGATAAAAGAAAAATGATAACGATTTTCCATATCAGAAAATACCTGTGTTATTGAAAAATTCAAACCAGAATTAGCTAACTATAACTATAACTAAAGTAATGATTTTCATAAATTGCAAGCTTTAAAGAGATCTGCGTTTTTGTGTAATAAGAACGGTATGTCTTAAAGTTTAACAGTCTACAAAAGCGATCTAGAAATTAGAGGATTTCTGGGGCAATTCCCAAAAAAGTTCAAGATAGTCATTTCGCTTATCATTAATATAATTTGAACAAGAAGTGCATTCATCAAAATCGTTTCTTTCCTTTTTATTTCATTAATTAATTAATTAATTAATTCTTTCTTTACTTCTTTCTTTCCTTCTTTCTTTTTCTTTCTTTCCTTCTTTGCTTGTTTGTTTGTTTCTTTCTTACTTACTTTCTTCTCTTTTATGTAGCTGTAGGTAATCAAAAGACGTGCGTTTTCACTGGAATCTATATGACTTCTCTACCTCTATATAGGTGATAGAGAAAGCAGAAAGAAAAATCATCTCACAAGCTTGTCCATCAAATGAAAGTGCACAAACATATCATGCGGAAATATTTCAAAACCAAGTGCCACTTCAGAAAAACGTGGCCAAACTTGCGGATTTTAATAATTTATACATTTTATGTGATAAGGTTTTATTTATTTATTACGAGTTTACAGCGTTTTTTAATCACTGATTATAATCAGATATGAGTGGTATATCTCTTTGAAATAAATTATACTTTAACCACAATCAGTAAATCAATTTTTGAGGAAATCAAAAATAATTAAGCATTCTTTCATGCAAGGTGTAGTTTGGATAGAAAAAATTTCTTGAACATTTTTGGTTATAATGTTTAAACAATGCTGGCTGAAAACTGAAATTTGCTGCTGTCTTCTTTTAGTATGTAATATGTATAAATTATTTGGGTTCATATGCTTCAAAACGTGTATTTAATATTAAATTTTTTATTTTAAATACAACTCTTCTTCTTAAACGTTGAATTCAAACAAGTGATATTTATGCGTGATAAATTTTTGAACCGTGGTTTTTCTCCCGGAAGAAACATTGAAGTTGTTATGTTATAAAGCAACCTTTCAATTTACTGGACACAGACGGCTGCAGTGAAATAACTATAACTGATTCAGCAGTTGTGGTTCAAAATAGTATATAATCCAACATCCTTAGCTTCCAGTACTTTTAATGACTTTCTGAGCTACCGAAAATTACATAAACAAAACTGGAAACCTGGAGTTTAGCTAGCATGTTAAACCGAAGCATGTCTGCTTTGTTGATATCCCCATCTTAGTCATCACCAATGACACTAATGGTTTAGTGCATCAGTAAGAGTGATCGATAATAAAATAAATGGTAATGTGGAACAGTTATTTGTGCAGAAATATGATGGTAGTGCTGTGTTTCATAGGGGATACCCTATTCTGCAGAGGGAGAACACTTAAACAGCTGTGTGGATGATGATAATAATGACATAGTTCTGTCTCTTGTAGGTCAATAATAATCTGCAGAATATTTCAGCAGTACTGCTTTTAAGCGAGGTGTACACTCCATTGTTAATAAATCTTACACATAACAAATATTTTTCTACTACCGGTTTCCATGAGAACTGAAATGCGTATGAGAAGAAAGAGAGAGAGAGAGTGACTGAGTGAGGGAAGGCGTGAGTGACAGTGGTTTAGTGAGTGTGTAAGTAGGGGAGTGAGTTAGTAAGTTAATGAGTAAGTAGAAATAATAAGTTAAATACAAGCAATTGGGATGAAATTTGTAAGATCAATCATGGGGGTGACAGCAAGGGATTACAAAATAAAGAGAGCAAAGAAAAAAGAAGAATTTGGCATATATCAACTACGGAATAAGCAGCTTTAGGAACAGGCTAGAATACGTACGTCAAATGCCACCTCAGAATTTCTAATAAGTGTTCTGAATTGTAGACTGCAAAGATGGAGAAAAATAGCACGTCATCTCAAAAAAGGAAGAAGTAGAAGAAGAAGAAGAAGAAGAAGAAGAAGAAGAAGAAGAAGAAGAAGAAGAAGAAGAAGAAGAAGAAGAAGAAGAAGAAGAAGAAGAAGAAGAAGAAGAAGAAGAAGAAGAAGAAGAAGAAGAAGAAGAAGAAGAAGAAGAAGAAGAAGAAGAAGAAGAAGAAGAAGAAGAAGAAGAAGAAGAAGAAGAAGAAGAAGAAGAAGAAGAAGAAGAAGAAGAAGAAGAAGAAGAAGAAGAAGAAGAAGAAGAAGAAGAAGAAGTTGAGAAACCATAGTTTCTACAACAACTTCACGAAATCTAGAAGCACACATGATGATGTGAAGGAAACATTATGAAAGAGAAATAATAGGAAGATAATCATGTACGAGATCACCACAGTATATACCGCACGACCACGGAAAACCAGGAAAACAAAGGTCATAATGGGCGGTAGAGGAGAATCGAACTTTGGAGCTTCCGAATGCGAGCCGAACAAGATACAACAGAGCTATTCTGACAAGGAATAGTGGTTTATCGGGACCTTCATGGACATCATATGTACTCGGTTTAAACCCAAGGCGAAAACGTTTCACCAGAATGTGTTTAGAACACATTTGTATTCTTTATATTTATTTCTCTCTCACGTGCTCTGTAGGTATAGAAAGTCCTATGTCAATTAAAAAATCAAAACAAAAAACTAGGTTTTATTGGAAATAAATGTTTTTGGGACCCCTGAATTAAAAAAATCAAGCTTTTGTACCTACAGGACTTTCTTTACTGTTATACGAACTGTTCTTAAATGCTTATTTGCTTATCCCCTTTATGTTAATCGAGATAAACATTTGTAGAAGTTATTTTATTGCTAATTTTCTTGTAGGAGTATACGCAATATTTGCATACAGTGGAATTTAAGTCATAGTTAAATCTGTCAAAACTGCTTGCTATTTGATGACTTCCATATTCCATTTATATGCGTGTCCAGTACATAAAATGGATAACGACATTCAATTTGTGAAACATAAAAGAATTTTAAAATTAAGACGTGTAACATGAAATATCTCGGTATAATTCAGTACAAATGTATTATTCACTATATATAGGCACTTTATATGCACACTCCATGCCATTCGTGTGTACTTTAACGCGATTTTCTTGTGAGGAAAATTTCGTCTATCTCTTACAGTTCGCGAGTTATATAACAGTCATCCAGAAGAAAACGGTTTCGGAGAACTCCCCCAGAGGATTTAAGATACACATTTAATCTGTAATGAAAATATCTGTAACATGTGGTATTTTATTCAAAGTCTCTAGAGGAATATTTTAGAAAATAGTTTTCTTGAAATATGTTTCATGTAAAGAGTGGGAGGATTTTCAGGTACTACATGGCAAAGCAAGAAAGCGTATCGGAAAAAAATTGCAATACGGAGATGTTTATCTCAGCTTATCGCACATACACGGTTAGTCCAGTATATATAAATCTGTTCAGATAAAGTCATATCTTCTGAATAAGCAATGTGTCATACATCGCCAGGCACGAATAAACATATCATATAGACACATGCAGCTTCCAATCGCTCTATTTATGTTTCGTAACTTACCGTACATCAACTTACTACTATTCCATTCTAATAATCGCCCGATAATGGACGATGGCAGCGCTGGTTACCTGAAGGTCGATACGCCTCAACGCTATTTCCCTCAAGGCAAGTTTCCTATTTAAACAACTTTCTGCTCTGTTTATTCAGTTACCCTGTTCACACACAGATCTTTCTCTAAAATGTTTTTTTTTTCAGGAACCTTCGAAACATTTATTTCCAATTACATTTAATCATCCGATTTTTGTGTGAATGTACATGGAATACTTTTGTATAAAAAGGATCATCTAAGGTGGGGGATTGTCTTGAAAATCCTTGTGCTAAAGTTTTGGAAAACACTCCTCTTAAGTACCAAAGGTTGTGTTTATTGTGCTTCTCGTTTTAGAGTTCTACTGTTCACACACAGATACACACATACATACACAAAACACACACATACACAAACACACACACACATATGCACAACAACACACACAGACTCTACAATACGCAGATATTAAAGTATGAATTCGTGAGCGGAAGGTTCATGATTCAAATCCAGTCAGTAACGATCTCCCGATTGAAATTTGTTCAAGGTTTTCTGCAGTCTATATAATCTACGCGGGAGAAATATATTGTACTAAGTCATGAAATGTTTGTTTTATAAATTTATTTTCCCAATTTCTTCCATTTTTTCCTTTTATCAGCAACGTTCAACAATGTTATTAGCGCCATTTGAAGTATCAAACAGGACACCAATTTTAATGCTTTTTCTGGGTTCAGGGGACCTTAAAACTTGTATTTCTTATGAATTCCTGACATAAAATTTTTGAATGGAGTAAAATATTTCCTGAGTTTCTTTAGTAACTAGTAGAAGAAATAATGATGAAAGTATCCGTAAAAACAAGTGAAAAAACTGTATCTATTAGACATAGATAGCAGTAGAGAAAGCAATACTTAGAAATGACGAATTCAGAAAAGTATAGATCTCCAAAAGTTTTATAAAATTATGTAAACAATAAAAGAAGGAACTTAGATAAACTGTGATAAGGTCAGATCTATTTCCGTGAAGATGGAACAAATCCTAAGAGTTGCTAATGGGAGTTGATGATGTTGGAAACGAAAGAGTTATTGGTTCATTGTTCATGTTGACAAAATAGGAATGTAACAAACCCTTATTTTCGGGTAACAGCTGTAAGTGCCCAACTTACATTACGTTAGCGAATAAGTTGTCAAGATTAACTTATTTGTTTTCTTAGTTATCACGTTTGCAGTTATATTACATTAGCGGTTACCAGTAACGATTAACTGTAACTATTTTTCAACATGAACAATGTTAACACGGGCCTACTTTGTCATTTCATACAATCTAAATAGAAGTTTATATGTATCAGCACTTTGTCTGCTACGGTGGTTTACTTGTTCATCTACATTCCTGTACCTAGTTGGTATAGGTGAATAGAGCAATATGATAACATACACATGAATATTATTGGTTCATGATACAAACAAATATGATGATACAAACACAATGATACAAATGATGTTAATACACATGATACAAATATGACAATGGAAAAGTCATCATTATTGTTAACACAAATACTATTGGGATTAAGCGTAAAAAGTTAAATAATCTCGTAACACTACTGGAGAAGAGAAACATTAACACCCGACACCAATTACTGCCTAACATAAGAAAATATAGAGATAATCTCAGTAAGCTATTATGTAGCAAAGCGGATATTAGTGAGCATTTTTCACTAAATATTATATTAGACTCAAATGCGACTGATGATATCTTGCGGAGGAGATTTATACTGCGTAACTAGATGAGGTAGCTGTTTTCCGATAGGTGATAACATTGTACAGCGATGGACGATGTCCTCAAGATTCTACTCGTTATCGAGATAACTAAATACTACGCCCGCCTCGGTAGCGTAGATGGCAGCATGTCTGCCTCACGTTCAAGAGGCCCCGAGTTCAAATCTCGTCAGGATGAGTTACCTGGATAAGGCTTTTCCGGGGGTTTTCCTTATCCTTAAAGGCAAATGTCGGGTACCTCTAAGCTCCATGGACCCTGGACACATTTGAGAATCATTTCACTCATTTCATTCACCGTCCGATATGACTTAACGTTGGAGGACGTAAAATTACAAACAGTCTTCGTTACTTTGGTAACCTTAATTAGATAACTAGTTACTGCCTACGTTAGTTTGCCAAATGTTATTAGGTAACTGCTTACTTTGTATCGTCACTTTTGTAACCGTTGATAGCTAACTAATTGATGCGTGTTTTCATTACTTCAGTAGCTGTTAAATTACGGTAACTGTTACGTTATTTTCTGTTAATAACTATCACATAGTATTTTCAACAGTCATAAACACCAAAACACTTCCTATCTGTGATCAAGTACGTTTCATTGGAAACCGCCATGAATTAGTACTGACAATGAGTTGTGTATGAACGCTGTTGCTGATGAACTGTATCGGATAAATTAAAAATACAAAAATGCATCAAGAGAGAACATCCGTAACACTAATGATTGATCAACAATGCAACGTGCACTGAATGTTTGCCCTACGAATTACAAGGGTGGACACAATCACGCTTGACCTGTTCTTCATTAACAGGGGGCCACGGAGTCCACCCACGTTAAATGAGTACCCCACCCTTGATGCTATTCTATTTAAATTGTAATTCCTCAACAGATTTTGCAGTCAAAATATATTTTCATTTAAAATCTCAGATGACGAGAACATTTCTCTCCCCTTAGAATTTTGAGTTGTATTTTGAGGCAAAAGTGTTTACATGTTAGTTGTTACACACAGCTAATTCATTTTTGCGCTAGCCACAACTCATTCATATGCTTTGGTGTACATTATCTCATACTTTGGACTTTTCACATGAAAAATGTTAACACGGACCTACTTTGTTATTTCATGTAATCTAAACAGAAATTTATATGTATCAACGCTTTGCTACGGTGTCTTATCTTATATTTTACGTATGGAACGGGAATACTTTAGCTTTATTTTTACTGAAATTATGGTTAGTCATTTCTGTTTATCTACTCAAAAAACTTCGTTAACGTTACCTTATACTTTCCTTACATGACCAGTAAGAGTGGAAAGTATTGTATTCCACCCAAAAATTCGATGACGAAGTGTCAACAGAAATGTATGTTTTAAGGCTCCCTCAAAGCACAAGAGTATTTTGAAAACTAATTCTCCAGCATTTCTGTAGTTCTGTGTTTGAGTATCTTAAAAACCAAATTTAGTATGTAAGTGCAGAATCTTCCAAGCATAAGATCAGGATTTTTAAGAAAGTTCTCATGTCCTGAACTACGCTATTCACAGATTCTTTTTACATTTTGATTTTCTCAAAAATGTAAATAATAATTTTTTGTTAATATTTCACATTTTAATATTGTTTTCATGAATTTTCAGGAACTATTTTTTGAAGTCCTGTTACTTCTGAATGACTTTTGCCTAACTGGTGATCTGTAATAAATAGATAAAAATGTCATTCCTAGTAAAAAAATGTACATGTGGATAAAACACACAGTTTATATCAAATAAATAAATGTTATGTGGAGTTAACTGTTACCGGGAGCTGTTATTGGTTTTAATTTTCAAATACTTATGCTTTTCTGAAATGGGCAGCTTTTATCTTTATTTGTTATAATTTCATTTTTCCCTTTCCTTTTTTTTTTTTTTCATTGTATGCTACGAAAGAAACATCTGAAAGTAGTTTTCGCAAGCTGTATTGTGCAACACCAGTTTGCATAGAGAGATCAAATTACTACGAATGTTAACATCCGTAGCAGAGTATCGTGACTTCATTCACTTTACCAAACCGTCAGTTTTTATTTTCATTTAATAATCTAATTTCATCTAGAGTTTGCTTAACTCACTTTGGCGCTTCATTAATATGAATGATTCCACTTCACTATCTGTGTACTTTCTTCCGTGATGTAGCGGTGTAACGCAATACGATCGACGAAACCTCCACTACCGGATAGTTAACTCACTGGGGAGTCAAACATGAGTTGTCTCCACTTACGTGCAGTAACAGATTTTACTGCAATTCACCTCAGCCGTCACAAACTCGCTCGAAGAACAGCGCTTTTCGTCGCACCCGCCATATCACTCCTTGACTCACTCTCGTACCCAATCACATTCTTTCCAAAATGTTTGGAATGTCGAAATATCCAGTTTGGCGATAGCACTTATCGTGTTTACGCTGAGCGCGCCATATTTTATTTACCGTTTGCGCTGCCCAGCGTCGACCTCCTGACAGCCTAGTGTATTTGCCGCCGCGTCACGGCCTTTAAATATATATTTTGTAAATTCCTTACAGTGGCTTTCCCTGAGAAATTCTTAATTGAGCAAATTTCGTAAAGCTATATTATATTACTTTACTGAATATTTTGTTGTTTGATAGAGACCGCCTTCCAGTACTCCTTCTTTTCCAATTTCTTGTTCCGTTGGCGTTATTTATTTTCCATGAAATTTACCGACTGGAATGACTCAGGCGGTTTCTTCTGCGATTCGCATTCGAGAAGTTCGGGTTCTTTCTGGTGGCCGGCCTATCTGACCTATGGGGTTTTTCGGGGTTTTCCCTGATCGCCAGGTGAATGTCGGATAGGTTGGTTACATCCTCCGAATTTCCCGTTCTTCCATTTCATCCTTAATATCATTTCACATTATCTCTCATCTGGTGGTCTCTTTCAGGGTAGAAGTGTCCGCGAGTGTCTCGGCGCTGCATGGCAGGATGATACGTTTCTTGTTGACACTTCCTCCTTCGGCAGGACGGATTCCGGCCTCCTGGACCACGGCGCTTCCGGGCCACGGCGGGTAGGATGCCATTGTTTTGGCTTGCCTGGGGAGTTTGCAACCGATAATTAGTAGGCACCCTGCCCTCTGTACTGTCGTGGCTCCTTGGGATTGCCACTCTGTCTCCTCTCGCCTCATCCTTCCTCACGGGGATGCCCAACTTTGGGCACAGGTACAATAGTTCAAATCCGATCGACGTAAATCTCCCCCTTACTGTAATCCAATTCGATCCATGAATTTTTAAAATGCATTGTAAGAAACGAGCGAAGTTTTATTTTAATGCTAAAAAGGTGTCTTTCCATACGGTGTAAGTGATTATAATAACAAGTTACATCTGTTGTGGTTAAAAACACGCAATACACAACTGCTCAGTATGTTATGTTCATTAACTGTGATAAGTGCTAATGTTTGGAGTTCAAATATAATTTATAAAACTCTTCATTAAGGAAAAATTTGCAGTTTCCGTAGGGATAGTTTGTATATCCATTAATTAACGATAGAGAGTAGAAAACATAAGATGAATGTATCAATAATATATTATTGTAGTGGTAAGTATGTGTGCAAAATTTTTTGAAAATATTTGTCAGAAATACATAATGTACCCAACTTATATAGGTAAGGAACGTAAAACATATATTTCCAGTAAATCCTTAATATTGAATTTAGATTCGAATTCATTAGTTAACCTCGTCATAGAAATCAGGTCAACATTTCAATGTTTATCCCAGAAAAATATTGTTAAGTAATTCGCCATAGTATTTTGAATAGGACTCAGTCGTGAGGAACTTTTCAATCAGTCAGGAAAGGAAAAAAAAATGATAAAATGAATAGTGGATTTCATATGTTCTTGCAACCTTACTTTATAAAACGTCACTAATACATAACAGTGTCTGAAGTTTAAATCCTTTTACAACGATGGATTTAGTAATTTAAGTTAGGGAGTAGGTGACGCAATGGGAACACGTCCAACACTCGTCCAACAGCGTACGTTCTGAACCATGAGTTTTTCGTGGTTCATCGGGTGTGGTAGGCGAATGGTTGACTAGTGCTTCTGCTTGAGCTTTCCGGTATCCACCATTTGCTTGCTTGTCATCTGTTTCAGGTTTGTAAGATCAGGTGACGTTGTTTAGCATGTTATAGCTTCCCAGTGATAAGCGCTTTGTACACATTTTTTTCCTGTTGTTCATTGACTGCCCGCTCCGAGCGAATGCCACAAGATGAGAAAGTAGGTGTTGAGGGAAATGTGGGCAGGGTTCGAACAGTGGTGGATGCGTTTGAATAGGAGACGTTAGCAACCCCGTTGTGCTTGCGCACATCATCATTCGGGTTCCTTTTTGGTACTTCTCATTCATCCCACATTGGGTCATTGGCAGAATTACTTGTGGTGGTCTGCCTTGACTAACAGAGTCCATTCCGTTCGTCCGCACACTTACCTCTTTACCTTTAATCCTTGGGTCGTGTAGCTTCAAGCATATCTACAACAAATTTATTTTAGAAATTTCTAACTCTTTTGCTCAACTTCACAATAGTTATTTCTATAAAATTAAAATTATTAAGAAAAGTTACAAAAAGTAGTATTTTGTAGTTTTAAAAACAATTCTTGTATTTTGTATAAACCGTAATCACTTTCTTAGAACTTCTATATTCACAGCAAAAGTTCTACTCTATAATTGCATAGTTCATAAAAAAGATAAATAAGTATGTCGGGAAATTTAATATTTGTGATATATAAGCATGCACAAAACTATTTGCAATTACTTAGCAGATCGGTTCGTAACATTGAGGTAACCCCAGGAATGCAGTGCTAAAGAAAAGAGAGAATATAATCCAGCTAGAATTATTACAATTATATTATTATTAATATTATTAAGACACTATATTTTTACACAACTGTTTCGTTCAACCTAATTTTAAACGTTATACTAGTTTACCAGGAGGCCATACAGAATATGAAATTAAGAAGGTGTCATTGAGCAGAAGGCCAGCACACCGGTAAAGTTTTAAGTTTATTGCGCACATCCAACATACAATAGAATGATTTTAAAATGAGGCGTCCGATTTTGATGGTGTCAGGAACTGCACAGTGGAGTTAGTAACATTTCCAATTTGTGCAACACAAGAGAGGTTTTTTTTTATTTTCGCCGTTTTTTTATTGTTTCCGTTTGTTTACTCTTTCCTTTCCGTATTTGTATACATATACATACAAACAGCCATGCCCAAGATGGAACTCGAACCCTCGACTCTCTACACGGCGGACGCTAGAGATATACATGCTAACTACAAGAGGGCTGGTTGGGTTCTTCCTCATCCTCTATGAAGACGAAGAGAATTACTTAGTGTCAGGGCAGGAGCGGCCTTCTCAAGGCCCATTCAAATCACTATACGCCGCACCTGGAAAATAAAATGAGAGTTTCTAAGATAAAATAAAGAACTGGAAAATTGATTTTATTTAAGAAATTATTTCAGCACCCATCTAGCCACCAGAAAAAGTCACGAAATTATTCTTAACTCGAATTTTGAAGCGGGAACTCCGAATCCCGAGCTTCAGACCTCTTGCGTCTCCGTACAATCAAGAGCTGTGTTAATTAAAACATGAAAATAATGTGTTACCCTACTAAAGGCCTCCCAGTTAAAACGGGAAAAACCGAATAAACATACATCTGATACCACCGTATTTTTATTGGAAATTTGATACCGTTAGTTTCAGAACTATATAGACTATTACAAGAAATTCTTCCATGAATTAAATAAATTAAATAAATTATATAATTTTAGAGTATTAATAAGAAAAACAAAATTGTCTTTTAGACGCAAAAGGACCAAGACGATCTAAAATTACTGTAAAGCAGGCTATCAACTGGTTCGGCAACAGTACTCGGAGCCCGGCTGGAAAGGAAGCATGAAAGCTTGTATGTCACTTGGGCAAAGGTCATAGCACAAGCTCTTCCTGCAGGTCTGAGGTTCTGTCATAACATACGACACTACGTCAAGCTGATGAAGTCCATTGACTATTTCGTGGTAAGAACAGTTTCTGTTTACCGAAAAGACAGACTCCCGCAGTACCTTTTATGCCAAATGTGCTGAACACGAGGAGTAAATGGGATGTACATCGTCGCTTTACAACACTTTAATCAACAATTTGCCAGTTAATTCACTTCCTTTCATTACTGTATTCTCTTCCGGCAAACATATTTTTTACAGTGCCTGCTTTGCAGGCCGACCCCTGTGCGTCGTGGGTGCTCCATTGCTCTCTGGTGTATACCCAAACTGGAACAGTGTGTTCTAAGGGATCAATTGCGGAACAAGTATCTAATTTCAAATATTCAAAATGTGACATTACCTTTAATGTAGAAATGGGTGTTGATTATAAAATAAGTAGACTCCGGACAGTTTTTGTTCTTTTTGTTTGTAATTTACGTCCTCCAACGTTAAGGCATATCGGACGATGAATGGAATGGGTGAAATGATGCTCATATGAGCCCAGGGTCCATGGAGCTTAGAGTTACCCGACATTCGTCTTTCAGGATAAGGGAGAACCCCGGCAAAAAACATTATCCAGGTAACTCACCCTGACCGCGATTCGAACTCGGGACCTCTGGAACGTGAGGCAGACACGCTATCACCACGCTACTGAGGTGGATCCCGTACAGTTTGCATAAGTATGCCAACAGAATTTGTTTTTAAAAGGCTTTCAGTAAGAAAATGTAAACATGGAATTCAGAAGACAGAGATGAGCTTCTTTATGCGAGTGAGGGGTTGCACAAAACTCGATGGGATTAAACAGAAGAAACAGCAGAGGAGCTAAAGGTAGAATCTTTACACGATACGATAACTAATTAGAGAACAAAATATACTGGACCACATGAAGGGAAAAAGGGAGGAGAGATATTCAAACTAGCGAGGAACCACCTAGCAAGATGACGACGAAGCGCAGGGCTAATGCTTAGTGAAACAAAAAGGGGAAATTTCCCTGGAAGTGATAACGATGAATGATGATTAAATTGATTATTTATTCAAACTCATATTTCTGCAAACTTTATTAAAATGAATTTTAAAAATGCACATCCTTTAAAAACAAAATCAGGCCACTACCCTGATGCTTTCTGGCTTGACTACTACTCTGGTCAACCCTATGACTGATGGTTACAGACTCTTTCCTTCTGTATTTTTTTTTTTTTTTTTTGTGTAATTTACGTCCTCCAACGTTAAGTCATATCGGACGATGAATGAAATGGGTGAAATGATGCTCAAATGAGTACGAAGCTTTGAGCTACCCGACATTCGTCTTTTTAGGATAAGCCCGGAAAAAACCTTATCCAGGTAACTCACCGTAACCGAGATTCGAACTCGGGACCTTTTGAACGTGAGGCAGGCACGCTACCACCTACGCTAACGGGGCGGGCCGGGAAGATTACAGATGGCCGTTGCTCAGAGGATAATATATGGTACGCAATTTTTGTTCTTATTACTTTTATCACATATTGTATTCCATCCAATAGTTCCATATTGAATGATATTTAGAGGCCAACTGAAAAATCAGAAGGAAAAAAAACTTTTAAAAGGTCCTGTATATTTGTGTGTAAATATCGTAATCCATAAACCAAATATCCGAAAGAATTCCAAACTTGATACTTAAGCTCTATATCTTCCAAGGATACCATTAGGAAGCTTCTTCATTTGTTTAAAAAAAGAAAAAAGAATAACCATAATCAAACTACCCCTTACAATGAAGACCTCTCCAAATTGTTTATTTACTTCAAAAAAGACTATAACGATTTTGAATAAAATACTCTACATGTATTAAATGTACAGATAAATAAAACGTAGATCTTGGATTTTATAGGAACAGTCCGTGAAGACCTGTTCGTTAGGAAGAAGCTTTCTATAATCTTGTATAACTGGTAAACTTGGGAAAACGTACTACACAATACAAAATCGAGATCTGTTTAAAATTGTATACATCTATATTTCAAACAATATTACTGTAGCATAAACCATTTCACATGTATCCTTTATTAATGGTTTGAATTTCCAATACCTACCTGTGATCGTATTAAAGCTCTGTCAATATTCGGTAGTTTCTCGCTATTGAATGTGAATAACATGAAATCTTATGGCTAGCGAATAGTCAATTCTTAAACAAACATTGGCCTATCCCTATGCTCTTTTTCTCTTTTTATAGCGTAATATGCAATATAGCTGTTTCAGAAAATAATTTCTATAGATAAAGAAGCTTGCATAATAATTTTCATACCCAAATATAACCGGTAGGTGATAGAGGAAGTCGTGTAATGCAGCATATCAGATTTTGTTTTTATAAATGTATTTTACTCGTTTTCTAGAGACACACACTTCCGGTTCTTTTCTGTTCTTATGGCATCTAAATCACCAACAGCAGATAGTTCATTTCAGTTACAATTGTTTTCTTTATATCTACTTACTATGACAGAAAAATATAAAAAGGTTGTACTAAAAGATATATTCTTCTGGAATTGTCGCGAAAGTGGCGGTCAGTTGTGTCCTGTTTTTCCCGCAAGTTCAGCACCTTCTTTAAAAGGCTTTGTCATTTTGATGGATGATGTCAGAGCTACGGTCACCCTGGAGAGCAACGGTACTTCAGACTACATTGACATGCTTGCCTCATGTCCAGGTATCAGTTCGCGGAAATCTGCACACCGCTTTTTGTTCCTCCTGCTCTCGCAGCAATTTTTACTCTTGTGTATACCGGTTTTTGAATAGAAGTGCTCACATTCCAATCGAGCTTTGGTTATCATCATCTAATGGATCAGTACAAAACGAAAGTCACAGTATGAACATGCCAGCCACTCAATATCTGATTACGAGTTAAGCTGAGAATAAAAGAAGTAAATAATTTTGGCAAAATACTGTCTTTTATAATCCTAATAATTTGACGAAAATCAAAAATATTTAAAACGTACGGATACATTTGTACGAATTATGAAAATAAATCTGATAGAACTGTATACAAAGTCCATATAGATAAACATAGACAAACTTATTTTTATTAGACAGTTCTTTGTAGGTACAATGCGATGCAGTAGGCTGGTGCGATAGTGAGGTATTTAAGCACCGGGTAATTATGTCACTGCTTAAAAATTCATTTTCTTGTATGACCAGGAGATGGAAACGAATGGCGGCTTAGCACTGAAAACGTTGGGACTGCAAATAACCCTACTGTCAACACAGAAAATTCCTTTTCTGATTTCATGTCTCTTTTTAATGTCTTCCACGATGTGCAAAGCGCAGCTATCACCCTAAACGGTGGAAAAACAGACACAAGCAGCTAAAAGTTTCTCACTAAAAGTAGACATGGAACTGTTCAATTGTTTTTTCTGCATATGTACATTGTTGCAGTAAATACTGAAAATATTACATTTAAGTAAAATTCAACGTTGAGATTTTCTTTTGAAGTCCAGTTTACCCAAAAAAGCATATTAAGATTATCCACATGTTAGATATATTTTATGCACTATAAATGCAGGAAGTAATTGCGAAATAAATCAGTATCCACTTTAACAGAGCTTAGAGCGTCTTCATATATTCATAAATGACACTTCAGGTTCTCTTGCACTGTTCCATTTGTTATTACCCGGCCTGGTGAACCTATAAGTAAAATGATCAATATTATGAAGTGTGATGGACCTTATTATCAGCACAGTAGGGTAAATAATAATAAATTCAGATCGTAATTATTCTATATTCAGTAATATGAAAGTGATTTTCGTGCTCAAAAAGGATATTAAAAAATATTTCATTTTCTCTCTATCAGCAATGGTGAATTAAAAGACCGGCATTACGTCATTGTTCTAAGAAATAAAGCATCGCTTTTGTCGGCACGCGTACTGTACGTAATGAACGTCATACTGAATACAGTAAAAATGTTTTTATAATAGTTGAATTGCAAATATGCAAAGTAAGGTTTTAACGAAGGCCAAGTCCAAAAAACTGGATCCATTCACTAAAGCTTTTGCGTGTATAGTACCTACAAGGGCTTTTTAGTAAAGCCTCTGTAAATGATATGAAATAAAATACATAAATGTAATTAAGTACTTATGCATGCATATAAGAGAAACAGTCCGAAATTTGTTAATATGTTTTCATGACTGCTTGAATTCTGTGCCCTAAACGTGCCAGCTACTCCTAGAAGCATTGACTTTAATATTGCGAGATGCGGATGTAAATGGCATGCTTATTCCGAGCGCTCATATATGAACAACAAGCTTGTAGCTAAAAGTATGGGAGAAAATACCGAGAAAATTAAAACAAAAGAGCCCCATGTCAGAAACTTGTTATACACCATTTTACCCGAGCCGCCTTTAGCTCAATGGACATATCGGCAGCCGTTCTCCTGTTAAAACATATCGTTTACTGCCGATAGCGTAAACTCGTATAAGTCGGTTTACTGGTGATCATTAATGGTGATAATTAATGGTGATTATGGGTGCATGATCATTAAATCATGCACACATTCGCACTCTCATTCATAGTTCCAGATTCCTTGGAAGATGGGGAATCACCTTGGTTGGAGAACAATCCTCATCATCAGCCGAGAATCAAACCCGGAACTTCTCTCAAGGCAGGCAGGTGTTCTACCGACTGAGCTACTGGGCCAGCTTTCAGAAACTTTCAATCGGAGCTTCTGTCAGCAAATTCTTAAATAGTAGTTTGAGAAGGAATATACTGTATTTAAAGACTGGGGCAAGGAACACAAAAAGCACATTGCTTTATATTTCTTATTTTATGAACAGGTATTTTGTTTAAAACCAAGTTAAATTTGGTTCTCACTTGTGGCCAGCAACTGCCTTTTCTCTATTTGACACTGAAGTCTTTAGTAACTTCCACCGTTCAAGTACTACTTTTTCATGGGTTAACGTTCGACAAGCAACTAACCGCTTTAGAGATGGTGTACTAAAAATTATCCAAGATCTAAACGTACCAATAGCATGCATATTTCCAAAAATAGCAGTTACAGTTTTTAAGACGTATTTTGATGCACACAATGGGGCATCTATGTAATCGTTTTATCTTTATAGTGCAAAGAGAACAGACAATAGTTGAAAATAATGCTTTTAAACACATGTGAGTATAGAGTAAAAGAGCAATGATGAATTTACTGTCAGCTCGTTTGCTACATATATACGAAATAGCAATATTTGCAGAAATGGAGGGATGGTGTACATAACTGTAAAACAGGGTTATGGCATTCCAAGGGAGCCGTGCTGAAATGCCTTGTTTAAATATGGTGTTTATAAACAGAGCTAGGGCTTGAATAATAACTGGATGGTACGCCAGCGCATCGTCATAAACATGAAGGGATATGAACCGCAGGAATTGTTCCCCACACCCCTAAGGCATGCGCGTGTGTGACACATCCCCTTCATAAACGTTTGTATAACTCAGCCTCCACGGTAGTAATTACTGCTTTACGTCGTCATGTGCATACTACTATTTGTTCAGAATAAGCGTCGCAGAACATGACCACAGGCAGGTCTTCTAGATCAATCGGTAGAGCACCTGCCTGCAGTGCTAGGGGTCTTGGGTTCGATTTCCGGCGGTGGGGTTGGGGATTTGTCTCCTACCAAAATAACTTCTCATTTTTCCCCAGAGTCTGGAATTATGAATGACAGTGCGAATGCGTGCGTGATCTAATGATTAAAACCCAACGAATACGAGTTAACACCTTCGATATGTTCCAAAGGAGAACGGCCGCCGATATGACCACTGCAGTTAAAGGAGGGATTATAAATGGAACAAATAATAATAATAAAAAACATGTTCACATGTTTTGGGGATATTAAGCTAATGTCTAAATTACCTTTAAATTAGTTTATAAATAAGTATAATAAAATAAATCATAGCAGTACATTTCGAAATGGAAGCTGATATTTAAAACTACGGAAATGAATTACAGAATGGCAAATTTGGAATATTAGATCTTTTATTCATGGTTCACTCTTTTAAGTATGAATTAAATTATTCTTTTACCGTACGGTTTATTATATTATATTTCTTAATATACATATGTATGCAATAATATATTAAATATATATGCAAAGAATTTAGAACGCACGAAGAATATTGAATGTATTAGAGTAACATTGGCTTGTGTAACATTTATGAATGTCTAAATACAAATACGTCGTTAAAAGTAAGTTCTAACACACATTATGTCTTAACTTCCAGCAGAACATGAGTTACGGTACTCCTTTAAATAGTATCTCAATTTTATATCCAGTCCCTTGAATACAGCTATATACGGTTGACTTGTCTGGGCAAAAGTTAATATAGCTACAGATTATAAGCTGTATGTCCAAAATTATGCTGTTTGTTTTACCTTTCCTTCCTAGTGTGGCAGATGTAAGCGTATACTCAATTGTTTCAGATACCTCTAACAGTGTCAATCAACTAAATATCTATGACGTCAGTAGCCAAGTCTATTCATGCGCCGAATTGACTAAGAAGTATATATAAGGCAGGTTTGGCAAAGGGAAAGTTCAAGGGAAAATTATTGTTAGCATAAGACTGGTGCAGTTAGGATAATTCAGGTTGTAATTTGTCCTGTATATAAACACACAAAATCAGTTCTACCTCTGAATTTCCTCTAACGAATCTAGGAAACAGTGTCATGTCAGATGGCTGTAACATCTCACAATTAACTGAGTTCGCTGATTTTAGAAACGGCTATTATCTTCACCTAGGCCCAGGTATGGAGTGGGTATTCGCAAACTTCAGCTCCTGGTAGTAGCTCTGTACAATAGTGACACTGCTCTCTCTTCAGGATTGATAGAATATAACGCTCATTGTTTTCACCACGCAGTTTTGTTGCTGTCAAGGATGTTCAAGCTTGGGAGAACACCCCTTGATCTGGTTAGGGAGACACATATTTCCTGCTGGAAACCTTGTTGTTGGCTTGTCGGTCGTAGTGATTCCTTATCCGGTCGCTCCTGGAGAGTTATTTCATGCACATCGGTAAGAGAGCGACCCAGCATTGTATGACCGCTGGGCTTAAACATGTGCTTCTTACGGGCGCAACCGCACCCTCCTCCAGGGACCCAGTGGGCTCTAGGAAGTTCTTTGAGTCTCCGGAGCGTTACCTCGTTTTGTCCGCGCTGCAGAAGCCTCCTGCCGACGTTGATTCTCCCGTCGTGGCTTCTAACGTACCCAGTTCAGTTATCGTACCCTCAGAAAATTTCGGGATGAACACCCAGAGATTCACAGGCTTCTGCCTCAGGGACAACTTCATTAAGCTTTTCTCCATAGGCTAGGTGTCGCCACTATGTGATATGACCGATCTTCTTGACGGCCACGTTAGCCTTGATTATGATCAGAGCTAGATTTGTGTGTAGTACGTATCCAACACGGATTTCCCTGTGTCCAGCCGTCGGCAAAGAGTACGTGCACCATTCTTCTGTACAAGAGACAAATTATCATTCGAGGAGATGACGGCGATGGTGCCGCGGGACCGTGGTCATGACGATCCTCATTTGTTTTCTCATCTGCTCACGATCTGGTTATGGAAGGCAGTCCTTCAACATGTGTTCTGGCTGTCCACATCCCCAGCACCCACTGCACGACACTCCTTAGCTTAGCTGCAAACAGACCTTCATCAGATATCCCGGCTGGCCATATACCTAGAACATTCCAGTATAAGATGTTCATAGACGTCCTTGGGTCGATTCTCAGTCCCCATCGAATCACCAAAGTGGGATTCTTCATTAGGTATTCTGTGAGGACAGTTGCCAGAAAAAACCACTTATAGATCCTCATGGTATTCTCTGGGTTAATACTCCGCCTCCCACTACCGAAAACGCCAGGTCTTGAACGTGAAGACACGTACTACTTTCCCGCCACCTCAGCATGTTAGTTAGCACTTTGCTGGTGTTTTGTAATCACCTAATATCAGTCGCTGTCGTATCTCTATGTCACTCACCCCATCTACAAAGTAATAGACAACATCCTGGAACATGAAAGTAGGCAGAAGTTCACAAGGATCTTGTTAATCAGCTGTTTAATTGTCAGGACAAATATTCTCGCAGCATCTTCCCTAGATATTGCAGCCTTTACTTTAGGCGGGTACTTATAAGCTGTGGCTAAGCGATATTTCTCAAGCAGGTTTTCGAGAGCCTCCCAGATGTCTTCGGACACAGCCAATATCGGAATTATATTCTGAATTTCTATTGTCCATCCTTGAATGCTGGTATCAACTGTAAGGCTTTCTTTTCTGTTGACCATAACGGTGTCGACGGAAGACAAAATGTGGACGATTCCGCATATTTGAGTGGTTTGATACGCCCAACTGAATTTTTTGTAATGGTTCTTCGACCATAAGTCTTCCTTAAATTCAGGACAGTAATCCTTTTGCCGAAGTTCTACAGGGTATTAACGCTTTCGCCAAGGACTTTCACCCCTCCACCAAGCCACCCCACGCCAGCCATTCGTTCGTGAATTTTGGCACTTATTTCTGATTGCATGTTGAACAGTTCTGTCATCATTTCTGTCTGCATCCTCTCCACCCAAAACCCTATTTTCATCTCTATTTCCCTTATTTTGGAATGCACTGTTGTTAATTCGCTTCTCATCTTCACATTTCAGAATTTAAAATAATTTTAATTCACCTATTCTCAGTTCGGATTTCATTTTCATCTCCATCTATTCCATTCCCCACTCCATTTTCGCTTCCATCTTCTCCATTGTGGAAATACCTTTCCAACACTGCCTGTATCGTGATACCAATGTAACAGAGGGAAACACCCGTTACTATCAAATGCACTTCTTTTATTACTTTGGCGCTTACGTAGCATTATACTTGAAACACTGTTGCACATACTCAGTACAACACACAACTGATGCGTGGAATCACATCATCTACTGCAAAACTGTCGGTAACACATTCGCGGGCTTTCTCCGTGCACGAGAGAAGCAAGGGTTGCCTACCCGAAATTTGGAGAGTATGTAGTGTGCGATAAGTTATAGAAAAATAATAGGAGCTATTTTGTTTAAAGAAACAATAAGACATGCTGCGTGTTCCAGAGGTCTGCCGGACCTATTTTACAGGCCAATCTCGATTCCCTACTGCAGTAGAGAGTGCCTGAGAATATGCTACCATACACTTTAATTGCTCTTTAACAACGGGAATGTATTGAATATGGAAATTTAAATATAACAAAACAATGTAATTGAACAAAAAGAGAATGAAAGCTAAGCAGAAAACAAACAAATGATGTAATGCAAGCCACATTAATATATTTAACTGTCTTGGAATTACTTATAAGGAAAGCTACAGCACAGTTATTTTTCTAAGGGAGGAGGGAGGGAGAAGCGTTCAGTGAAATTAAAGCATTATGTCGCAACAGGGGTGTTTCTATGAATGACATTTCAAGTGCCCAAAGTTGGAATAGTTGTTTTATAAGGTTTGTTTTACAGATATTTATTAAAATAAATTCTTCGTTGCATAATGGGTCATTAATTTACACGTTTATGTAGGAATAATTGTTCAGTGGCATAGCAACGTGCCTTTAAACTGAGGCATTTATATTGTCTCTAAGTATTTCAGTATTTAGACAATTACTATAGCAACCATATGAGTATGGCTAAGTACATGATCGTACAATAAAAAGGCAAGAAGTCTGACTTCCGAGCAAAGCAAGACAATTCTTTGTTTCCTACCTGTTATCCCCACCGCTGGAATTTTAACTGCGACAAACCCTAATGGACGGAGATACGGTAAAGCGCATGAAATTGTGCAGATATAACGTACAGTAGTTATGTTGGAAGGGAAATACCTAGCCGCTCCTGCCATGACCAGTCCTCACATTTTATCTGGTTCTGTACCACTTGTAGCAGGATTTTTAGTGATGCTTGAAGATGGGATTATTCTCACCTGATCTCGTCTAGGGGTTGAGCGTTGTATTCAGCCCCCCCCCCCGGATGGTAACGATGAAGAAGCCACGAGTTGCACATTCTTCTCGATCTGAATTTTTCATTCAGATCTGGCACTCAGATGTATCGATGTATCTAAAATCTTCTGTGCTGCTTCAGTCGTTACATTAGAACCCTTTTCTCAAACGTGGTCGCAAGCGAAAGAATCTTTTTGTTAAATAAACTCAGATATAAGTAAATTTTGTTTAATTTATAAACATCCAAACATGTAATTTAATTGCGATACTTTATGCCATTTTTATACAACACTTTACATAAGAATGATATTTCTTCAATAACATTTTCTGAAAATCAGTTTTAATTATTTTTAATATTTTAGTCCGTTCATTAAAATTCTACAATCCAAAACACGTTTGTTCTCTTCGACGTTACACAATCGAAAGACGTTTTCTTTTCTAGCTGTTTTACCAAAATTATTGTTTTTTCATCCTCTCGTTGCCATTACTACCAATCAAACTTCATTTTTACTGTTCCTCGTCACACATTATATAATCTCATTTTTAAAACTACCAATCATAAAACATTTACACCCTATCACTTACATGTTGCGTCATCTCCTGACCTACTGAATTTCAACAGCTTCTTTTCTTACTCATTTTAATATGTCCATATGAATTTTTAAACCACACATTTAAACACATTAAAATATTTTTCAACTCTCGGGGCCTAAATCAAAACAACTGTTACACATTTCATTTAATGTTTGTTTCACATGGGAATGACTAGTGATGCAAATACCTTATTTGATTCAACTTGACCTTACAACGCAATCCACGTTTTCCTTCTAGCAATTATTTCTCCTTTACATGTTCACCAATTGTACAAACTTACAAAATATGTATTCAAATGAACAGAAGCTCACCATCAATTCATGGCAATTTCAATAGATATAATAAATTTACTCCTTATTCAAGTATCTTAAGTATATAGTATTTTAATCAAAATCCTATGAACTGGGTTTTAGGAAATATAATGAAAAAAGTTTCACGTTGAGGATACTTTGGGTTGGCTTGAAAATCGTTTTACATCTTTTAAAACAACTGAAGGTAATATCCAGTTTCGTATTTATTAGAATTATCGCTTTTAAGTTATACCGTTCAAACGCATACGCACATGCAGAATCGCAGATGAATTCAGGATCTTCAAAACATCCATTTTGTTTAAAATTCCAGTATCGAAATTATTTTTCCCTCTACCTACTATAGGGAGTAGGTAGAGATAGTAAAAGTGTATTATAGTTCACTTTAGATATCTTTATAGAGCTATGTAGGAATCGAGCTTTTAGGCAAATATATCAAAATTGCGATACCTTTGAACACTTTTATATTCACCAGCTAATTAAAGTATTTGTTAATCATAAAGACAGCAGAGCACACCGGTCATGAAGTGTACGATTTTAGCTTCCTTTGAGGTCTCATTTACGTATTTGTTACACATATTCAAATATCTAAGAAAGTTGGCGGGATTTAAAGAAATATAAGCGATGTTTGCAAAGCTTAACATTAATGAAAATCTGCCCGCCTAGTCAAAACGCCGAAGTGAAACCCACGGTTCATCTGTTCTGGATAACAAAAGAAACCAGTCGGCTACCTCACTTGCCGTCTCGATGAAAGGGAATGATTTCTTAGCTGTCCTTCGCGGTGCTTCCATTTCAGGAACACAATTTAGTAGCTGTCAGCGGAAAAGAAAAAGAAATGTATGGTAATCGCGCCAGGAAAAGGTTAGAAAACAATGCTCAAATCTAACCCTATCATAAATTATTAATTTCCATATGTATGTCCGTTATCTCTCATATCCTGAAAGTTGTGTCATATTTTAAAAAAAAAGAGCTACTTTTTAAACCTTTGTTTGCAGGTATGACATTAATATGAGATTCTAACTACAAGATATCTGGTGGTTCTGGGTTTTCGAGAAATCAGCTAACGAAATCTTATTTTGTGTTCCTATATGAAATTAGCTAATTCTAGCCAAGAGAGAAACTATCTACCTTGTTGTGTGGTCTACCTAGGGCTTTCCTCGCCTCTCTACCGTCTTAATACAATAATCACAGAAATTATTAATTTTTTTCTAAAAACTCCGTTATCTCGATTTCACACAAAGACATTTTTCGTGTTTCACTGCACCAAATGAAAACATTTTATAAAAAGTTCTATGTACAAGCTCTCGAGTCTCTGTGTACATTTGAGCAACGTAGCTCAAAAGAGAGAAGTTGGATGAATAGCAAACTTGATAGTTTAGTTTAACACCTTCCAATGAGGCAGCGTAACGATTGTTTGAAGAGTTCAGCAAATTCAAAGTTTTCCTATTTTGGGACATAAATGTTCAGTGTTGTTAGTCTCATGCTAGATTTTAATTCAGGGCTGAACCACCTACCTATTTAACACTGTGTTCACCGACAGTATTAGTTGATTCAAAGCCAGTTATTAGTTTAAGTGTGAAGTGCACTAAGGTAAGGAAAACGAAGGATGATTTCTGCACGTATGGCCCATCTGGTCTTTTGTACTTGTGCAACACATACGTGAGTGAGAGGTGAACAATCAAGCAGAGGGCAGGGCCCCTAAAACTTCCAGATTCAATCTATTTGGCGGAGTCTATTACAACCGGTAACCTACCGCGTTGGAGGCTTACACATATCTCCCTAAGAGGCTTGGGAATTTCAGACTGCACCACCATCCTTTTCCCTTTCCAAACTGCGCCGAGACATGGGTCAATAGCTAACGTATGAAGGGTGAACTTAAATGAGAAATGAGATTCAATGGAGGGGAGAGGAAATTTGGGAAATATAATGAAAGTTCTCAACAAAGCCGCGAGAACCAAACTCAAATCTACTAAACTTGGAAAAGATATATTTTGCATGAGTCGTCCTTCTCGGAAAACTGCACTAACATGCTCTTTTTAATCCATAAATACATTAATGCTTCCTCCACGCTAACATTTTTGGTTAACATAGGTTAAAACCGTTGTTCCTGAAAACGTAATGTTAATATTTTTTAAACAGTTTGTTACAGTTTGCAAGTTGTTCGGTTCGTATGATAAAAGTTCCTAGTGGTTCATATTTTTCAATTGTTTATCGAACTGACGCGTTGTACCTAAAAGCCGAATTAATCTTAAAACCAAACATGCTGTGGTTGGAATGGTGGGAGAGAGTAATACCTCTAATTGAATCATCAAAACTGACATTTATTTGGTTATAAGTATCCATAATGGAAAATAACTTACAAATAAGGCTTACTCTGAATTTCCCTCTTATATGGGAGTGATCCAAGAAAACTACATTACAGGGTATTCGGCAGAACCTACAGTCCCACCAGCTTATTACATTAACTGTAGGGATCATTCCCTGTCACTCTTCCTAAACCTTTATCTATCCTTCACCTCTTCTCATTCCACTCCTTCGTTCTTTCTTTCCATTCCCTCACATGCATTAATTCACTCACTCATTCGTCTCAGTGTAATTTAAATATGATGTTCTGAAAAGTGGCAATAAAACTGTTAAACATTCATCTGAAATAGATAATGATTAAAACATCCGTGAAACGTTCAGCATTATACATCTTTAACGTCTTTTGCTCATGCTTTCAATGTGATGTGAACAAATGTGTTCTTTCTTGGTAACTACTTTGCATACACCAGTAACAGTTATGTATAACCTCTTAAATATTGTCATTTAAATCTTTTAAATAAAAAGCTTTTAAATTCATGTACTTATAGCTTGTTTTAATAGCATTTTTGAAAGCTTCGTTATGTCTATTTCGTATTTATTCTCCTCATACGGAGGACTCCCCACAACCCAGGACGCCTGTCGAGTAGCAGAAAAGCTGTGAATCCTAGAGAATAAACAGGATGGGGAGTCAGCCCGATATCTGGTATGAGGATGAAGAAGTGAATAATTCAAAATGTTGGTATAACGGCTGAAATGGCATATGATTATGGAGTAGTTGGTGGAAGAAATGACGGAGGAAACCGCAGAACCCATAGAAAACCCGACCAGATGCCATTTTCGCTACTTCATAGCCTACAAGCTGTTCCCTGGAGTCGATCCTAGGTCACCGAGGTGAGAGTAGAGAGGATAATTCAATTTGTCTTATTTTGCGTCCAGGTATAACTGAAACACAACTCTTTCTTATGCTGTACTTTATGGTCAAAGTGATACTTCCCCACTTCTATGGCAAGCAATGAATATGAGTATAGTCTGTTTCCGAGTGTAGTTTCTGGCTTCAGTGTGCAGGGTTTCCTCTGGTATTCACATCAATAGAAGCATTTTACTTACAATTTAAATCATATCCCTATATAACTAAAGGAATATATGAATAAGTACATCAAAATGAGTTTGAGCTCAGAGAAAGTAAGAATTGTAATAAAAGCTGTAATTATAAAAACAAAAATAATAATACAAGTAATATGTCATAAATATAAGCGAGAATTGTCTGTTCCATTTTTATTCCGACTTTAACATTTAAAGTCAAACCCTGCTTTACTTTCGATGAAATTTTCCATCGGTAATGATGTTAACTCCTCTTACAGTTGTGTGAAACTTTGTTTTTTCTTTCACACATTTACTCTCCATTTATATATCCAGACTCTACAGAGAAGGCAATAATTCTTGCTAAGGAACAGTTCCCATTCTCCATGCGGAAATACAACATGAGACCTCTGAATAAAGCCATTTATAATTCACATTTAAGATTCTGATGTTTTCTAAGGCAAAGAAAGGCAGGGATAATGAGGCAAAGATAAGGATTGTTTTGAATGTTTTGTTTTAAAAAGTGATTCCAATTTTGACAGAATTTTGTTAATTAAGTAAATTAACATCCTTCATTATTTTCGCTTACCAACACAGTTCCCTAATTTTTTGTTATCCACAATATTGCGTATCAATTTCAATATGGACTAGTGACAGCACACTGCATTATAACAGTGTCCTATTTAGCTGCAAGAATGACTATTTAAAAATTATGGGAAGGATTCAAGACGGTCATAAGGTGATTAAAATTTACGATTAAAATGTACCTTCAGCTGTATTTCTAGCTTACATTAGACCCTACTTGTATTCGTTCTCTTTATTCTTTCAAATATTAGATCTATGGCCTGTTGCAACCCCAATGTTCATTCAAAGGATTCCTTGAACGACGAAGTTTGGGCGATGGTAAAGTATAGCTTTTGTGATTTTATTTGCGGGAGATGCATGATTTAATCATTTCCTCTGATAATAATCTACGTGATCTAATTAGGTTCTAATCATAATGTTCCATAGTTCCTCATTATGCTTATGATTTCCTTTGGCATATTCTGCTCTGTATCTCATAAATGTAACTACATTAGCAGTTGAGTTGTTTTCATCTTCACCGCCAAAAAGCGCAGGTCTCACCAGGGTCTATCAGCGAATTCCATGAGGCATGTCTTAGTACTAAAGAAAATTTCATAATGTCATTTTTTTGGTGAGGTTATAAATATTCTATGAAATTTCTGCTTCACCAAATAAAAGTTAATGTGTATCCGAGATTGGTAAATTAATTTACTTTTTCTAATGTTTTTGTATAAAGACCAATTTAGGCAGTTATTCAGAGAACGCCATAAAATTTGTGGTCGTTTTAATATGACATTTAAATAAAGTTTTGCTAATATTATGTACTGAATATTTTAAAATTACATATTGAGGAAGCTATTAACTGCAGCTAAATCGTTTGCAAAACTATAGATAAATTGTAATTTTCTGTTGAATTGTATGCAGCGTTGAGGCAATTATTTTATGCTTCAATTGTTTGATTTTCATACAGAAAACTTTGATTTTTTGCACATACATGATTTTTCCTGCTTTTCTACAAACTATTCTTATTTTCCTACGTACGTACTTCACGTTAATCGAGATACAGATTTGCAAAAACTATATCTTATTCCTAATTTTCTTGTAGGTCCATGGGGTAGCAGGGGAATAAAGTAGGCTTAAAGAGTACGTAAAATAGTTCAAGAGCCAATGTGGTTGCTACGCGATCGCTTTGGCATCGCATGACGAAGAGGTTAAAAAACAAAGAAAATAATAATAATAATAATAATAATAATAATAATAATAATAATAATAATAATAATAATAATAATAATAATAATAATAATAATAATAATAATAATAATAATAATAATAATAATAATAATAATAATAATAATAATAATAATAATAATAATAATAATAATAATAATAATAATAATAATAATAATAATAATAATAATAATAATAATAATAATAATAATAATAATAATAATAATAATAATAATAATAACAATAACAATAACAACAATAACAATAACAATAATAACAATAACAATAACAACAATAACAATAACAACAATAACAATAACAATAATAATAATAATAATAATAATAATAATAATAATAATAATAATAATAATAATAATAATAATAATAATAATAATAATAATAATAATAATAATAATAATAATAATAATAATAATAATAATAATAATAATAATAATAATAATAATAATAATAATAATAATAATAATAATAATAATAATAATAATAATAATAATAATAATAATAATAATAATAATAATAATAATAATAATAATAATAATAATAATAATAATAATAATAATAATAATAATAATAATAATAATAATAATAATAATAATAATAATAATAATAATAATAATAATAATAATAATAATAATAATAATAACAACAATAACAATAATAATAATAATAATAATAATAATAATAATAATAATAATAATAATAATAATAATAATAATAATAATAATAATAATAATAATAATAATAATAATAATAATAATAATAATAATAATAATAATAATAATAATAATAATAATAATAATAATAATAATAATAATAATAATAATAATAATAATAATAATAATAATAATAATAATAATAATAATAATAATAATGATAAAATAAAAGCTAATAACGTAGAATTCCCATTTCTGAAATGTATTGATATTAGAAAATTCAAACAAACAACAAGGAATGTCTCAGAAATAGTTCATTCTAAAAAAAAGTTTTGACTTAAGTTGTGTTTTAAAAACAGCTGCATATTAAGATTTTGTCTATCACTTGCGGTTTACCTGTTATGCAAAAGCCATTCAGAATGAAGAGGGCTTCTGAGTACGCTCCCACAAAATTCAATGTATACATTTCATTTTTATTAAAATATCTTAAATATATGGAAATATAATCAAAATCATTTTGAACATTTTTGATAAAATCAAATGACCACTCTTTTTTTGGATATAGAGGAGTTCGTGTCCACCGCGTTTCCATCCAATAGGAATCGATTCATATCTAACGTTAGCCAATTAAGGTCATCCGCTCATAGAGTTTAGCAAAGATAATAGCTTTTTATACCTTTTGGCCTTTTATTTATCGATATTTAAAATCTTTCTTTGGCTTTTGCCTTAATTGTGTACACATGTTTTATTTGTAATTTTATTTACAATTTTAATACTTTATAGTGTTCTGTATATCTGGTTTTTGCCATAATTAGTTTTAAAGGGTGCTAATAACCGCGCAGTTGAGCGCCCTTGTTCACATATTTATCTTTCTCGTGGAGTACATCACGTGATAGGAGCTAGTTCTGTTTTACTGATGGGGCAGCTTAGTAGCGATCTCACTTTGCTTATAAGTACATAGTGGAGAAAGTAAAAGAACACAACAGTGAAGCTACTTACATTGAAGATGAACAACGTATTGGAAAGTTAATTTTAGATACAGATGCTCGCAGACATTAAGCTGCGACTTCAGCCCACTAATGCTGTTAAAGTCATTCTCATATCACAGAGCGACACCGGTAAGAGTTAGACATTCAGTTAGTTTGCCGTACTCGACAACTGTTGCTTTTTGTGATAGTGATCCCAGGTTAATAGAATGTGCTGGCGAGAGAGGGCGAATGATCAGAGGAAAAGGAAAACACACAGGTCATCACCTGACACTGCTAGGCCAATTGCGGCTGCCAGTCAATCCCGAAACACATTTAGCCACTTTACAAACCATAGAGTTGGCCAGTTAAAAGCTTATTCGTGTTATTCACCTCACATAAGTTCTTCCTCTTTCTGCTTCTTTACCAGCTCCTGCTTCCGGCGTGCTTTGTCCAATTACATTTCATGTTTTCCACTTTCAGTGCTAAATGTATTGCTTGAACAAAAGCAGCTTTCTCAGACAGCACCGCATTGCGTTTGGAATATTTAACAAAACAGTTCATATGCTGTCAATAAGAAACGCATTGTGTTTTAAACATAGATTTAGTACGCTGTATGTTCGAGGATATTAGTTAAATGAGAGTCAAAATATAACAAAATTATCTGTCTTATTCGGCAAGCTACAGAGTCAGTTCGTTCCGCCGTAATGTGTCAGGCACGCATTTGATTCCCGCCAACCTCCCTCTGACCTTGGATTTTTCGTAGTTTTAACTGTAAGCGAATGTGGGGTATGCTTTCCTTTCATTATCCTTTCATTCCATTTCCTTCTTATGTTTCAGGGGTCTTTTTTATTATTTTTTTTAAATTACGTCCTCTGACGTAAAGTCTGACGATGCCCAAATGTTGAAATGGTGCCCAAATGGGCCCTGGGTCCACAGATTTTAGAGTCATCCAACATTCATCATGCACACAAGGAAAAACCCCGGAAAAAACCTTATCCAGATAACTCACCCTGACCGAGATTGGAACTCGGGACCTCCTAAACGTGTGTTTCAGGTGTGCTTCTAGATTTTGTGGCTTATGGGAAGCTGGACCGATAGCGCGATGCTACTCCAAGGACACCAGAGTGTATAAGGGGCTGAAACAAACGTAAGGAGCTTTTAAAATTTCGAGGTACTTCAGGACTGAAAATAAGGGGTTACTTAGTTTCGGAATCTATGTGGTTACCGTGGATTTTTATTTTTGACGGGGCTTTTAAATAGCTGTAACAATGCTGAGCTTATGGAATAAAAAATGCATGTTTTTACGTAAGTGCTTAAATTTATGTTGGAGGTAGGTTCATGATCGGTGTAATATTATTTATAATTTTCGTTGTGTTCTATAGTTCATCACTGTACAGAATTTCGTTTTTATATGACAAAGAGTGTACATTTATACATTAGGGTTTAAAATACGTATTGAAATTAAGTGTTATGGAGGATTTTGAATGCTACAAGGTATCTTAACATTCTTGCAGATTGCAAAATGCATATGAAACAAGTTTCCAAAAATTTTTAAGGAATTCCCTTGATAAGACGGTTGAGAAAAGTCAAAGGAAATTTGGTATGAGCACCGTATGGTACTCCCCAATAACTCAAATGCAAAATATTTCAAACCTCCCCATGTATTCCATTTAGCTGAAAATCATTTAAACATACCATTTTAATAATAATTAATAAAGTGAAAAATATTCTCTGATAGGTATTCAAAGAAAAGAGTGAAATTAGTAGGAAGGAATATGAAAACATTAAATCCACCCTCTTCATAAAATTTTTGGAACTATTTTACAACCGGCGTTCGCCCAGAAGAACAGTAGTTTTCAATAGTGAAAGAATTGTCAAAATCGTTGCATCGTTGAGTGGTTTCTGAGGTTATCACACACACACACACGCACGCGCGCGCGCGATTCTCAATTGTTTTAAACAACAAAGTAATAGGGCAAGCGTCAGATAAGCCTACCGCCACAGCCTGTATCCAGTTTACCGGCAATCTATCCGGCAGAATCAGCAGAATTCTCGCCAAATACAACATCAGGACTATCCACAAGCCACCTCTGAAGATTAATCATCTGTTGAGACCAGTGACAGACAAACTGGACTTCCAAGTTCCGGGAGTGTACCGCATTCCCCGTGAATGTGGGACACCATATATAGGACAAACCGGAAGGACCATCGCTACTAGAATAATCGAACATGAACGGAGCATTCGTTTAATGCAACTTGAGAAGTCTGGGCTGGCAGCTCATCCTTTTGATAACGACCATAAAGCCAATTTTCGGGAGATGACCATCTTGTCAAAATGCAACAGTTTCTGGGAGCGGAGAATTAGGGAGGCTTTGGCGATTTCCTCTGAAAGGAGCACGCTTAATGGTGATGCTGGATTTCAGTTCAGCTCCCCTTGGAAACCGGCCTTAAAAATGTAAATCCGTCGATTTAAGAAGCAAATATCAGTAGAGCTTGATAATAAAGTTAAGTAGTTGCGTTTCTTTGATACAATTTTCTATACTCATGCCATCTCCTGACTTGGCATTTGATTTACTGAAAACAGTCTTTTGTTTGGTAATGCGAATTTTGATAGTGTTTTGTCTTTGTTTATAGTTGTGTTATATCCAGTGTTTCATTTGTGGTTACAACATGTTATAAATAAGCTGATGATGGGAGAGATGCACACTCCCGAAACGTCGTTATATAATCATCTTTTCACCTGGCTGGCTGCCCGAGAAGAAAGTGAGCAGGGATTCTGTTTATTCTAATGAATAAATGTTTCTACTATCATTTTGTTGCCTAAGACAAAGTTTATGGAGGAAAGAGAACATCAGACTGAAAACTTCAATATAAAAGTCGGTCTTAAGGATCTTTGGCTCATTGTGGCATTGCTCTAATTTGGCTACCATTATAATGTGCCAGTACAACATTAAATTCTCCAGCTGAACTTACCCGTTAACCACAAAGTGATATCCAATTCATTTTGCTATAACTTACTCCAAAGGTGAATTACATAATGTAAACGGTTGATCTCCTTATGCAAACTCGACGAAAGACCCTCAGGACGGCAAGAGGTAGAGGCAGAGTATGTAACGAAGAGGACAACTAGCACCTCTACTTGCTTCTGAATCTCTGGTGCCTACACCCTCGGGAGGAAAGGTGAGATAAATGAACCGCAAGAGACGTATGGGCTGCAGGAACAGATAACGTATATTGCAGAGACGCAGTTACTCGCTTGACCACCCAACTTGGAGGCGCTCGGTGTCAAGCCACCTAAACCTCCGTAGGGTAGCTGAGAGGTCTCCACTAGCAAAAACCGAGAAAAGCTCGATCCGGCAGTGGTGGCTCGAAGGGCCTCCTTCTGACGGAGTCGAGAAGTTCCAAATCGCAAATCTCAGTGCCATCTGCCCGCTGTAGTCCGACATACAGCCTCGCTGTCGTTCTGTACCATGAAAAAAGGAGACGAAATGAGAGGAAATAGGAGAAAGAAGAGCAGTGATAGAAGACAGAGAACTTCAACACTCTTGTCGCCAACCAGGTAAAGCATACTAGAAAATTCATGGTCAAAGTGGGCGGCCACAGGAGATCGTACCCAGAATTCCCGAATGCGAGCCTCGTACGTTAACGCGGAGCCATCTTGCTCGGCAACCCTTGATAAGGTAGTTTATAAAATTCCCTCTGACGACACGCTATCAAGTATAGGGAGACAAACAACAATGACTATTATCGGTAAGTTAGCAGGCACTGTGTTGCCAAATTATATTCCATAAGGGTTTGTAAACAGCTACATAACCTTGGAATACATAAAATTAGATAGATAAATTGCGAATAATTTACTACATATTAATTACCACTTAAGGGTATTCAGGTAAATTTATAAAGCTTGCAGTTTTTGTTTTAGTCGTATGCGTTTTGGACATTTTGTCACATGCTGTCCTACCATAATTTTAAGGTCGTTTGAAAATACATGCAGATATCTTTGTTGGTTAAAATAATATTTTGCTTTTAATATACTACAAAAGAAGCAGATACGGCAGCAATTGATAATTTTGGGGACGAAAAGGTCCTATAACATTATTTAAATTCTGATACAAACTGTAAGCACAGAATTTGTTCAATAGTTGATTGCTTTAGAAAAAAAAAGTCACTTTTAAATTTCACATAAAATTATTGTTGATGTACTATGTCATATCTTTAGTAATTTAGAAGCGGAATAAAACTTTTTACCAGTTTTTTAAATTCATTCTATCAGAGCTTCTGTTAAAAAAGCTGGACAAGAATGACTACAAATTTCCTCGTATGGAACATAAAGTGTAATATTAATCAGAGACCAGTAGAAGGCTCCGAAAGTAAACATAAGCCATCATGTTATTCGTTCAAGCTAAGAAAGGGCTCTGAGAGCAAAGCCATAGTACTTAATTGAAGATTCAAAGTAGTTTTTTGACATTAAATTATTGTTTTACCTTTTTAAGTTTTGACATTTTTTACTGAATTTTCAGAATGGTTACCATTAAAACACGAAATTTTTAAGTCGTTGGTTTGGGACTAAACATTATGGAGTTTTTATTTAAATAGGTTCTGTTAGGTGAAAAATTGATTGTTAGTATAATAAGAACATTATATATGTCCTCCGCCGTGGCGCAGTGGGCTAAGGCAGCATGCTTTGGTTCCCTGCCACAGAAAGCCGCGCGGGATCGATCCCACCCCGGGGGTGCGGATTTTAAGTACCTGGTATACCCCCGTATCGGTTGAATGATCGCCCACCTCTGCCTTGCGCATGTGGGCGTAAGGCTAGTAGTCGGGTTGGCAGGCATTGGCCCTTTATGAGCTGTTATATATATATATATAATTTCACTACATGGATTCCTTTAGAATGGGAAAAACTGGAATCCATGTAGTTGAAAAGAAAATGACCCTTTTTTGTTGTTTCTTCCAGACTTAAACTAAAAATCAGTGGCAGCAAGAGTGCACTGGTTTTGTCCGCATTTCTTAGCGGATTTTTACATTTTTCTTTTTTAAATATGACTAATTACTTTTAATACACCGATAACGGATATCCAACGGTGCATGAAAACAGTGGCTAAAACGATGCTCAGTAATACGATGCAATATTTATATCCCCGTTAAAGATAAGCCGACTTCTTCTCAACCAAGTACAGGGCTACCCTAATACCTACAAACACATAACTGAGCAGCACTTGAACTTACGTTACTCGTATAGGTACTTTGATGTTTTCATTTGCGTGAATTAAACTCACCACTTCTTTTCCTGACCAGTGATTATCGCTACCAAACAAAACGTATGAAAACCAGAGTAAAGTGTTTCTTACTTCACATTCATGAACCACTTACTTCTTGTCTAAATGTCCTATTTAAATCTTACGCGTTTAACACAATCGCCTTCTTTGTTATACTTCTGTGTCTAGATGAGAAGCAGATCTTCGTATGTATTTTAATTTCACATTGTCTTCTGACAATAATTACAGGATGGACTACTTAATAAAAAAGAAATGCCTACTTTATGCATGTTACTCAAAGAGAATATCACATCGTAATACTCATGCACTAAAGGAGAAGCAAATATTTCTCTTAACGTGAACATTATATAACAAAGATTAATTCAATATTTAGTATAAAAGAAACCGAATTGACGAATATGGTATTAAAATACAGTTTCCCGCTAACTTTACATTTATCAATAAGTGGCTTACCTGTCATATCTTTATATAACTATTTGTACCAATTAATATGGATAGTACTAATTGGCACGTGCCTGCCATCGACAACTATGCCAGGAACTAAGCTGGCACGTTTTCCCTATCCCTTCTCTGCACCACTCCCTCTAAAGTCCAGAGTCATTGTGAAGCATGAAGTAATGCCTTGTCAAACCCGAATTGGTTGGATCTTTAGAGCGTAATAGTGTAGCAAACTGATAACTTGCCGCCTCCCTCTGCTTCTGTGATTTGTTTGTTGTTAGGCAGCATATTTCTTTGGATCTTGAAGAAGAATAGGTATGACTGCGTTGGGACTACACAAATAATTTGAAATTGTGTTTATTTCCCTTTTAAAGGCAGTGCCACGGCTCCGAAGTACTACATCCGTAGCCGCTCTTGCTAGACATATATACGAGGTGTGATCAAATACATAAGATGAGAGGCGCGTGCACATCTTGATAAACCTACAAATGCAGATGTGACCTCTAGAACGCCACTTCACTTCGGCGTATCCTAACGAGTAACAGATAATAAGCGGAGTCATAAGGCCGTGGTGTAGTAATAAAAGTAATTCTAAATCCACTAAAATCACCCCCCCCCGCATTCTGAAATGGGAAAACAAGTTCCTGAAACATGTTAAAGGAAGTGATGTTAGTGTTACTAGTACTGATTCATCTTAAGTAAATATATCTGCATACATCATTAATAAGCATGATTTATTATTATTATTATTATTATTATTATTATTATTATTATTATTATTATTATTATTATTATTATTATTATTATTATTATTATTATTATTATTATTATTATTATTATTATTATTATTATTATTATTATTATTATTATTATTATTATTATTATTATTATTATTATTATTATTATTATTATTATTATTATTATTATTATTATTGTTGTTGTTATTATTATTATTATTATTATTATTATTATTATTATTATTATTATTATTATTATTATTATTATTATTATTATTATTATTATTATTATTATTATTGTTATTATTATTATTATTATTATTATTATTATTATTATTATTATTATTATTATTATTATTATTATTATTATTATTATTATTATTATTATTATTATTATTATTATTATTATTATTATTATTATTATTATTATTATTATTATTATTATTATTATTATTATTATTATTATTATTATTATTATTATTATTATTATTATTATTATTATTATTATTATTATTATTATTATTATTATTATTATTATTATTATTATTATTATTATTATTATTATTATTATTATTATTATTATTATTATTATTATTATTATTATTATTATTATTATTATTATTATTATTATTGTTATTATTATTGTTATTATTATTGTTATTATTATTGTTATTATTATTGTTATTATTATTGTTATTATTATTGTTATTATTATTGTTATTATTATTATTATTATTATTATTATTATTATTATTATTATTATTATTATTATTATTATTATTATTATTATTATTATTATTATTATTATTATTATTATTATTATTATTATTATTATTATTATTATTATTATTATTATTATTATTATTATTATTATTATTATTATTATTATTATTATTATTATTATTATTATTATTATTATTATTATTATTATTATTATTATTATTATTATTATTATTATTATTATTATTATTATTATTATTATTATTATTATTATTATTATTATTATTATTATTATTATTATTATTATTATTATTATTATTATTATTATTATTATTATTATTATTATTATTATTATTATTATTATTATTATTATTATTATTATTATTATTATTATTATTATTATTATTATTATTATTATTATTATTATTATTATTATTATCGTTGTCACTTAGCCAAGCTTTTAAAAAACATCCTTTTACCAATTTTCATTGTTACGTCTTAATGATTTACTTCAACTTTGGCCAAGAGTTCGCTTAACCCAATACGTCATATTGCTGATGTAAATTACTTAAATATTTATTCATATTTCACTTTTTACGCGAGCAGGGGCGTAACGAAACACTCCCGACACAGCCCTTTCTTCCGGGGAGTTAGGAATACCACACACGAGGTATCTAGTCTCGTGGAGTAAAACCACTCGCTGAATGTCACCAGAAGCATTATCAAGGCCCGGATGTTGATGATTTCATATTTTCTCTTTTATGTAGTTGTTATTGTTCTTAAGTATTAAAATTGTGAACGAGAATATCTAAGTTAAAATTGTTAATTTTACTGAAAACTTTTTTCATCATATTTTCTGTTTTTTAAGTTATTTCAATTTAAAGTCATTTTTGCCTTTTTTTATTTTCCTTCCTTTTCTGGTTCTTTTCTTTAATTTTTGTGGGTCATTGTTAAATTTTTTTTATTTATATTTAATCCAAAAAATTAAATGGTTATTTTATGAGTGTGTTGAAAATGCACAAGTTGAAAGTTTAATTCTTTCCGTTATTGTACATCTCGTATTTATGTAACAACAAGTAATTCTATTTCTAATGTGCCTGTGCCACTCGACAGCGTCCTAGAGGAAACGTACGCTTATAATTAGTTAAAAATTAAATATATAAATAACTAAATCTGTAAAGATCTAAATTTGTGGAACTGAATAAAGGCATATGAATTACGCTAATATTCACTATGTATAGGCAAATTATCACGGAATCAAAATGAATCATGTACTAAGTGTTAAAATAGCAGCTCAGAGTTATGTATATATGCCATCCCACCCAAAATTTCGATACTGAGATTACACTAATAATATACCTTGGTACACATTGAGAAGCCCACTTAATCCAAGCACTTTCAGAGAGCGATCGTGTGAAGTATCTGTGAATAGCAAAACCTAAAATCGAAATCAGCGTTTCCTGAGGAAGTAACACGAATATTTTCAAGGTAATCCTTCATTCCACATTTTAGTTATATGAATGAATGATCATTATTTTAAATTTTCTCAAGAATGTCTAACGATTTTGATTAAAATTCCATTTGTTTAGGATTTTTTAATAAAATGTACATTTCAAAATTTCTAACTATTATTTGAGAAGTCACCTTCATTCTTAATGAACTATTTCTAATTTCTAAACCGTAAGGGATACACAAATCCTTGACTGCATAAAATCGCAAATTTCTTAAAATCCCAAAATTTACATCAAAATACCCTATGTTACTTTAACCATCATCGACATATTATTTATTTGTTTGAATTGTCAAATATTTTGTGTTCTTTCATCTGCAAATTTACTAACTTTTTCTCGTGGACATACGAAGAGAACGAAATTTCAAAGACAACTCAGAGTGACCAGCTCTTAAAGCATTTGATTATCGCTTAAACCTGTTGCATTCTCTTATTTCCTTCGTATCTACAGGAACAAGGGTAATAAACCATTTCTGCAAATTTTATTTCGATTAGTATGGCATAGATGTCGATGAACTTATAGGTAAACTCCTTTTTGTGCTATAATCAGTTATTTTTAAATTAACGGATTCAAAAAATTTGTAATGCTGGCGATCCTAACATAGTGATTATTTTTGTGTCGAATGGAATGAATGCTTGCTGTAGACAAACATCTCACTGGCTTCATTACCAAAACCTTTCGACAACAGCTGCCATAACATGCAGTGTACGTTACAGTAAAGAACTTCCCTAGTTTTCTTAGTACAGGTTCAAATAAATCCTCAACACATCCAAGAAGAGATCCCCGTAGGGGAATGAGAAGGAACTAACTAGACAGATAACGGGAAGAACAAGGAACTGGACCGCCAGCCCTTCCCTGTCTTTCTGTCTGCACGCACTTCCTTTCCACAAGGGCTGCACTTGCCTTTGTATTCGGATCAAAAACAGGCGGCGAGGAAAACCTTCTATTGAGGAGCTTTCTTCCTATTCTTTCAAATCCAATTTACCAACACCTAATCAGCAACAGTATGCCCTTATATAGCAAAGACATTTAATCATGAAAAAAAGGGACTTTCCTGTCAATTTTCTGAGATGAGAAGCGGGTGAAAGTAAGCTGAAAACCTTTCCTGGTTTCTAAAGATTACAGAACTTTGACAATGCACAGCATTCTTTTGTTCCTCCTAACATCTTTCCAGAAGATTCCAATTAGAAGTGTGAAATCTCTTCACGGATTTGGTGAAAGAGAATGAATTGACTCCAGGAGATGAGCTCTTCTAATTTCGATGCTCTTTACTTTTTCGAAATAACACGGAGTCAAGAAAATAGCATGCTAATGAAAAGGTGAATGCTTCTGTCTGTGTGCGTGCGCGCGTGCGTTGTGTGTGTGTGTGTGTGTGTGTGTGTGTGTGTGTGTGTGTGTGTGTGTGTGTGTGTGTGTGTGTGTGTGTGTGTGTGTGTGTTTGTGTTTTGCCTTGATACCTAAGCCCTTGGGAACTACACAGGATAAAGACGAAGTCGAAGGAAAGGCCAGGCAAACACAGACAGAACGCTAAACGCTGAGCACACTGCCGACCAATAGAAACTTCAACGCTCCAAAACTGGTCATAAATATTTCTCTCAAAGAAACTGAACCAATTCCTAATAAACACGCCATCTTAGCCAATAATTACGCAATCCTTTGGAAATATTTGTTTCCAACAACTGGGATGTATCTTTTAGGCATTTGTAAAATTTCCAATAACTTATCTTGGCTAATAAATTAGAATGCTGTGCCTGAATTTTGATCTATTGTCAAAATAGCCAATTATTTTCCTTTGAAAACCATAAGTTCTATTTTTTTCGGTTGATGTTCCTAAATTATAGTCGCCTGCACTGGAGAGTATGTATTTGTGATTAAGATTTCAGTATGGACAGAACAATAAAACAATATTTAAAATCTTATTTCCTATCTAACTTTCGACATAAATGTTAAACCATTCTGAAATTGTATGCTTACAGAAGATACATTCCACACAATTTGCAAAATTATTTTACATAGTATTAGTTGAGGAAAGATCTACGCGTATCCTACCATTTCCTGTTCAAAACCCGAATCCATTGCAATACGACTTAGCTCTGATGTGTTACCCACTTGAATTGTAAACTGGCTTGCTGAGAGCGAATTATACATTTGTTCATCCTATTTGTAAGCGTGTACTGTTTATAGTAATTAGGGAAGTACTGCATTTCACCCAGAAGTTCTATATCGAAATTTAAGCGCAGATGTATGATTTGATAATACTTAATCTATAAAAGCATTTTTTGAAAAATATCCGTGTGCTGTGGACAGCATGACCCAAGGAGGAAAGGTCAGTTAAATACCACATTTAGTATATGAGTTTCATATCTTCCAAGGAAGCAACACGAAGATTTTCAAGAAAATTCCACAGAACAAACCCGCATTTCTATGGACGATTTTTCAACTTTTTTGGATATTTTGATTTTTTTTCGGTCCGGGATCGATTTCCATGGCCGACCTACCTGACCCACGGGTTTTTTCGGAGATTTTCCCAGACCACTAGGTGAAGGCTGGGTACATTAATAACATCCCCCGAATGTCCTGTCTTTCCATTTCATCTCCATTATCATTTCATATCATCTCTCATCCGGTGGTGTCTTTCAGCTAAGAAGTGTCGGCGGGAGTCTCGGCGATGTCGTGACTCCTCGCGTCAGCCGCCCTCTGTCTCCTCTCGTCTCATCCTTCCTCTCGCAGATGCCCAACTTGGGGCTTAGGTACAGTAAACCACAGTTTCGGTGCTGAATTCCCTCCGTAGTAATCCTAATCCTAGGTGGCATGTAACACCTTCTCTACTTACTATAGGTATACGTGGTAGAGAAAGCAGGTGAATGAAAATGTCTAAGTTAAAGAAGATGAAGGACATCTTAATATTTTAATAGATATAAAAAGATATTCCAAACAGTTAGGATAATAAATTATCTTTTTTTTCATAAAAGTTGAATCGGAATATTGAGAAATCCCACATGTCCAAAAAGACTAATTTTTTCAGGAGATACAAAAAACATTCTAGTTCTTAAAATTATGCTTAAAGTCAGTTTTCGTCCTTATTTTTCGAAGTATGCCATTGCATTGTAAAAATTCTTGATCTATTTTCTTGAAATTATGTTAACATTTATTTAGTGAACATGTGGGCTTTCTCAATATTTTTTAGTAAATACGCATAAATTATTACTTAACCCACACTATATAGCTGACAAGGACAAAAATGAAACAAATTGTGCCAAAGAGAACTCTTTGGCATTATATTCTGCAAAAGGTTCATTCATTGTCACATGTTGGCCAATTGTATATGTCGTCGTAGAAGCTCTGAATGATTTCGTTTTTTTTTTGTATGAATGGCACAAATCGTCTTAGGTCTTGAATTTTCTACTCATTTATAGGCACATTATCTTGATAAGCCTGACTCATAAGGTTTGGTGGAATTACAAATGGTTCAGCCAGTTGGATGTGTGTTCTTCCTCACATTCTGCATTAACATCACACGGTCTCACATTTTATCAACAATAACAGTTGATTAAATCAAAGAGTAGGAGGCCGATTATTATTCTCTGTGTTCGAAATTGTGCTGGTAAATTAAAATTCTGAGAAAGCCCATATTCTTTGTACATGTGGGATTTCTCTTCAGTTTTGGTGACACAATGGCTGCATAACAGCACAGAAAATATCAGAATATCATGGGTTGGCCTACATTATGATCGACCTATATAGTTAAAGTTCATTGTCATATATAACTCAATTTTGTAAAAACAATGCTCACGTGGAGTTTCTCACTATTCCCATTCAATTGTCGTTTAACGAGATTACATTTTTGTTAATGCATATATAGTGGGATCTTTTGCGAGTCACCTATTATGAAAATATAAAATATGTCAATTCTGTTAAAGTCATTCAGAATAAAGAGGACTTTCGAGGCTCTTTCTAGAAAAATCAGCACATGCATTTTATTAGGAATTTACGTACTTAAAAAATAAGGCACTTTAATCAAAGTCAGTAAAGACACTCTTGAAGAATTAAAAACTTTTTGATGTAAAGGGTAGTTTGGTGTTGGCGATTTTCTTCAAAATTTTCATCTTCTATGCTTGGAAGATGCTGAACTTAGATACCAAGTTTGGCATGAGCCAAATTTTCGTTTTCTTTTATACTGTTTACACACACACACTCACACACACACACACACACACACACACTCAGACACACACACACACAAACACAGACGCACACACAGACACACTGAAAATGCTCTAACAGTACTTTTCTTTTGATTCAGGGAGAATGAAAGCTGAATATCTGATGAAATCTCCGTATCAACATTTTGAATGGACTTTTTTTTACTGACTATAGATAAGCAGTAGCGAATGCAATACATATAAGTGGTTCTCATCTTACAGTGCTTTACTTTCTTTTCTATCAAACTGTTTATCCTGTACAATTGTCTGGATATATGTTCATATTGTATATCAATTTTTGTGCTGCTCTATAGTTTACCGTCAGAAATGCATATATTTCTTGGGGGTGCTTGCATATTTGATCAAGAAATATACCTTCAAGTGCCAAAATTGCAAATTAGGCGGGTACCTTGAACTAGAGGCTAGTAAAAGCTAAACCTAAATTCAACCCAGAATGCAATTATGTTAGCAGATGAACCCCTGGCACAGCAAAAAGCAAAAAACGCGATACGCAACCTGACGTAGCAGAAGAGGAAGATAATGAAACAGCGGTGAATACTAGCAATGCTCGTTGGCTCAAACTGAAAATAAAAAAGATAGGGGGTTTAAATCAGGGTTGAGAGGAAACTATCCACCCACCTGGGGGAAGGGGTTAATTGACATCTATACGTGGCCCTTACCTGTGACATGGTCCACAGGGTAAACTGTATGCGTTGTCACTCAGTCATCCTCTCTACCTACCTTTCTGCCTGACTGACACTCTCGCAATGGGAACACTGCAAAACCATTTTATTTAGTGCAGCCTCGGATTGAATTTTCTAGTTGCTCTGTATAAAGTTTAGCATACGCTAGGTGCTTCACTACAGCATTGTGTTTTAACGACTTTCTGTGAGAGGGAGAGAGAGAGTGAGAGAGAGAAAGAGAGCGGGTCATAAAACTGGCGGAGATTCACCTCCGCAATCCACTACTTCCAGAGATTCACGTTTTGACCCCGTCATTGTCCACACAAAGGTATTTCTCACCAACGTTTCCTCAAGTTGAACAGAAGTTCCTAGCTTTTAGTAAAACACACCTAATGCATAAATCTTCATTTTTTTTTTTTTTTTTTTTTTTTTTTTTTTTTTTTTTTACTAAAGGAGAATAATGATGAAGCTCTTAATTTTTGGTTGTCCATCTATCATGATTACTTAGACTTGAGACAAAAAATATAATCTAATGTAAGCTTTACGTGTCCCCAAAAAGGTAATAATAATGCTGTTAATTGGAAAGTACGTTTTAATGAAAAGCCTTACCGTATTGTTGCTCTGATCAAATGAGCCACCGTGACATTATGACAGCATGACCTTAAATTCCCCATTTGATTCAACTTTTCCCAGTAAACCCCAATAGATTCTCAAATTCGGTTTCAGAGAACATATGAACATAGCTAATTTAACATTGAGGGACTATTGAATTTTTAAATATTCATATACTTCACTCAGATATTTAAGACAGTGCTGGAGTTTGGCATATAGCAGAATATCACAGATATAGTAGTTATAAGATTAATAAACATAAGTAATAGGAATGATAAGACCTTTCTCGTTTATGCTTTACAAAATATCATTATGTTACAGTAAAAACATATACGATTAAGTATTTTTACTGAAAGTTTTTCCCTTCTCGTCTGCTGTTTTGTAAATGACAGTACTCATAGTTAAACAGTTATGTTTTTTAGGTAAATTGATGGAAATCATTCATTTCTTTCACACTAGCCGTGTGTAGACTAACGTTTGGATGGATAGAGCCAGACTGAAAAATTCAGTTGGAGAGTTTAATGAAGTTTCAGCATGTTGGCCATAGCAGCTCAATGGTTAGAGCAACCAGACGGAGTTCCGGAGATCCGTAGTTTGAATCCCAGCTATGAAATTGAATTTTTAGCATGGCTTTATTCATCCAGAAATATTTAAATTATTAAATTCATATGATATCTCTATCCTCTATATTTTAGCTATTTATGTAGTTGATACCACCAAAAAGGTATATAAAAGAAATTGTGTGTAATAAAGAGATTTATTTTTCTGTGTAGTAGCTTTGTATATCTACTGAGGTTTACCAGTAATACAAAAGTATACAAATTTAATTCCGAATAAAGAGAACTTCATGGATTAATACCCGAAAGGTTAGTTAATACATGTATTGTATAGCTCATATAAATATTTTAGATATAATATGTTATTTTTTATTTTAATCAAATTGTTAAAGCCACTTTTAGAAAAATAAATAGGAACTAGCAATTCACGTATTCTTGAAAATCTCCATGTCACATCATTGGAAGATAATGTATTCAAATACAAAATTTTGTAATTATCAACACTGCTTTTGGCTTATGCCGTTGAGATACAAGCGCACTCTGAATTTTACTTTATTATATTCACTGTGCCTTGAAACATGAAACTCAGATAAAATCTCGACATTTTTGTGTGCAGTCCAATGCATTCTCTATGTGCTAAGTACGTGGATGAATGAAAAATTGTATTCCTTTAACACTTTTATTGCACATTAAGTTCAATAAACCAAACTCATTATATTACTAGTGCTCAAAACAGGTTGTGCATTCGCAGACAGAGGGGTAAAATCGGGAAAGACGGGAGACGAAAGTGAGAGAGAAGTGGAGTTGGGTAAAGAGAGTGGAGCGAGAGAGAAGTGATGAGGTGAACCCGAGAAAGTAAGAAGTGGAAATCCTTCCACTTGCAGAAAAAAAAAAAAAACAACAGTTTAGTCATAAGTTGTTTAGATTACTATTCACATCCAGAACAATGAGTTTTCTTATGGTATTTCAAGCCCCAAGGTCAAATAAAAATTTCAGAGAGAGAGAGGGAGGGAGACCTTAGGGATGATAGAGGGAAAGTGAGTGGCACAGGATTTGTAAAAGGAGAGAGGGGAAATGACTAAGGATTAGAGAAGGAGAAATGGAATATTGGAGGAAGAGATGATGAAAAAGAGAGAAGGAAAGAAACAGAGAAATCCTAATATTTTACCTACTAACGCCAATAACTTCGATATAATTTTGAATACATTTCGTGAACACTGTGGAATTAGTTGTTATAAGAGTTAAAAATCTAATGTATACCTCGCATAGCATCCTCTACTACTCACCCCTGTCACTCAATTCCATTATTTGTGTCACCACAGTTTAGGTAGGCATATTACGGGGCTTCAAAGATGAAGTGCATGTATCTGTTTATATTTTTACGCACGAAGTGGCGTCATAGTTTATGTGCAGAGTTGTAGAGCATTCACATGTGAGCAGTGTCTGGTGATGGCCTATTGGCTTCCCAAATACTCACAAGTTTTTTTGCTCTTTCGCGTCACTTACAGTTATAGAACATCGAGACTGAACTTTCTAAATGTTTTTGATTTTAAAGCTATTTACTTGAATATTGGCACATGTAATATGAGTAAAGAATTAAATGGATCTGAAAAAGCTCAAACCTATAGCTCAAATAGTTTCTTAGGTAACAAACTAATTTTTTTATTTATCGAAAAAATACTGTTTTAGACAGTATTGCGTATTTGCATTTTTTAGAGAAGTATGATAGTAGCATTTTCTGATACTTGAATAAATTGAAACTAAATTGAAGAGTTTGAAGTTTTCGTTATTATTTGATGTGAAATGGTCTTTAGTTTTTGTGAAGTTCTTGATGTTAAAATTCCATTTTTTTCGTATAAATTAATTTGTTTATGATCTATGAATGGAGCAATTAAAAGAGCTATGTACGAAAAACTCAGCAACATGTTTGAGGGTATCATACATACAATTCGGAGAAAAACTGGAATGTGAGTAATAAATTTCACACAATAGTGCCAAACCCAGGGAAAATATCCAATATACGGAATCGGGAAAATGGGCAGATCCAGTGAGATTAAAAGGGAGCACAAATATAATTTAAAATTTTCACTGAGCATTTAAAAATAGCAGATTTGGAAAACACTTTGGCCGGAATTATTGGCAAGGATCTATAGAAATATTTATGTGATATAATACAAAATACGAAAGCACTGTCACCCAAACTCTCCTTTTCCTAACACACACCACAGCTTGATGAAACTATAAAAGCAGAACTCGACCTTGCTGTGTAGTAGCTGTTGAGATGGTTGGCAAAATGCTCCTAAAGCTGTAGGAACGGCATATTTGAAACCAAGTTTACAAATCACTTTTTAAAAGCGTTTATTCTTATATCAGTTTCATGTTAATTAAGGTTAACGTTTATAGAAATGTTTTAATTGAGTATCTTTTATATATAAAATGTGAATAAGGCAAAACAATGATGTTAAGCGATAGTCAAATGTTTTATGAGCTAATAACTATGAAGCGGCTTTGAAATTTCATTTCCTGTGCATGATCAAGACATAAAAAGACGAGTTTCCGTTATATAAGAGTATATATATGCGGAAGTTCAACCGTTTACTAAGAATATCTTGAAAATATTTATCTCCGTAAAAAGAATATGTAATATAAATTTTGTTGTGGTAACATGGCCTTCATTTGTGTTGTAGTGAGATTATGTCTATTTTTTCGGTTTACCAGTTACGCAAAAGTCATTCAGAAAGAAGAGGACTTCCGAAGCTATATACAGGTATCTCAACATAGATATTTCATTTGTAATCAAAAGCCCTTCATCTGGTATTTTAATAAAATTCGCTGGAGATATTTAAAAAAATAACTAATTTGAAAATTTATCCATTTAAAAAGTAGTTTTGGGTAGGTCGATTTTCTTGAAAATCTTCGTATCGTGTCCTTAAACGATGCTGACCAAGTTTGCAATTTACCGGCTTTTCTTTCTTGATTTACGCAACGACCACAACAGTTTTCTGAAACAGCTTTTTCCCGTAGAATCGAAGATTCTCCAAACATACATTTCCCATAAAATCTCGATATGGGAGTTTAGGGCGGAGTGCAATACTTCAGTTATTTAGTATACTTATGTAGCAGAGAAAGTAAATTTTTGCGCTTTGTTTCGCCAGTAGTGATGTTTGCGGAACGTAGTTGAAATACAAGCGTAGCAATTTGACGAGTAAAATTAAATAATTTTTAAAGATATCATCATTTACTACTTTTATAGAATGTTGAACACTAAATAGTACGGCCTTTGTTGTTTCGCTATCATAGCACCATTTCTGACAACAGGATCACATTACTAGTTTCAGCGTTTTATCTTACCTTATCCTGTTGGTATAATCTCCTATAGTTCCTTCAGCATCTTTGGTGGCCATTCTAACATTATACTCTCCCTGCTTACAACATTCCTTCTCCCTTCATGAAGTCGTTTCTAACTCAGTTAATCCGCTGCTACATTAATCGATATATGGCTTTCCCATAGAATAAAATATAGTTCCCATAGTAAAAAACGAGTGTGCTAAAGGTGGAGAATTATCATTTTATTTCACTGAACTTTACAACCTTCAATTTGTAGTACAATGGGTCGTTTTGAAAGCTCCGCTTTTAGTACCTAGCAGTCAAAAGATAAAGTTTTCTCATCCATCCATCCGTCCATCCGTCCTTCCCTCCATCCCTCCATCCGTCCATCCGTCCATCCATCCGTCCGTCCATCCGTCCATCCGCCCGTCCGTCCATCCATCCGTCCGTCCATCCGTCCGTCCGTCCATCCGTCCATCCGTCCATCCGTTCATCCATCCATCCATCCATTAAGGTTTCTGTATATTGGAATGCGACTACTGTCCGTTTTAGCTCACTCATTAAGGATATAAACTCCAAAATCGTATAATAATCCTAACTCTAGTGATAAACACGGTTACGTATATGTGTGAAACCATACCAGTTCATTTAAAAACAGGAGTCGTGGGGCCTAACCTCCACGCATACGCTGCTATTTAGTTAACAATTTCCGCTCAAAGTGGAGCAATTAAAAAAAGTGTTGACTAATTTGTACAAGAGAGGTATACATAACGATAAAATATAATTTCCCCGTTGTTTGTTTTGGTAGTTAATATTACTCTCCAATTTCCCGCCTCTATGGCTTTGTTTATTTTGCTTGGAACATCCGCTGAAAATTATACCACGCTTTCCATTGTGTTCACAGCTTTGTACTCGCTAAATTCAATTAATGCCGTATGATTCGCCAATTCAGTTGATATTCAAAACAAAAGGGTAGTTAGTTGTGCAGACTCAGAAAACAAGGACAGAAAAATCTACTAATTGGCAGTTAATTAATTTTGTAATCAAATATTTAATCATCGGAGCACGGCACACACACACACACACACACACACACACACACACACACACACACACACACACACATACCATTCTTGATGCAACCATGAGAAATGTTAGAACATTTGTTGTCAATGAATTATTATTTTCTCTACTATTTATCTACATTAAGTAGGGGAATTATTTACCTTCCATCCAAAAATTCGATAGCGAGATTTCACAAAATGTTCCTGTATATGTGTAAACAATCCTTAGCAACTATAGTTCGTTTTAACATCGAACTTGTTATTTAAGTTCGCGTCTTCCAAAGTTGTTACAAGAAAAATTTCAAAGGAAATCGCTAACAGCGCTTTACATTTTTAAGTATTCTTATTTCTTCAAAAAGAGTCAATTATTTAGATAAAAATACGATATGCATAAGGTACTTGTAGGACAAAATGAACTTTGGCTATATCCTGAGAAACATAAATAATTGGTAAAACATAAGGGATGACCATAAATTTTCAAAATACTTAATTTATTTAAAGTAACAATTTTTAACTATCAGCCGCTTCCTAGATAAACTTTTAGTATCAGTTTAAACTATCAGCACTTCTTAATATAATTCTCGGCATTTTCTTAGTATTGTCCTATTAAGTTTTTCTTGTAATGTCATGGAAACAATATGGATTTTAAGCCCAGCATATAGCGACCCACTTTTAACAATTTGCTATGGAGTAGTATAACTTTGAGGGAAGTTAAAGAACTAACTTGGGATATGGCAGAATATAGAAAATGGGTCATGATTGGATGAGAAAACCCAGCACTCGAAAGGGCATAAAATAAAGAAAAAGAAGCTGAAGATTACGTTCAATAACCCCTTTTTTCTTTTTTCTTTTTTAATCGTCCGCCAATGTTAAGTCATATCGGACTTTGCATGAAATAGGTGGAAAGATGTTCAAATTAGCCTAGGGTACATTGAGCTTAGAGTTCCCCAGCGTTCATTTTTCAGGAAAATCTTGTCCAGATAACGCACCGCAACCGAGCTTCTAGCTCGGGACCTCTTGAACGTGAGACAGACTAATTACCACCTACCCCGTATTTCTCCTGTAACTACAACAATCTATACTCTCGATCATTGCATAGAAATCTAGACTTCTCTAAGTGAAGATTGGGGAAACTGTATCAAGGCCTACCTCCCGGCCACTGCGTCCCCCAAATACAGCATATTCCTTTAGATGGGCCAAATCCATTTTATGGACTTCAACTAGACTGTGTGTCTAAAAATAACTGCTGTTCAGACCTCACACAGGACAGGTCAGATAAGTCATAGCTGTCCAGGATTAAGCCTTTTAGAATTTGGTTTTTGAAAAGTTAAAGTGTATGTGACTGTCTCTACTGTTGCACAAACTACCCTTACAAACTCATATGCCTCTACCTACTTCATAATGATAAATATTTACATAAATTATGTTATTTCTATTTTCTTGTGGATGCAAGGAGATAATGGGAATACAGTAAACTATAAGCAATAATCAAATCTTTTAAAGCTGGGTGCTTTATGATGCCTTAAACATTCCTTTCTCCTTGCATGTCAAGAATATATAAAGCGAATAACGACGTTCCATTTGAGAACTGTGTAAGTATTAGGAAATTCGAGTAAAGGAAATATCTTCAAAATTGTTCAGGGTGCCAAAGAAAAGCTGACATACAAAAGTTGTGCGTTTTAAGGAGTCTTACAATTCTGTGAAGTACGATTTTTTCTTCCATTTACAGTTTACCTGCTATGCAAAAATCATCCAGAAAGAAGAAGACATTCTCAGAAAATTCAAGATATACTTTTCATACTCACACTTACAAATGCATAAATTTACTATATATACACAAACCTTCTTTTGTGTTAAGAGTGTCCGGTAAAATTTCCGGTAAAATCTCTATACCGAATCTTTGGGTGGTACAAGGTAGAGACAGTAAGCACCTGAAAAGGGCTACTTATGCCATAATTAAAGAAGAACTGACATGCACTTTTGGTCGTTTTGGTTAAAAGAAATAATTGTTGAGGCCAAAAATGCATCGTGCTTTAATTACTTACCAAACTGCTTCTTTGTTAGATGGATATAACTCATACTTTGGACGCCATTTTAAGTGCTGTGGTATTCCCATCTTCAAAATGTATTTTCTCTCAAAAAATGGAGACAGAAGCACCAGAATTTTCTACAATGCACTATAGAATGTGTGTATTCAAGTATACAACTGAAATTTAGATATGGTATGATTTATTTAAAAAAGGTTTTTTGCATATTTACGAGTTATTTTTGCCACATTTCTTTGCAATAGAATTTAAAGTTATTTGTTACAGGACAGCTAACACTGGATATTTTCTTGTACGTATTTGGAAGTCTCTAGATTTAGTACCATATGAATTAAGTTTTGGTGCTTCTGTCCTACATTAATAAGCATACAACAGATAATTATTAATATGTCTACTTTAACAATTTATTAAAACCAGTAATAATTAGTGGATCTCCAGAAGACTAGGTGTATCACAGATAAAGCAAGTTTAAAATTCCTTTGAAAGTACATGATGAGCTGTACAGAAGAAAAGCTATGTGTCGTAGAAAAAATGCATTAGCTTTCGACATCTAATACTATTCATCTTATTTTCTAATAAAAACAGGTTTTCAAAATTTAGCTTTCGTCACAGCGCTGATTTTTTTTTTTTTTTTTTTTTTTTTTTTTTTTTTTTTGTAATTTACGTCCAACATTTAGTCATATCGGACGATGAATGATTTGTGTGAAATGATGCTCAATATGTCCGGGGTCCATGGAGCTTAGAGTTACCCGATATTCGTCTTTCAGGATAAAGGAAAACCCTGAAAAAACCTTATCCAGGTAAGTCACCTTGACCGAGATTCGAACTCGGGACCTCTTGAACTTGAGGCGGACATGCCACCATCTACGCTACCAAGGCGGGCCACAGGGCTGAAAGTAAGATTAAGGATTTTCATCAACAAATAATGTTATTTTACTGGTATTTGGCTGCAATAATGTTCCCAGTAACTCAATATACTGGAATCTTCAGAAGATCTGCATTATATGTTTCTAGTAAAAGCCATTAAAAGAGATCAGTTTCCAGAAATCTGTCAGGAATTCACTATATAGACCAAGGGTAGCCAACCCATGGCACAACGTGGTTACTTCAGTTAACTCCACTACATAGTTTCCGGAATGGATAAAAAAAATATATTTTTCCTATGTACACCTTAAGTAAGAAAGAAGGATTGAAAGAGAAATTGCGATTTAATTTGGGAACAAAATAAAGCTATGTAAAAAACTGAAGCTGCTGACAGTGAAGTAAACTAGGTTATTAATAACAACTAAACACTAGTAACACAACTTCACTTATCTTATATAAATCCTGGGGACCGGTTTCAAAGCAAACATCTGCTTTATCTTCAGCCACTCAGCTTGACATCCACCCACTAACTGACTGACTGACCTTGACCACTACCGGAGTTTGAAGGATAGCTCCTTATCTAACTGCCATCTACCGGGGACAACACAAACTTATTGATGATGTCTATAGGAGGGATATCAAAATTCATTACGCGATCCTTATTTTTCAAAATAAATATCTTCTCCCAAACCATTAAATCTATCGGTTCCTTCAATTGTTTCAATAATTTAACTTCTGGATTTACTTCATGGTTATATGACCAAAAATGATCAGCCACTGCCGATTTCTCGGTCTGTTTATATTTAATATTTCTAAAATGTTCTTTCGCTCTGGTTTCTAAATTACGCTTGGTTCTACCAATATAGATCTTATCGCATTCTAAACAGTTAACTTGATAAATACCAGATTTTTTGTTGTCTGAAATTTTGTCTTTTTTAGAAATCTAAAAATAATGAAAAATAACAATAAATTAAGTTTTGGCATCTATAGAAAGTCAACTCATACGGATAATTATATCAAAAATAAAAGTTTTAACCCTATGTCACACAAATTTGCTGTTTTTAATAGTTTGATTTACAGATTGATAAACATACCTCTAAATGAAGAAGAATTAGCACCTCATAATAATTACAGTATAAAGAATTTGCTACAGTTTTCTAAAAAAGACAAAATTTCAGACAACAAAAAATCTGGTATTTATCAAGTTAACTGTTTAGAATGCGATAAGATCTATATTGGTAGAACCAAGCGTAATTTAGAAACCAGAGCGAAAGAACATTTTAGAAATATTAAATATAAACAGACCGAGAAATCGGCAGTGGCTGATCATTTTTGGTCATATAACCATGAAGTAAATCCAGAAGTTAAATTATTGAAACAATTGAAGGAACCGATAGATTTAATGGTTTGGGAGAAGATATTTATTTTGAAAAATAAGGATCGCGTAATGAATTTTGATATCCCTCCTATAGACATCATCAATAAGTTTGTGTTGTCCCCGGTAGATGGCAGTTAGATAAGGAGCTATCCTTCAAACTCCGGTAGTGGTCAAGGTCAGTCAGTCAGTTAGTGGGTGGATGTCAAGCTGAGTGGCTGAAGATAAAGCAGATGTTTGCTTTGAAACCGGTCCCCAGGATTTATATAAGATAAGTGAAGTTGTGTTACTAGTGTTTAGTTGTTATTAATAACCTAGTTTACTTCACTGTCAGCAGCTTCAGTTTTTTACATAACAAATTGTGATTTGGTTGAAGCATTGTATTGGTCACTTTGTAGGGGTGATTGTGGATAGCTCAAAGAAGAGTATTCACTCGTTCAATTTAAATTTTAATAATGTTAAATATGAAATTAACAGTTCTGCAAACTCCAAGTAAAGAAAAGGCACACTTTTGCGGATATTCGTTTTTTAAATATGTGTTTGAAACGTAGAGTTACACCTGTGTTTGTTAGAAAAACCGTTAAATTTCAAAATTATAGTGTTCAGCAAATGGCGGCAGATAGAAAAGTTATTCAAACAGAAAGGAATTTACATTTAAACAATTTAAAGAATATTGAATTGAAATTATATAACTTACATCTAAAATTAATGAAGGTTTTAGGAAACGTAGGTTGGCTTAATTTTGAATATAAATTATTGGCAAATCTTAATTTCAGTATGAAGAATAAAACAAAAAGATTAAAGGATAAATTAAAAAGATTGTGCGAAAAGCAAAAAGAAATAAAAGTAACGACAAAAAATAATAATAAAAAGGACAATGTGATTAATCTTTCAACTTGTAATCTTAATGAAAAAGAAACTAACTTTCTAAACAAAGGCATAAAAATGTGTGTAGGTTTTTCAAAAAATATTGAAGATTACGTCGTTGACATTGAAATCGCAAGTCAGGATTTAAAAGAAAATGATAAAGCATTGGTTAAAATGAAATGTAGCAAAATCTTGCAAAATTTAAATAAAAACCACCCTAAAGAACATTACAATAAACATATCATTAAATCATTAAAAGAAAAAGATGTTATATTTACTAAAGCTGATAAAGGGAACAAAGTTGTAATATTAGACAAACACGAGTACAACAACAGAGTGGAACTTTTACTGCAAGGAGAAGATTACATAAGCATTAAGAATGACCCTTTAAAATCGTGCATTATAAATGTAAATAAAACACTTAATGAGGTTAAAGTCATACCTAAAAAAGAACAGCATATGGTTAAAGTCAGTAATCCAGTGTTACCGAGGATGTATGCCTTGCCGAAGATACATAAACCTGGCAATAAAATGAGACCGATTGTAAATTTTATAAATTCACCCACGTATAATTTGGCAAAATGGCTAAACAAAAGGTTTAATACTTTTGATAGATTTAACAGCTTAAGTATAAAAAACTCTTTTGAGTTAGTAAACAAGATCAGCAATATAGTATTGTCAAAAAATGATAGGCTTGTTTCCTTTGACGTAACTGCCCTATTTCCCAGTATTCCCAAGGAAAAACTTCTAACGTTTTTAAGAAAATGGTTGAGTTCTAATGATTTGGATAAGGAGTCAATAGAAGATTTTATGAAACTTACTAATCTGTGTTTAGATCAAAATTTCTTTACTTTCAATGGAAATGTTTTTCAACAAATTTCAGGAGTAGCCATGGGTAGTCCCCTTTCACCCTTTCTTGCTGATCTATTTATGAGTTTTTTTGAAATAGAAGTCACTAAAGCTTTTCCTTCAATTTTTAAAATATGGTATAGATACGTAGATGACATTTTTGCCATAGTTCCTGAAAGATATATAGATGAGGCTTTAAATATTCTAAATTCACAGGATAAAGCTATCAAGTTCACAATAGAAATTGAAAACAATGGCTACATCCCCTTTCTAGATCTAAAAATAATGAAAAATAACAATAAATTAAGTTTTGGCATCTATAGAAAGTCAACTCATACGGATAATTATATCAAAAATAAAAGTTTTAAACCTATGTCACACAAATTTGCTGTTTTTAATAGTTTGATTTACAGATTGATAAACATACCTCTAAATGAAGAAGAATTTAATGCGGAATATAAACATATTATAAACACTGCTTTAATTAACGGCTTTAATAAAGATTTTATAATCAGAAGAATGGAAAAATTTAAATATCAAAAAAATGTTAATGATGTTTCCACTCTTAAAAAAGTAAAAGAGGATTATAATTTCAAAAAAATTACTTATCATCCGTGGGCAAATAAAAAGTTCCAAAAAATTTTCAAAGAAGTGGGTATAATACTAGCACCTCATAATAATTACAGTATAAAGAATTTGCTACAGTTTTCTAAAAAAGAAAAAATTTCAGACAACAAAAAATCTGGTATTTATCAAGTTAACTGTTTAGAATGCGATAAGATCTATATTGGTAGAACCAAGCGTAATTTAGAAACCAGAGCGAAAGAACATTTTAGAAATATTAAATATAAACAGACCGAGAAATCGGCAGTGGCTGATCATTTTTGGTCATATAACCATGAAGTAAATCCAGAAGTTAAATTATTGAAACAATTGAAGGAACCGATAGATTTAATGGTTTGGGAGAAGATATTTATTTTGAAAAATAAGGATCGCGTAATGAATTTTGATATCCCTCCTATAGACATCATCAATAAGTTTGTGTTGTCCCCGGTAGATGGCAGTTAGATAAGGAGCTATCCTTCAAACTCCGGTAGTGGTCAAGGTCAGTCAGTCAGTTAGTGGGTGGATGTCAAGCTGAGTGGCTGAAGATAAAGCAGATGTTTGCTTTGAAACCGGTCCCCAGGATTTATATAAGATAAGTGAAGTTGTGTTACTAGTGTTTAGTTGTTATTAATAACAAAATAAAGCTATTTAAACATAACTGTGTTACAAGATATTTCCTATATAAAAACCACAAGTTGATTGCAAAACTTGATTCACGAATGAAGCAATAAAAATGGTCTTCCATTGCACCAAGTTGCATATCGCTTCATGTGTGATTTGTTCTTACAACTATTTTTATTCAGATAGTTTGGTAACAAAATATTGAATTATATTTACCTCAATAAGATTGTTATGCTCTAATATAGCTTATAAAGTAGCTTAATAATGGTATGCATAGATGAAGTTTCTAAATCTCGCAGTTTTAGTGTAAGTATTTTAACCTTTTGGTCACCTGGTGCTCTACCATAATTAAGGGTGTATTTTAAATTTCAAACAGATATCCGCATTAGTTTAAGGAGAAAATTTATTGAATTTGCTTCTAAGTACTAATTAATCAGATGTTCTACATGCAGCAGAAATAGCAATTTTTAAGATAAAAATACTGCGATATTATTTAAACAATGCTAAACAATTGTTATATGGACCCATTTTCCCTTCCCGTTTATCCCATTTCAAGATAATGTTTAACCTTTTAAAATAAATTTTGTAATCTTTTATTTTCAGTAAGGCAGTGCCGTGGCTGAGTGGTTAGACTGCTTGGCTCTCATGAAGGCGACCCACGTTTTATTCCAGGCAACCGCAAAGTGAGATTTGTGGTGTACAACAGGGCACTTGGGCGAGTTTCTCTGGGATCTTCGGTTCCCTCCGCCGTCTCATGCAACATCAGTGTCACCTCCTGCGGTACTGTATGCAGTAAAAGCCGGCGTTAAACACTACACATATTATTTTCAGCACTAGAGTTAATTACGTCCTGGAGGAATTTAGACGTGTAGCAAATTTATAAATTTTAGATTTTTTAAATTAATTCTCTCTGAGTTCCTGCTGAAAATTCGAATAAAATTGTTAAACACTTCATCGTATGGAATTCATTATCTCCAAAAGTGTAAGAAAAATCGAAGTCGATAAGTCACTAGACCTTCTGCTCTAAGACATTTTAGTGATCCGTGGTGACACTTCAAAAGGTATCATGTAACTAAAGCTGACGTTTGAACGTATTGTTGGACATATAAGTAATTTTTTAATTTTTTATGTGCTTCACCAAATCTTAACTATGGTATCCTTACGTTTTAGTTTTTTAAATTTAAAAGTTTACTCACAACAACGTAATGACTGTTACCATCACTGCTTCAATCGATTATATTACCAACATAAAATGATTAATACTGATCCTATGATTGTCTATTTTACGGATTTAGTAACAGTACAGAATAAGGCACCCTATTCTGTGTCTGTTCCATGGACTTCTACATCCTAATATCAAGTTATTTTGTGTCACTTTCATTCCTTAGTCTAATTTTTGGATCTGACTGAAAATACTGAGTTGTTTCAGAAGTTGTTTAAGAAACTATATCTTTTCTTTCTAAAAATTGAACTAGAGAGTCTCTCAAAGTCACGTGTCCACTCTTTGACGCACTATTTCTCAGCAAGAAATGAGACAGATATATAATTTTTGTTGTTAAACCCGTACGTATTCAAAATACAACAGTAGACTACCAACAATTAGGTGTATCACACAAAGTTCTGCAGCAACACTTTCGTTATCGGTGAAATTCTCTTTCTTCTACACTACCAGCGTATCTGCCCCAAGTTCAAGAAGTCCCGAGTTCGAAACTCGGTCAGGATAAACTACCTGGATAAGGATTTTCTGGTGGTTTCCCCTATCCTGAAAGATAATTACCTGGACTCATTTGAACACTGCTTCGGCCATTTCATTCATCGTCTGATATCGCGTAAAAAATAAGTCCATCGACTTCAAACTTATCTCGGATTCTTAAGATTCTTAATCTTGTTAGTAGTGTAAGTAATTCATTCTTCCAGCGTTGCTCTACTTCAATTTTCTACCTTCAAATAACACCTCAGTAACCATTTATGTTTTTGAAAGTATAAATGCATAGTTATGTTTCTTTATAAACAGATGAGTATGTTTCAAAGTTTCCAATGCCGTCTCAACCATAAACAAAAACTGTACATGTCTCCTTACGTTGATGTTAAATAATGCTTACATGAATTTTAGACACTCTGTCTTGTCTTCTCTGTCTTGACAATACCCCAACACAGGAATGTACTATATATATACTTGAAAGTGCACAAGTAAGTAGGTAGTTTTGAAACCTGACATCGGATGGTGTAATGATCTTTAAATATCTAGCAAATCAAACGAGCAAACATTGTGTTTTGAAATATTTGTTCTATTTATTTTCATACGGTATTACCTATATACTGGGAACAAGTATGGTAAGTTTTAAACATAGGTGTTTGAAAATGCGAGACGAATTAGAGCGTCTTTTACTTCCGAGATTATCCAAAGCGTTACTACAAGTGCATTCCACACTTTAGAGCAAGTAGAGCACGGCCTGTAAGTCCAGAAGATTTATATAATGAAGCTGATATTGCCCAGTGTGAACGTCTTCACATTTATGTGCATTGGATATTAGTTTTCCTACAATTAGCAATAATAGAAAATAAAATCAATTACTGATCCTTTTGTATATCCTGATTTCAGTAGTAAGGTTATATTGGTGGCGGAGATCGATTATCCACGCCTGCAGATTGGTCTTTAAAGAAAATAAATGACCTACATTGTGAAATGTGTAATGGTTAACGCTCGCTTTCACTACATGCGGCACCGCAGGCGGTGACACTGATGATACATGAAATGAAGATGGAAGATCGGTGGAATGAGATGGTGGGGAAACCGGAGAACCCGAAGAAAAACTGCCCCAGAGCCGTATTGTCCACCAGTCGCCTCAGATCGAACTCGAGCCGCCTTGGTGAGCGACAAGCGGTTTAACCACTTGGCCACAGCGCGTCCTTGAATAACATTCAGCTTGTGCTTCGCTGCTACATTATTAAAACGGGAAGCTAGTATTAACAAATAGTAAGTAAGACCCAGGTACGTTTTAAATGGTAAAATTAAAATATTAAATATCATTACTGTGCATGCCTACAGAAACTGATTTAACAAGGTTGGAGATTTTAATATATATACTTCATATGCATATATACAATAAAACAGGGGAAATACGCAGTACTGACTTCGAGGAATTTAACTTTTTAAACATGAATCGTAAGATGATTAAAGACAATGTTATCGAAAGAAATTTCATTTGCAGTGTGATAAAAACTTTTTAACATCCTTTATCGGCTCCATCAGATTCGTCAACGTATGCAACATCACACAACATGAAGTCTTGTTTGTATGCAAAGCGTTCTCTCACATAGAACCCCTTCTTCAGTTTAAGAATAAGGTCGGTCGTAAAGTGTAGCTTTGGGAATAAAGCAAGAATGTACTGTAAACAGCATGTAATGGTACATGTTGTGTGAAAGTAGCGTTGTTATCTAGGGTATTATTTGCCCAACGTATCACATACTGCACGATGAAAATACCTCGGCAGAAATCTCAGACAGTACGTCCATCTACAGATGTTTCCTGACAAACTAATTGCACCGAGTGAGGTGGACTGCAGTTACGTGAGTGATTGACATTCGGGGCCGACCAATGTGACCAGGCTTTTTCAGTGGTATTCCTCGGTCACTATGCAAATTCTACTGGAATAACTTGATTCTCTAATTTTCCTACCATAGCTTTTATCACTATACTTCATTCTCTTCATCTTCTCCAGTGTACGAGGCACTGGGCTGATCAGTCGTCCTGGATCCATATTACAAAGTTTGCCTTCTCCTCGATAGATTGCCGATCGAAGGCATTTGTTTGAAAGTCCTTGTGGGGTGTAAAAAATATAAGAGGACAGCAATCCGTTGTAGAAGATGAACTAAGTGCCACAGAAAAGTACCTTCATGTTTGCTTCGATCTTTTCAAATCTTACATTTTTGCTATTGCCGCCCACGGTCATAGATCCTTGTTGGTGTGGGGGGGGGGGTGGCTACACCCGGAGTTGTGATGT
>CM060948.1:116787924-116865424 GCA_030765055.1 Mantis religiosa | reverse complement strand
CGATTCCCGTGGCGGACCTGACCCTGACCCATGTGCTTTTTGGGTGATTTTAAAATAATTTGTGATTAAAAGCTCATTGATATATTTTATATGAAATAGTAACTTTGTAAGTGTGGTAAACATGTAATTAACGCAGGTCAGCGTCCTAAGAGTGCTAGTGAACTTATAACGCATCAATTCAAGGAATCGCCGATTACATCATGAAATACGCGTAGATTGCATCCACAGAAAGACATTTGCGAGCTCTGCAAAATGTGGTGGGGGGTGGGGAATAGAAACAAGCGTCTCAGTTACTGTTAAAAGAAACGGTTTCCACGGCTTCGACGTCAAGTAACAAGTTATCTTCGTTTTATAAAGAATTATGTGAACTGTTTGTTAGTGCAAATATTTAGCTAGGAAAATTAATTCCAAATTACAAGATTTTCTTGAACGTTACACTCGTCATACAATTCCAAATGAATCAACTCTGCCTAAAAGTTGCCTACAAATATGTTATGAAGACACGTTAAATCGAATACGTGAATGTGTGAATGGGAAAAAATGTATGTATCAATTGATGAGACAGCCGATTCAGAGGAGCGTTATGTGGACGCTAGAAGCTACTAGTGCCGGACAAATGTTTCGTCTAACCTCAGAGCTTATTGAAGCTGTTAATCACTGTCAGATATGCAAACTGTTCGATAAATCTATATGTTTATTGAGGCCTAGTGGAATGCAGAATGACAACGTGCTCCTCTTCCAAACAAACGCGCCGCCTTACACGGTAAAGGCGGAAAAATCGATCCAATTATTTTAGAGTAAGATATTGCTAATTGCGTGTTTGCCCCATGCTTTTCATCGAATGCATCATGGCGTGGCAGGTCACATCAACACTTCCAGAAGTACATACACTAATTTCCACAGTAAAGAAAATATTTTGGAAAGGGCCAACCAGAACAATGTATTTCAAAGATAAAGCCCCTAATATAGCTTTGCCCCCAGCACCAATTTTTACACGCTGGGGTACATGATTAACTGCACTGTAACAATTTCCAAATATTGAGAGAAGTGGTGAAGAGCTTAGATAGGTTACTAAGGCAATTGAGACCGCACAGGATCTGTTTTCTGATACTCAAATCCAAGGTAAATTAACTTTCATTAAATCAAACTTTACATTCTTGACGGATACCACAACCCGCTTTGAAGAGAGTGACATGATATTGGATAAGTCGATTGAGTTAGTAAGGATTGTGGGGGAGAGGATATAAAATGTAAAAGGTGAGATTGGGACAGTATTCGACAGAAACTAAAATTTGTGTTGGACAAAAATAAAGGATGCCAAGCAGTTTTATCAGATTGCCAATATCTATCAGGAGGAAACATCAGAACTGATATTTTTGAACAGGAATTAACAAGCGGTGACATAGTGTTCTTTCAAGTATACACCTATAACATCTGTGGAAGTGGAGAGAAGTTTCTCAAAGTATAAAACAGTATTAGCCGACAACCGCTGTTCCTTTACTTTTGATAACTTAAAGATGACCATGGTTGTGCACTGCAACGCTAAGTGCGGTATGTTTCGGCTAATGGGTACAGTAAACTATTTTTTCATATTTTATGAAATTGAAAATAACCTGATGAATTTTGAGTTTATTATTTAGTAGCAATAATTGTATTATTTACTAAGAAAGTTAATTTTGAAATGCGGATATTCGTTATTTGTCTGTGACAGTTATTAATTTATTATTATGAAAGTGATTGTTAATTTTTGTTAGATAATTTTTTTTACATTTTATGTCATTTTTTATATTATAAGGGAATTTTGTAGCTCAATTTTAGATAATTTTTAGGTCAACAACTTCCGGGCTCTATTTATCACCATTGGGAAGGTAAATTCAGGCTGAACAATATATCCTAGCCGGGATATGAATAACGGATGTTTTGCTTAGGGAATTTTCCAAATAAATTATATTGTGTAAAAGGTAATGGTAGATAGACAACTGAGATGCTCTTTCAATGCGCAAGCATAGTTGTGTACGTAAACAAGTAGCAACTTTGCCGCTATCACCAACTCTAGGAGAGAAGGATGAGGGGAGAGACCCGAAAGAGGGACCGGATTCGGATGACAACGTGTACAGGCGTGGATGGGGTGGTTTATAGTACGATCAACCGAGCGGGATGGCTCAGGCGGTTTCGTCTGGGGCGTGCACTCGGGCCTGGATTCGACTCCCTTGGCCGACCCACCTGTCCAATGGGTATTTTCGGGGTTTTCTCGGGTCACCAGCCGAATGCTGGGTACCATAATTACATTCCCCGAATGTCCTGTACCTTCATTTCATCTCTACTATCATTTCCCATCATCTCTCATCCGATGGTCCCTTTCAGAATAGAAGTGTTGGCGGGTGTCTCGGCACCTTAGGTCGGCCGCCCTCTGTCTTCTTTTGCCTCCTACTTTCTCCCGGGGATGCCTCACTTGGGGCTTACGAACAATAAACCATAGGTTTCGGTGCCGAATCTCCTCCGTAGTAATCCTAATCCGAATAGCACAAACTCATTCGATGCCACCCTGCTCGACCCTCAAAATTCCTCCATCCACGGTGATCCCCACCCAGAGCCCTCTGTAAGTTTGGAACGACACCAGGGTGGTGAACTTTAGATAGCGCCTAGCCACCATCCAGGCGCAATCCGCCCAACACTGTCGCCTGGTCCTACAAACCTGAAATGGATGAGAATGGAATGATGAAACAAGAAAATCGTAAATGGCCAAACCGCTTCATGAGGATGAGCACCCCAGCAAGCGCCTAAGTGACAAGGGGGAGATCATGGAAATCGGACCCACGGGCTCTGAAATGCGAGTCAAACATGGCATTCTGCGGCAGCTCACTCGGTAGATTTTTTGGTTACCAAAGCCCAAAACTGAGTAAGAACATATTTGCAAACTGAACTACAACCGCTAGAAAAGTAAATCTTTACATTATTTTGGAGAAGGTTGCAGAAGTCTCAGCTGGTAGAAAATTATGGGTAAGTTAATACAAATAGGTATAACTTTTTGATGGGTATAACACAAATTGACTTAAAAATGGATTCCCACCAGGATGCACTATACCATCCTGTATGCACTCAGAAGAGTATGATTGCTACCTCATAAACCACTTTTTACATAATCCTCATATTCCTACCTACAAAATTTTGTCTTGAAAATTTCCTGCAAATTCGCTCCTGCTTACAGTACACGCTCTCCAGGAAAGCTTTACTTCGATATTTATTTAAAACAACTGACACACTACTCAAGGTAGAAATAACATCTTCACAACATTCTTAATAATTGGACTTAAGAATAGTATACACTCACCGAAATGAAGGAAAGAATCCATTAATTAGGAACTAAAATATGACTTGGTGAATTTATCCAACAAGTCCAATATATTTTTATTGCTAACCACTGAGAATTTCCAATACTACTTTCCCTAAATTCTTATAGGATATTGGGAAAGTTCAACTATTGAAAAATGTGTTCCTAACAAAGGGATATTCTTCAGTGTGTCTGCATATTGTGATCACCGATAGTGATCAGTAGGACCCTGAAGTTGACCTAAAAGTTATTTAAAATGAGCTATAAAATGCCTTTAAATACAAAAAAATTCACATAAAATGTAAAAAATGACCTAACAAAAATTAATAATTTATTTCATAATAATAAATTTATAACTGTCACAGACAAATAATGAATATATGGTTCGAATAACCGCATTTTAAAATTAACCTCCTTGGTACATAATGCTACTGTTGCTACTAAATAATAAATAAATTCAAAATTCATCAGGTTATTTTCAATTTTATAAAATATGAAAAAATAGGTTACTGTACCCATTAGCCAAAACATACCTTACTTAACGTTGCAGTGCACCACCATGGTCATCTTTAAGTTATCAAAGGTGAAGGAACAGCTGTTGTCAGCTAAAACGTTTTTATACTTTGAGAAGCTTCTCTCTACTTCCACAGATGATATAGGCACATATTTGAAAACAACTACGTCAATGCCTGTTAAATCCAGTTCAAAACTGTCAGTTCTGAAGCTTTCTCCTGACAAGATATCGGCAATCTGACAAATTGTTTGGTATCCTTTATTTTTGTCCAACACAAATTTTAGTTTCTGTCTTATTCTGTCACCAATCTCACTTTTTACATTTTGTATCCTCTCTTCCGCAATCCTCCAATATCATGCCACTTTCTTCAAGGTCGGTTTAGGTATCCGTTAAAAATGCAAAATTTGATTTAATGAAACTAATTTACCTTGGATTTGAGTATCAGAAAACAGACCCTGTGCACTCCCAATTGCCTTAGAGTCTACCCTATCAAAGCTATTCACTACTTCTCTCACTATTTGGAAATTGCCACAGTGGTATATACATGCAGTTAACCATGTACCCCAGCGTGTTAAAATTGGTGCCGGGGGCAAAGCTATATTGGGGGCTCTTTCTTTGAAATACATAGTTCGGGTTGGCGCTTTCAAAAATATTTTCTTTACTGTGGAAATTAGTGTATCTACTTCTGGAATTTTGATCTGACATGTTCCGCAATTCGATTAAAAGCATGGGTAAAACACGTAACAGACCATCTTACGGTAAAATGTTTGGATCGACGTTGTCGCCTTTACCATGTAAGAAAAGGAGCGCGTTGTTGTTTCTTTTCTGTTTTAGTTTACGTCCTCCAACGTTTAGTCATATCGGACGATGAATGGAATGGGTGAATGATGCTCAAATGAGCCCAGGGTCCTCAGAGCTTAGAGTTATCCCACATTCGTCTTTCAGGATAAGGGAAAACACCGAAAAAATCTTAAACTGACCGCCAAGCTGTCGAGGCTGGCTGAGCACATCATGCATTATTGCACTAGGCCACAATAAACACGTGGATTTATCAAAATATTTTGCATATCTGACAGTGGTTAAAAACTTCCATAACCTCTGAAGTCAGAAGCAACATTTGTCCGGCACTATTAGCTTCTGGTGTACCTCTCACTACATTGTCTACATAAACACCCCTCTCAATCAGCTGTCTCATCAATTGATACATAATTTTTTTCTCCATTCACATATTCACGCATTCGGTTTAAAGTGTCTTCATAACATTTTTGTAAGTAGCTTTTACGCAAAATTGATTCACCTGCTTTTATGACCAGTGTGACTTTCAAGAAAATCTCGTAATTTGGAATTACTTAATTTTCCTAGCGGAACATTTGCACTAACAAACACCTCACATAATTCTTTATAAAAGGAAGATGACTTGTTACTTGACGACGAAACCGTTTCTTTCTTTTTTTTCTTTTTTTTCTTTCTTTACATTTTGAAGAGCTCACAAATGCTTTCTCCGCCCAACATGTTGTACGGTGAAGCGTTTGTCTGCAGCGACTTTAATTTCGCACACTTTACAGAACAATACAGTTCCATCAGTATAGAATATGTTTCCGCCAAACTCTGAAACATACTGTTCCAAACGGGACGCAGTTGACTTTTTGTTTCGGCATTTCAATTCCACAACAAAACAAATTTACACACCTCACAAACTACTCTCCTTACTGCGACACTTCTAGTTCTTGAAGTTCTGACTTGCAATCCACGCGTATTGCATGATGTAATCGGCGATTCCTCGAATTGGTGCGTCATATATTCCCCAGCATTATTAGGATGCTGACTCGTGTTAATTACATGTTTACCACACTTACAAAGTTACTATTTCATAAAAGATGGCGATATAAATGAAGTTTTAATCACAGATTTTTAACCCCCCCCCCCAAAATCGCCTTCATCCGGGTCAGGTCGGCCACGGGAATCGAACCCGGTCCTCCCGTATGCGGGCTACAGATGAAAATGCGCAATAAATTCGTGAAAAAGAAAGAAAATGACCGGAAAATGCATCTAAAGGTTAAAAAATGACTTTATTATAAAATGTGAGAAAAATGCATTTCGATGACCTATAAAAACCATATATATATATATATATATATATATATATATATATATATTATATATCTAACGTATTTGTTCCAGAATGCACTTAATTTCCAATAAGCATCTTCTGTGACTACTCAGAAAAAAATGACTTTTCATCATAATCTGGGCCCTAGTGATCAGTTATATAAACAAAAAAAGAAAATAATTCTGATAAATTTCTGTAAACGTAACCCATGGCGTATCATGCCCAAAGTGGGCCTGAGCCGGCCAACCTGACTGTCGGCCTCACGCCCGCATCGCAAGGCAGAGGCGGGCGATCGTCTAACCGATAGAGGTAGGAGATGTGGTCAACGTCTCGGCACCTCCAGCCGTAATGTTGGCTTTCCAGACCAGGATTCGCTACTTAGCGTACCTCTTCAGTTTCCTAACGAAAGCTGAGTGGGCACCTATCCAATACCTGGGACTTAAAATCCACACCCCCAATGTGGGATAGATCTCGGCGCATTCCGTGTGACGGGAACCGAAACACTAGGCTCCAACCTGCTACACCAAGGTGCAGGATACAAATTACCGTTAAATAAAAATATTTTATTACATTGCAGTTACAAATTACATTTTTAAAAATTTATTTCACAGATTGTAATATCGGTTTCAAATACTTTACTTAATGTTACTCTTAATGAAATCACATTTTTTAAAAAATAAAATTGCTAAGCAAATGTTTCTTATTATTCTATTGCTGTCTATTTGCAATTTACAAATTCATCCTAGTTTACGATACTATGTTGTATAACCTACAAGAATAAGCAAGTTTGCAGCATATCAAGGTATTAATAGTTGCGATCAAGAATCGCTTAAGGAAAGGGTGTATCTAAGAATAATTTTGGTATACCCGTGACAGTATACCAGTAAATGTTTTTGTTGAACTTCAAGTGAAGTGAACTACTATGGCACATAGTAAGGTGCATTATATAATTATATACATACCCTATTATATTGTGGGGCGCTCGTAACATTGCCTACGCTTTTTGAGTGCTAGGGTTCGAGCGTTTGCAAACTCTCTTATGGATATCGATCACTAAAACGTAATTAATTCTGAATGTAACCATTACAATTTCGTTCCAATATATAAATTATGATTAAAATTGCTAATAAAATGATTAAAACTATTCGTTATCTACAGCCACTCAATTACTGCCCATCTTGAGTATTACCATAACAGTTTTGATTTTGTTTCTTACAGAGATTTAAGACAAGTGCATAAACGTGTTCCAAACAGGTATAGCTTTCAGACGCTACATGTTTATTTGCATTATGATTCCAGAAACTTTTGATCTGTTCAGTAACAGTAATATTAGCTCAACAGATGAATTTATGTGGTCCCGAGTTGAGCAAAGTTCTTTCTTGTACTCCTTATTCAGATCATGATTTATCAATATAAATTCCTGGATTCAGCAATACAAATAATTTTATTCTTGACAGCGGAAAGTCTTTATTCGCTTCAGTGTCGTCGACACAACTATATGACACATTTCTCATAAGACATTACAAATGCTAATCATTTGCAACTATGTGCCGTTAACAGAATCAAATTTTATGTACCCTTTAGTACTTTTATGCATTATGATTATAATCACCAATATTTGGCTTCGTATTTTTTACAGCGCATTCGAAAAGTTGAGGCAATATATTCTTGACCGTAATTATTCGCACTGAGCTGTGTTTGCACTTCCAACATGAACGTTTGCTTTGAAATTTTGCATAGAACATTAGAAACGCTAATCAATTAGAATTATATGATCATTACAAAGGAATCCTAAACTGTTTGGTTCATTAAGTAATTCGCTTTGCGCTCATAAATATTTGTATTATTATTATTTTTCGTAAACCATTAGATATGGCCATCTGTTGGAATACTGACAGTGGAGGATTGACATGGGGATACGTTGTGCTAGGGTACGGTAGTCGTGAAAAGGTCTTCGATTTAAATCCCACCAGGTCCATGCCTGACAAGTACTTTACAAATTTTTCTCAATCTTCTTAACTGACAAATGCCCGTAGGAACGTTTTCCTTCACAATTTCCTTTCCCAGTTATCCCTGCATTTGAAGTATCATCAGTGCCCATCGCCTGTGGTGCCGCATACCGTAAGAACCGGTGTTAAACACTGTTAAAACAAGTTGACAACTGAAAGTCCTTTTCACTGGTCGCTGTTTATTTGTGTGAATAACATTAATGTTTGCTATGTTATTTATCATAGAGTATTATAAACATTTATCCGTTGAAATGATGTGATATGGACAGAGAAACGTCTGCATTACTCAGTAGTTTTTACATTGTCATCATTGAATGTATGGCTTACTGCTGCTCATAAGGTATCCATTAAAAAAGTTCATTAGTTGAAACCATTGGATCTTGACAAAAGGAAATCTTTAACTCTGTTTGTTGTTTACTTGCATTATCATCATAAACGATGGTGATAGGACACTGTGAGCTGGCGGTATGGGTGTACACAAGCACACAAAACAGACATTTTCCAAACACAAACGCACAGAGACAAAACAAAAATAACAGACTATTAATGTTGACCTAGCCAATGAGGGCAAACAGCGTGTTATGCTACAGCATCCCCCCACCACAGCGTATCAAAGCATTCGCGTTTGTACGTCCATCTGTCTGTCCGCGCGGACACACACACAAAGGTAGTTATATAGATAGCTCTGATTGATTGCTGGAGACCTTTGTGGAATGTTGACCAATGCAGTAGTATACTGATTACTGATAACTGTTTGTTTGAGGAGAGGTGAGTCCCCATTCCATCAGTGATAGCAACAGAATAATTACATAACCTCCCCCGCTCCCGTAGAAAGCATGGACTTGTAGTGCATTGCAACCTATAATCAGATTACCATCTTTCATCATAGCTAGCAGATCGCACAGACATGACGCGCCATTCACCGGTGAAAACGGAACAGTAAATAAAGCCTGACTGAATCCTATAATTCGCTTTCGCATTGTGTTAGCCTGCACAACCCAGGCTAATTCTCTGCAATTATTTGGGTTGCTGCTGCTACTGCTTTTAGCAAAAAGCTTTCTGTTGCTGTATAGAGCAAGCGGCACTTTGAATGTGGAATGTTTTCCAATGAAAAGAGGTGGAGGCGGCAGCATATGACAGGAATTTTTCCAAAAAGCCAGTCCCCGTCAGCTGGACAAGAGATCTACATATCAACAATGGCCCCTATTGTGACTAAGTGGACCATGCATGCCTGTTTCATCAGAGCTAAAAAGGCAATTAAACGTTTTTCGTTGTGCGCAGAACAGATCAGCACTGGACATTCAGGTTTTAATTATCTAATCATCTTCGGCTCAATCATGTCGTCTGACAATAAAAAATCTAACAAGTTATATTGACATGATTTTCTCTGTCCACTATTGTTTATTTTACATAACTTCTGCAAATTGTAATCATAAGACATACAATTTAACCCGAGACATATCTTCGCAGAAATAATTTCATTAGACATTTTCCTGAAATTAATAGGTGGCAAAACAAACCGAATCGATAGGCTGCTGTTAAAAACCCAGTGCTAGTCTTGATATATTCCATAATCGTTTTGTGTCTCAGCAAAAAACCGTATAACGACAGCACTATGACAAATTTGATGTGTTACATTCAAATGGCATTCTTCACTCATTCTTGCAGAAGTTATTCTTACGGACCTTCATACGTCTATCTGTTTTAATCCATATAGGCATTTATAGAAATGGGTTTTATTATATATTTCCTTTTAGATGCAATGGGAGCAGGGGAATACAGTAAACTTAAACGACAGCAAAAGATTTATGCATGGGTACTAAGTGAAGGCTTTGAGGTTCCGTTATCTGTGTATGGCTAGGGGGAAAAAAAAAAAGGATTTCAGAGTCCATTCGCAAAAAAAAGAAAAAAAAAAGGAAAAATATACCTTCGCTTGTCGAACAAATATGAACTCAGCTCTAACACACCTACCGAAAGAATCAAAAGCTTTATTGGATTTCTATGATTGAACTGCCATAGCTAAATCAGCGTATATTTATTGCAGCCTCGTGAACATCTACTGATTTTAAATAGATTAAAATACATGCCGTCCGTCGGGTGTGAATAGTAGTGAATTGTGGGTTGAAAATGCTCTGCAACGGCATTCGTAGTTCAATCCAACGTTGTTTGGCAAAGGAACTAAGATTATTTGAAACCGTTTTTTGTTGCTCTTATTGCTGTTCAGTTTCGCTAACATGATATTGCTCGTCAACTGTCACCTTCAACTTATATCTATCTACAGATATGAATTGCATCAATGTCCACGTTCCCAGTGATTTCAAGATTTATAGACTGTTTAAACTTTAAATAAACTTCGTTCATGTTACACATACAAATATGTATATTCATTAGTTCTAACAGAGGAAAATTGAGGTATCCAGGCGCTGTTATAAAAAAGTGCAAGGTGCTACAATGTACTTTTGATGACACAATAATGACTGCTCCCTCACTTTCCGTACCTAAATCGTGTGTATTGTGCATGTCACGAATGCATCCACTAAACAAGATGGTTCCACAGTAAAGTGTGAGGATCGAATTTGGGAGGTCAGGGTTTCAATTCTCACGGAGCTGGCCATTCTAACCAAGAGTTTCTCGTGATTTCACATGGCCATTATGTGAATGCCGCGGTGATTCCTCTCATCCCACGAATTTCCTGCCCCTACCATTTATCACCTGTTTTAAGGTAGCAGGATCAGGCGATGGTGCTCGCTTGGTGGACGAGCGCTTTGGAAAGCTTTCTCCGTTGCGCTGGTGGGAGTACAGACGCACCCACTTTCTGGAGAAATCCTTGGGCCATAGGGGTCTGCAGGCTTCCGGATGAGTCCTATCTGAAATTTTTAGGGACTCCATCCATGGTTGCTTACAACGCCAATAATTCTGGTTGTCCCTCGAAAAACGTTACAGTTTAACATGACCACTCTAGCTTACTTGGGTTGCTCTGTCCTGTTTTAGTGAAACTTTCGTAGTCGGCCCTCCAAGTTCTATTGACTCATCCCCCATAAGCTGGAGAATTGTGAAGGAGCTGAGCGTGAGTTTTTCAAAAGTTCGACCTCAGGAAATCTTCAAGCGCTGTAATGTGTTGGACGTGCAAGGCTTTTGAAGACGCAAAGGAGCATCAATTTGAACACCTATTGTAGCATAACGTAAGCGTAACATATAATTCAATTCCGTGAATGGGAGAAACGGTGAGGCTTTGCTTAGCTACTGCATGAGGCAGTTCACCTGGCTGTATTATATGAGTGGAGGGCTTGCCAGTCACAAAATTCGGGAGAAATTCGGTGGGTTGTAGTTTATACGTATAATCATCTCAATAAACGGACTACTTGTTTTCTTGGTGTATTTTAAGGATATAAGGCAGAGTTTTCATGGAATTAAGTATATTCAAGACATGTGATTACTACATACAAATACTTCTGTTTACTTTCATTTTCAGAATTTCATCCCTACTGGTTTTGAGTAAAATAAGTATGTTAAAGGTATTGGTATGACCGGGCCATCAAGGTGTTGAGGACAATGAAAAAGCTTACGAAATGGCAAAAAGGACTGAAAAAGCCCTTTTTTGGTCCAGAACCGTTCTGCGGAGTGAGCAAAACTCATGTTAGAATTGCAATTAAAATAAATGGTCTAGAGAGGAACATCGGAAAAGATGGAATAGAATCTCTGGCCAAACAATATGTAAACACATAATGAAGCCTTTATTTGAGCACTTCTACAACTAAGCAGAGGACGGATAAGAAGGGCAGTAGTAATATTAACTAGACATAGCCACTTCTTGAAACATTTGCAAACGGTAGGTGTTATCCGTGGTGACGACACCAACTGTTGACTTTGCAAAGAATAAGAGGAAGCCGACAGTCATTTGTTATTGAACTGCGAGGCCATGGGGAAGGAAAGATATCAGCTGTTTGGAACCTCGACATTGTATATGATAAAGACCCCTTCTCAAAGAAGAGAGTTCTTAAATTTATTAAATACAAAGAACTCAAATTCCTGTGATGGGAAACAGGGATTGCACAAAAGTCCTACAGTTCGAATGGCGAGGGTTTCATTCCAATTCACCACCACCACCACCACCACCACCACCACCACCACCACCACCACCACCACCACCACCACCACCACCACCACCACCACCACCACCACCACCACCACCACCACCACCACCACCACCTCCACCGCCGCCACCGCCGCCACCAACGCCACCGCCGCCACCGCCGCCACTACCACATATGGGTATGGGCCAACACGTACGGAGAGTAGTAGCCAAGACAGGTATGGCAGTAGCACATCCCGATGGACTGATGCCCAACTTAGGAGAACCAAGTGAAAGAACCCGTGTAAGTCTTCAGTTTTTTTCTTTCTAATTTACGTCCTCCATCGTTAAGTCATATCGGACGAAATGGAATGGGTGAAATGATGCTCAAATGAGCCCAGGATCCATAGAGCTTAGAATTACCAGACATTCATCTTTCAGGATACGGGGAAACCGTGGAACATATGTAAAGAGCTCTGTTGTACTGCCAAACACTTTCTCGTTCGGGGCTTAGTGAAGTCACGTCATATACATGTACAGCGAGAATACCCCCAATATACAACACATTTAAAGAACTGTCATTACCGCCAAACACACACACTCTCCCTCTCTCTCTCTCTCTCTCTCTCTCTCTCTCTCTCTCTCTCTCTCTCTCTCTCTGACTCGTTCGGGGTCTTAGTGAAGTCACCCCGAATACACATAACATGTAAAGAAATCTGCAATTTTCACCAAACACATATCATGAGTCTGCAAGCAGCGTCTTTCCAGTTGGCGAGTGAGGTACCTGATTACAATCGATAATAAATCGATCATGGAACAGTAGAGGTGTTTTCTTCACTAAACACACCACGACCAGTCAGGACGTATCCCAGACCCTGGAACAGAGAAGTGAGTCCATGCAGAGCGAACCCCGAGGAAAACCCATACCTGTCCAGTAAACCTCCCCCATCTGTAAACCTCACCCGTCACCTTCCCTACATTACAAGATGTTGAGTGCTGGGAGGACTCAACCAAGTTTCTAACGGGCAAGGACCACCGCAAATGGGAGGTATCGGTCTCTCTCCCCCTGTGATTAATTCATTTTTGGCCCATTTAAGAAGGCTTTGAGGGGCAAACGAATCACCTCGGTCGACGACGTCCGGCTGTACGTGCGGAACTGGCACTCATCGAAGCCCTGGCTTCTATAAGACAGTCATTCACCGCCTTGTGTCACAGTGGCACAAGTGTCTCAACAGTCAGAGCTAATACTTCTAACACAGAGGTACTGGTTTCTGCAATAATGTCTCCGGCTCGTTTCTTTCCGAACGCTACTTATACATTGTGAAAATGTCTTATGAAATAAAATTATTGTCTTCAGACTCGCCGCTAACAAAACATTAAGTGCCTTTATTTTTCATTGTTATCAGCTTACATGGTTTACTGCTGATAGCAGCAAATGCAGGCACTGTTGCCGATATTTTTGAAAGATCCATGTATTACAAAAAGAAATAGAAATGACAAACAGTGCCGACCACTTAGTTATATGTGGGAACTTAAATGCAAGAGGTGGTAGCTTCCCTATCCCTGGAGTAATTGTGAAATTTGGTAAACACATATTAATAACAATGGAAAAGATGGGAGAATTCGCAATTACAAATAGACGTTACGAACACCTATTTTAGAAATCCAGATATACATAAATATACATGGAAGGCCAGAAATAATACATCCATCTTTGATTATTTCTTAATAAATGACGAATTGACACCGTAGCTTCTAGATGTTCCAGCTTACAGAGCATGTGGTATAAATTCATATCTCTAGGTAGTTGTCACCCATTTTGCTATTTTTGAAAAATGGAGTATCATGAAATCCTAAAGAGAACAGGAACAGTTGTGCAAAGTATATCTCCTAAAATAAGACAGTGTGAGATTATTGTATCGGAACAGTTTACAACAATACTTACTTCCAAAGGAAACAAAATATGATTTGATTTAGGAATGGGAAAATATTAAAACATGTATTGAGAAATCAGCTTATGAAGTATTGGGCAAGAAGCCAAATGTGGAAGAGAGGGTCCTAGAATATGAAACAGTGAAATTAAAGAAGCAATTGAAGAAAATCAGAGAGCCTATAGGAAATGGGTGGCACAAAATGATGATGATTCTTATGAAAGGTTCAAAGAAAAACGAAGTAAAGCTTAAGGGAAGCACGCCAAAAGTCATGCGAGAAATGTATAAGTGAGATTGAAGACGATGTCCATGGAAAACAGGTTTTCGCATATAAAATGCTGAAACATATTGACCAAATATAGAAAGAAACATTAAAATAAATACAATTAATAAAGGAGCTTGGAATCAATATTATAAAACACTGTGATATGAGAAAAGAAATGAATTGAAAACTGAAGAAAATGAAAATAATGAAAGAAGAATAGACTCCACAACAATGGAAGACTTACAAATTGTTTTGAAAGAAAAGTGAGAGCAGAAAAGCAACAGGATCTGATGGCCTTAACATGGAATTATTAAAACATGGAAGGACTTTGTTTACACAATAAATCAGTGATGGAAGAGCAAAAAGAGTCCAGAATCCTGGAAAACAGCAAAAATTATATCTACATTTTAAAAAATGAGATTTTTAGATCTGTGGGAATTACAGAGCAATAAGTCTGCTAAGTAATGTGTATAAAATAATAAACAAAATATTAAGGTATTTCTCGGAAGCAATATTAGAAGAAGAACAAAATATCTTCCTAAAGGAAGATCTACTATAGACAATATATTCATAGTACAGCAGATATTCGAGAGAAGAAAATATACCTTAACAAATCATATGGATTACCAAAAAAATTTTGATAACATAAATAGAGTAAAACTATGAAACATAATGGAGGAATATGGGCACACCAGACATCTAATTAAAGTGGTGAGAAGCCTATACGAAGATTCAAATATAATTATAAACCAGTGGTGCCTCATGCCGAAAAATAACAGCGTGCTGCGAGAAAAAGTCTATGCAACTCACCTAGTTTCGGAAAATGAAGTTCTTGCGCCGATGTTTCTTCATGGTCTAAACAGAATTTCTACTTCCTTTCTCTCTTTGCTCAATGTTTAGATCGGGTATTGGTCGCCCTAACTTTTTTATACTAATCCTTTCTTTTAATGCTGGCCTTGAAGAGGGAGTTTTCAGAAGTTCATTAACCGTGTTCATTATCAATTGGTTAAAATTTTCCTAATACTAAATTACTCATACAGAGAATACAATGAATTTCTAACACGTTTGACACTCATGACTCACACACAAAATAAAGAAACTGATATCAGTCACTAAATAACGTTACACAAAAGAATACTTGAATACAATGCGAGCATGTGAACCACATGCACTTGTTACGGGGGATTCCCGTTATGGTCGCGGGAATGGAGTATCGTGCCAGCATGATATGTGCATCACAAACAATCTGCCCTGTGATTTAATAACAATTAGGTGTTTGATCTCTTTACGTCCTTGGAGCATCATGAAATCCAAAAGAGAACAGGAAAAGGTGACAGTGTGAGTTATATATTACTAAGTATGTAATTAGCTTCTAGAACTAAAATATAAAGCAATGATGGATTGTTAAATGATTTTCAATGCATATTCAAGTTCTACAGCTATAACTATGAGTGTTGGTGGCCCTGCTTCACCGTGCAGTGAATGATCACCGCACAACACCCAGATGCAGCACGCATTTGTGCGAGAATATAAGGAACTAAGTACATCAGGGAGGCAAGAGGGGAAGTTTGTACGCATGCGCAATACTGATTACCGAGCTTGCTGGCTCTCAGCACGTTGACCTCAAGGATACTCTCCATTAGTTACGCAGGTATTTTCCTTGCATCAAGAGTTCATTATTGGTCGTACTCGATTTCTTATACTTACAATAACGCATTGTTACTTACATTGTCTTTTAAAATTTCTACAATGGGATTTACAAAACAGAAAAGAGCGTGCTGCAGCACGTAAGGTTATGAACACTGCTCCTGTTATAAAGACAGGCAAAAGAAAAACACAAGCCATGACAATAAATATAGGAGTTAGACAAGGATATGCATTATTACCCACTTTATTTAATATATAAAGCTTGGTATGTAAGCTTATTAAGAATTAAGGCTAATTTATAAGAACTTTGATTTTAATATTTCTAAAACAAAAACAAGGATAATTAATTTTAGGGAAGTAACAAATAAGATCTAAAATTCTTTTAGATGATCAACCTTTAGAACAGGTTTCAAGTTTCAGATACTTGGAGTCAAACAGACTCAGATAAAGAAAGAGATATTAGCCTGAAACTGCCAAGATTTCAACCCATTAGCGGAACATTACCCAACGCTTTAAGAAATAATACAAGAAAGGATACAAAATTAAATGTTATAAAACAATAGCAAGGCCTGGGTTATAACAAAGGAGAGTATATGGAAAGTAATTTACAAGGATCTGAAGTGAGATGCTTGAGAATAACTAAAGAATGTACAAAACTAGACCACATATACAACATAACAAAAAGAGAGCTGAAAACGAATTATATAAATGAAGAAATAAAACACTGCAAAAATGACTGGTTGTGACATGTAGAAAGCATGGACTGTGATAGACTTCCTAAAACATAACTAAATTATAAACCAGCAGCGAGAAGAATGGGGAAGAATGTGGAATCTAATCCATGGAGTGATGATTAAGATGATGATGATTATGATAAAAAGTCATCAAATACTAAACAAAAGCACCATACTGCATATTTGTCCTTCTGGCCATTTAATTGCCAAACATGACATTCAAATTAATATGCTCACTTATGCTTAAGTAGAATGTGAGCTTTTAAATGCTTATTTTCTCTCAAATCTTATAACATAATTTTTGTCAATTTGTAATGTATCTCATAATGCAACATTTGTTCAATTTCTGTCACATTTTAGTACTAATATAATCTTTTTCAGTGAATAAAGAGATCCAAGGAATCATGCCTATGGTTCTAATAACTTAATACAAGATTACCTTTGAAAATTAAAGGTATCATGTAATTCTTCTAACAGTAAAAATCTGAATGCCGCGAAAAATTTAATATTTATTTCACAAAATATATATCGTGGAAATATTCTGCAGATTTTGATGTTTCCGAATTTTCAAACTTTTTTGTTTCCCATTTCACATAATGTTTTGATATTTTAAAAATTTATATAACCACTTAGGACAAGGAAAACGAGTTTCATGCTATGATTGTTTTGAACAAAAAAATGACCATAGATATAGTAAAATTTATTAGAATGTCTAAACAGTAGCACTTTCAATATCGAAAGTGTCGTCGCTATTCATTTCTAACAGCGATTGTATTCTCTGCAGCTGGCTAAAACGCTTATCAACCCCTCTCTGGAAAGTTGCCTAGGGTTCAGATATGATGGTAATCCCCATGTAGCCATCTTGGTTATGTTTCTGGGCACCTAATGAGCTTTCCTGCGCGCTCCCTTATCTTATATAATGGTAAAGCTGCTCACAAATATTTAGCTGCCCTCCGCGCTAGGCAATTAGAGGGGAGATGTGTGAACTTAAGGGCCATGACGTTGTTCATATCTGGGAATGTTGTACAGGATGTCTATAAATCCTCATCATATACTTGCACGGTGCTATTGTGGATTATTTTTTGTTATCATTGTCCATTTTCAAAACAAATATCTACGTTGAGTGATGGATATGCCGTGTATTTCCTAATTGTTTCTTTCAGTTGTAAGAGCGCGTCCCGCAAACATGCTAAATATTTGCATATGGTTTCTGCATGTTTTATTTAACTCAGCACTTGTCACGTAATTTTAAATCATTCTTAAGCTAAATGAATATCGGAACATAGATCAAAGAATAATTTCTCATATGAATATGTTAGAGTAATTGTCATAGATAGAGAAAGATGTGTAAGTAACCACATTATTGGTATCTCATGCAACAAAATAATATAAAGATCACAGTTTGAAAACATTGGTGTGTTGTACTCACATGACCTCTCCACCCATCTTAACAAACACTTCCTCTTTCTTATTCGTGTTAATGAGGATAAACATTTACATATTTAAAATACGGTGGACTTAAGAGAATCAAATCAGTTAAGAACTAATCGCTATGCAAGGGCTTTGGAACTTCATTCCCTTTGCATGGCAGTGATAGAGAAAGGGTGGTGGCAAACACACAAAGACTTACCATCTGAGAAAAATATAGGTATTTTAAAATACAAACCAGTAATTAGGAACATATTGGAAGGGTTAATTCGAAAACGTATGTTAAAAAACCAGTGCTTTAACAAGATCTACAACTTTCGTTTCGTAAGATTTTGTGTGTTCTTAGTTATTCGAAAGCTATTCAGAACGAAACGCTGTTCTCGGAAACTTATAGATATGCGTTTTATTTGTCATAAAAATATCTTAAGCACACGGTGATAGAATAAAATAGTTAGCCATTTTTTATAAAGTTCACATTTTTCAAAAAATTTTCACGGTAAAGTTAGTTTTAGGTGTAGAAAGACCTTCAAAATATTGGTATCACACCCTAGGAAAGCGCTGAAGTTGAATGCCAAGTTCGTCATTTAACCAACTTTTTGTTTTTAAGTTACTCTTTCAGACGGACACACGCACACAGATACACACAGAATGCCACACTTTTTTATTCTAGGAGTTCTAAAGGATCATGAAATTTCGTGTTGAATTCTTAGCTGTCAAAAAGATTTCCTCTATCTATTGTGAGTAACAGAGGACGTAAAACCAACTTATGAGATTTATGATTGTTATTGTAACTGTAAGATCAGAGCAAGAGACATATGGACCAACCCGGAGACCATTCTCCCCGAGGGGTAAGAGATTAGAGCAAAGGAGACACCAGACCGCCAGACACCGGTACTAACAACGCCATGAAGGTGTACAGAAGTCCCTAACAACTGAACATGTCACCAAGCGCACCACCGAAGCTTTTCACCACCATGCAGGCAGAGGGTGGTGTGGGCAGCAACTAAAAGGAGTACTTCGGAAAAAGGTGTTTATAGAGCACACGCATGTGCACCATCTGTTCCATCCGCCGGAACTAACTGCGCTGACAGCCAAACTTGAAAATTTACAAGATAATGAATGAGAAGAGAAGGAAAAAGAATCCGTAAAGGTAGAATTTATCCGAGCATTGGCCAGGCACAGCAGAAACCTAAATCAAAGTTGTCAGTTGACGGGGATCAAACGCCCGATCTGAATGCGATTCGCAGGCGTTTTCGCGGCATGAGCTTGTTCGATGCTTATAAGTTTCAAAATACAAATTTTTCCGTAATCATGTTTCATTGCATTTGACTTTCGTTAAAGTCAATCATTACATTAATTCGAAACCAATTACTTGCATTATACGAAATCACACTGTATTTAATGTGATCAACGCATAGTTATGAAACCCTCCCCAGGTTATAACTAAGCCCTTTGCAATCTTGTGACCCCTGGCAGAAGGGAGAAGCACACATTCCCCGCAGGATTTAATAAACAGAGACCGTCGGTCGGCTGGGTGAAGGATTCATATCCACGTAAACCAAACTAAGAGTACGGCAACTGACAAAGCAATAAAGGATTGCCACACCAGACAATATTTATACAACGCCGTCACATGTTATATTGAAGCTGCTACTGCCAAAGGCATTCTGTTTCAAAAGTTGCGATAAACCTCAACCCCGTAAGCTAGAAGCTATTACGTATGCCAACTACGAGATTTTTGCCTACTACTTGCTATTTTACAATTATTTATACATTGACATTAGAATAAAGCATTATAGAGATTTGCACATCTTCCTAATTTGAAGAACTGAATTGACTTTAGATAGCTGGGAGTAGGGTTAAGCGCTGATGATGATGATGATGATGATGATGATGATGATGATGATGATGATGATGATGATGATGAGGATGATGATGATGATGATGATGATGATGATGATGATGATGATGATGATGATGATGATGATGATGATGATGATGATGATGATGATGATGATGATGATGATGATGATGATGATGATGATGATGATGATGATGATGATGATGATATATGTATAAGGGCGCTCAACTGCAGAGGTTATCAGCTACCTTTAAAAAATTACTCATGGCAATAGCCAGATATAAATTTCTCTAAAACTGTACACAAGAGTAAATAAACTTACAAAAATACATGCATATAAAAAATAGAAAGAAATATAAGTGCGGACTACAAAAAATGCTCTTCGCTAAATTCTAAAATCTAACCTTGAAAAGAACCTAAAAACCTTCTCCACTACCTTGGTGTCATCCACTAGCATTTCTGCAAAGCTGGCCAGCTGGCCAATGTGTGCATGAACGATAACGACATCTCCATCAGCACCGAGTATCGTGTGAACATAGGATTGTACAATGAACTCCCATCCCTTTACATCAAAGCCTCATATCACGATACGTTTGTGTATATTACAAAAAATGATTGGAAGATAATAGTACTAAATATGCGTGTGTTGGATACGTATCTGAAAGATGATAAACATCCTTGTACACCGTACAGAGAAAATTTAATTTATGCATTTAATATAATGTTATATATGAATAACATGAAAGAAATAACGTTTGTTAATACATGTTTAAAAGTGAGTAGAATAATTCTGAATTGTACTGCATTTAATGGACTTAAAAGACTAATTCAATATATTGAAAGGAATTTATATCAACTATATGATATTCAAAAATCATTATCTTCAAATGATGCAAGAAGCAGGAGTGCAAGGAAGAGGATATAGAAGATGTATGTTAAAGTCAATAAAAAGATAATTTGAATTTTTAATCTTTTATTACACCTTTATGCTAGATTGTACAACATGAGTTAATGGTTTGTAAGTGAATAATTTATCATGAATAATGAAACAGAATAATGAAGTTTGTGCAGGAAAATTTGATTATGCTTGAACTTCCAATCTGACGTTCACTGCTCCCGTCACGGTATCCTCAGGTTGATGAGAGAAATCGATGACGAATAGCAGTGCATATTTCTGAAAGTCATTCCTTTTCAAAAGAGGGTAATTCTCCTTACCGTAGTAGGATGATTGAAATTTAGAATATTGATCATACAGTGCTGCAAATTTTGAACTGCTGAAATCCAAATTCATGTCGTGATAGGGGTAAGATTCACTGTTGAGATAAAGTTTCAGATTAGTGATATTACAATGACCAAATAGAGAAGCATCCTTAGCGAGATGATTCAATCTGTCCACTTGTGCACCAACTATGACGAAACGTGGTTTTTCAAGTTTAGTCGTGGTTGCAATGTTCCATGTGAATGCCTTAGTTTGAGGTACAGCAGGTTGAGTATGAGGGTCCAAGGTTCGAAATGCAACGTGAAGAGGTTTATCCGATTTGACGAGTTTAAGTTTATCAACTCGTTCAGAATCTGTGAGTCGGAGTACAGGCACCTTCCATTCGAGTCTAGTGAGTTGAAGTGTTGTAGGATCGTTTCCAATTGTACAATTATTAGAATCCTTAGATCCCATGAGAATAAGTTCAAACTTGCTATTAAGTATGACCTCCTTGTGATCGTCAGCGAAACCCAGCAACATCGATAGAGGAACGATAGCATTGTAGATACCATTCGATGTATTCACGATGTCAACCGCACCTCCTGGATAGATCCAACCTGAATTTAGTAAACGATTCGATTCCAGTTCATTCAAAGATGCATAGTTACGCATCGTTGATGAAATACCCGGATTCCTATTTCTGTCAATAGTAGTCCCATTCATATCTAGACCAATCTCATCGAAGAGGAGTGCCATAGCATTGTTACTCAATTTTGACATCGATACGCTGCCATCGGGTTTAGTGAGAGTTCCTTCGATGTAGAGATAACTTCTACTAGGAAGCGTGTACAAATCTTCAGGTTGACATGGAATTCTAATTTCATGGTTCACATCGAGAGCTGAAGTGTTGTACGGCAGGAATACGTGTTTTTCCTACTTACTGATCTTATCATCAAAGGTCGGAATCCCAGTCACATCTCACCTAAGCCGGTGAGAAATATTCGATTAGAAGATGTGATTAGGTAGCGGGTCAATGATCGGGTAGAGTTCAATCTGGAGAATTGTTTTTAGAATAGCATCGTTCTTAAAACTTATGCCCAACAAGTGCCACTATTTCATCAGAGAGTTCCTGGTCTTGAGGTTCTGCTGGATGAAAAGTGCAGGCTAGATGTTCAGCCATTAAATCCACTTTTTCTCTCGTTGATTGTGCTGTTCTTCTGCCATTAGTAACAGGTGCATCAGAAGAAGGTATGCGCAGCAGCGCCTTGGACTTGCACCAGAGTGATTGGTCCTGCGGATCAAGAGCGCATAGACGGCGTTCCCACTCATCATTCCGGAAGTCAGCAAGCTCTACTTTGACCAAGTGTTGCTGTCTGTTCCACTCCCTTTTGTGTAAGGGACTTCGCGTGCACTGAAACCGACGCCTAGCTTTGCGCTTATCAGCTGTTAACTTCCGTAGCTGTGGCGAGGTAAAGCAGCAGCAGCCTTGTGGTCGTTGAAGGAGTGTCCTCCTCCGCAGAGGAGGGTCCTTCGAATTTTGCCATGCCGGGACTAGGTCCCTTACTGGCATAGTGATGGTTTGATTTAGGTAATGACGGTGGGTGAATGGTGGTATTATGTTAAGGAAGTGAATAATTAGTTAAGGTAAAGATGGAGTATAGTGTAGCAAGACAAAGGAGGTGTGATTTATGGGGGTCCTAGCACAAGTCTGGGTTTCTTGTATGTTTCACCTGGATCAAGATCATACTCTCCAAGTCCACGGATCAGGTTGCTGAAATTGTGACACCGAAGCTAGCCTTATGGTCTTGCTGGAAGCAATGTTCCGCCAGTCCAGACTTTTCAGGTTGCAACAGTCTGATGCTTCTATCATGTTTTTTAATTCTGGTAGCTATGGTCCTGCCGGTTTGTCCGATGTACGGCACTCCACATTCACATGGAATGCGGTACCGGTTCCTTTGAACGGGAAGTAAAGCCGGAGGTCTCGTGTCACTGATTAACGGCACGCAAAGGAACCTCAAATTTCATAAGGGGGTTTCTGAGGAAAATTAAGCGGCCTTCATAAACAATACAGAATGGAACGCTGAGAACAACAGCAGCTAAAGAGCTTTTGTGAAGTAACAGCTCAATTTCAAATTTATTGGAAGGGAAAGGACAAACAGTATATAAGCATGCAAAAACTAAGACCTTTTTTCATAGAGCACATAATTCTCTATCAAATAACATAAAATGGAATGCTAAAATGTTTCATTTGTACTGTTGCTAAAAATGCCGGAGTTTATCGACCAACCCCTTATTTGGGTAGCTATTGTACTATAAACTATAAACTAAAATAATAGTATTATACTATAAACAAAAATCAGTCCATAATAAAAATAGCATCTTTAAGTGGGCCATATTTGAAAACCTTTCCTGTAGAAGTAAAAGTGATTGTTCAATCTGTAACCAGCTGAGGGTGGCAGTACACTTAACTCGCTGGTCGGTGATGATTACCAAGCAACGAATATTGCTGTCAGCATAGGTTGTTAAGCGTTTCCTTCTTTATGACACACTAGAAGATGATAGCGAAGAACCCAGTAACTTTAAGACACGGTAGTTTACACATTATATTGGTACTTTGTCATGCAGACAGATCTCGTTCCCCTGACATTTTTATAGAGCCAGTGTCTGCCTTTATTCCAACCATACTAAACTTCAACATACACAATGAAAAATTAATTATGCTGGCATCTTCCTTGAATTATCTGTTGTAAAGCGGCTTATTTGTACTTGCTTTATTATGCTAGTGTGTATATTGCCTTCTGCAAAAGTATCGATTCTCGAATCGGGGCTATATAGTACTTTGATATATCAAATTGCCAAATAACGGTACAGGTCTCATGGGCAGAGGTAGATTTATACTACTGTGGAGATTAAAAAATTGCCAAATTATTCACTACCCGCTCGTGAATATTGATGACCGCTCTATAAATTGATATTCAAATATTAAATTATATTTTTAGGAACCCTTCTGTATATAGTGGATACAGAACATGCTCCTTCGCATTCTTAAGCCTCTTTTCTCCTTTCTTTCCCATTCTTTCCCCTCACCCTTTCTTTTATTTTCTCATATTGTTTCTCTCCCTGTGCACTCCCTTCCACTGCTTCAGCTTTCTCATGTTCTTCATGTACATCACAAAAACCTCTAATTCTCCTCTCTGTGCATTTAACATTAGGAAATCCATATTAAACGTGCTTCTTCTGGGGCGTTTATAACTAAAACACAGTAGAAGGTTTAATAGTACACAAACTTATGCCCATCCTTCTGCTTATAATGATATTTTATTGTACTAATTTATGTACAAAAATAATGCTAATGAAAAAGCGGTATCTTTTATTCCTCTCCATTTGAAATAGGAACTATAACTAACTCTACGATTCCCTGAGAATAATCCACTTTATTTCCAGATACTCGTATTACTCTTGAAACTGGCTGGTAAACCTTGGGTTAGCTGACGAAATGGTTTCTCTTTTAGGATATTGAAGGCAAAATAAAGTAAGATGAGGTTATCGCATACATATCGGAAACGTTTTAAATGTATTTATTATATATGAGATTTCAAATTTAATTACTATAACGTTAAAGTCACAATTAAATCAACCTTTTGTAGGTCTCAGTATAAAATCGGTATTCTCATAAATTGAATTAACTTTTTTTAATCTTATTCTGTCGAAAATTGTGACTCTACTATAGAGGAGTAACGAATAAGGTCGTTTGTTTTAGTCGATAACAGAGAAGTTTATGTGGGGCTACAGAATACAAATAAAGCAAATAGTTTTGTTAGTTACTATGAGGCACAATGTGTTGCTTGTAGAAATTGTCCTTGATGATAAATGCCGCATGTAAATTTCGTTTGTGTGCTGCCGTTAAATACCATTTAAACTGGACAATTAATTGGTTGCAGTGGACCCGTTGCCCAACTTGCATTTTCTTCCATTCCATTAAGAATCTTTGAAGGAGCGTAACTCCAGTCTTTGCTGATATTTTGTACAATAATTGCGCAGGGTGCCCTTGCCATATTGAAGAGCTCAACAAGGTCTCTCAGGGAAACTAATGAAATAAAGTATATACGTATAAAACGACACTACCTGGTCTGATGCTCTAAAGCAAAATAGCAAATACCTGGATTTTTATCTGACAAATATTTAAGTGCATTGTTTACAACACCACGGATTTTGTAAAAATCCAAATACCTATAAATATTCATGTGTGAAATGTACAATTGTTAATTTTACACATATGTGTGTGCATCCTTCTGGATAATGTTATATTTTAATTATGTCAAAGATTCAGAAAAATAGGCAAAGTAAGTATCAAAGAGGCGCTACTTATTTTGAAACATCTTTATCTCATTTCACTGCCTAAGATATCACTCTGATACAGTTGAAGGGGCATAGGCATCATTTCCTGACATCAATTTATCCTAGAAAATAGCTAAGAACATTCAATATTGCTGCATCAACAATTAGGACTAAGGTCTAAAATATTTTCAGCAAATAACTGCTCCGAATCACAATAAACAGGCGAGAGGGGAATATTTTATAAGCGCAAAAGGGAATTGTGTAACCTTAAAGGATGCTAGATCTCCGAAAGCGAAGCTGTTAGGAAAAGAGCAGATTAGGTGCAAATGATTTCTCAAGCATGGGCGCACATTGGAGGTCAGTTGTAAAGTCTAGCCAATAATAGATATGGTTAAATGGAGCAAAGATCGTTGCTACTCCGCTCCATCCAGTATTTAATTTTTGCCAATCCGGCATTCCTAAAATGAGTAATTCACTTGATAGGAGCTGGTTTTACTTCACTGTGTGAACACCTTAGTTGCGGTGTCAGTGTAGTGAGAAATGGGCCATACCTATTTAATTTCCTGGAAGAAGGGATGAATCGGAGGACACAAAGGGCGGTAAGATTGGACATAATCGGGGTTCCTAAAGGTAAAGCTTATGGAACATTCTAGGGACGAGCCCCTGCAACCGCATATACACCACCCAGAGCTTTGTGCTTCTAACGTGATCCATGCGAGGTAGAGATGATGTGAGAGACCCAAAGGGAGACGAAATCCTGATGATAAGGGGTGCAAACACGGACGCAGTCATTAACGTTTACAGCGGGAATGTATACGTTGCTGCCCAAGTTACCCTCGACTGTAAACTCCAGTGCTCCGCCTGTGGTGGGAGGCGGGTCCTGACTGTACAGTTCCAAACGGCGCCAGGAAGAAACCTATACGAACACATATACACCGCTCATCCGTAATTCACTGGACATTGTCACCTGCTCCCAAAACACGGAAAAAGATGGCAATTAATGAAATGCTGGGCATAGGAAATGAGGGACAGGAACATTGTAGTACAAGAGTGACCACCCCAGCATTTACCTTCTGACCCGGGAAAGCCTCCAGAAACCCATTGGTCAGAGTGGATGGCCGCCAAAGATTGAACTCCGTAGTTTCCTAATGCAAGCCGCACACATTCCAGGCACCACTTCAATCGGTTCGGGCTACCTAATATTTTCGGTGTAAGATCTCCACGCCTCTAAATCACCTATACGAGCCGTGTTCCCCAAATAGAGGTCTCGACACATACCAGCCGCCAGGACCCACATACCAGAGTCGCACGTCTCACTATGCCTTCCACTTGCCTGATCATCCGCCTTTAAAACATTATAAGAAATTCGGAGGCTAAAAACCTTCGGGAAATTACAGAAACCTCTCCAACATTTGCCTACGGACTTGAAAAAAGTACTAAAAAGCCAGTTCAGAATAAAATCCGGAACCTGCCGGATGCAAACTTCTCACAGATCCAGGAGCTATTAGGAAGCCAGCCAGTGGGTCCTGTAAAACCAGAACTGCTTGGGCAAGAAGGTAGAGGGCCTCCCGCAAGAGCCACTGCTCAGCGGCCTACTATACATTTTTAAAGACATTGTTAAAATTTGTGTGTGCGTATTAAAGGAGGATATATTTTCAACAGTTCTTATAAAACATTATTCATCTCTCAGTCAGCACTGTGTATTTAAGAACTCAATGCTGTAACTGCGGTGTACTAGCTTAGCAAATGACACCGATTTTACTGAAAAGTTTTATTTACCAGGTTCAGAGGCGATTACATTGCAGAAATTAACAAACAATTGCTTATAAATGCTTCCCTAAACCATATAATTTTGTCCCGTATCTTTTAAAGCTTGCGTGCACTAGTCATCTTTCATTGGCTATTGTGAAATACGTCGCAGTGCAATACAAACTAGTTACTTATTTAACAGTATAGTTTATCTCAATGAATTCGAGAACAGTCAAAATTAACTTTTTATAATCTTGTGGGTAAAATATATTACGTAACAACAATTAATATGCCTGGAATATACATACATTCTTATCAACAGTCAATTAGAAGAATCCTTTGTTTCAAACCTCTCGGCTTGACGAAACTATCAATCTGCTTTTATATGACATAGTCTTTCATTTTACAAGATTTTTTTATCAGGCATTGCCATTCAAAGATGTATTATCCAAAAGGAGAAGTAAGGGACCACTGATGAAGGCAATGTTTTAAGAAACGTGATTCAAACACATCTATATGGGTTCATACTCATTTAGTGGCAAGACAAATTGTTCTATACATATACTCTGGTGTCATACCCTAAATGACCTAGTACTCCTAAATATCTGAGATCAGACTGTTTAACATTTGAGGGCAGAGTCGGAACAACTTTCAGTATAAATATATTAAACCCTCCCATCACAGCACTATGAAGGGCTTTTGGTTTACCAGCAATGCATTTTGTGTCATAATTTGGTAAAGATATAATGAAACAGAAAAGGAGATGATGTTTTCATAATTGTAAATTTTATTGTTAATATCTTGCTTTGAAGATGAGTGAAATACTAAGGTCAGCTAAGATAAATAAATGTGTATGGACAGGGATTTCAGTACCGTGGCTATGTACCACGGCTTTACCTTGCCCCCGAGGGGAGGTCCCCCCACAAAAAATAGGTCAGGCAAGAGGAGACAGGGTGTGGCCAACCCAGGAGTCGCAACTTAGTAGAGGACAGTATCTAGCATTTCCAGACTGAATCTCTACGGTCACATCTAGTACAATCGGAAGCTGCCCCTCTGTCACATCCACCTGGGGCTTGGAGCCAGAGACCGCACCCCCAGGGAACGAAGGTTCACAGAGAGCAAATTCGCTGCCGGGTATAGCCGGAGACATCTGTCGACGTAGGTCAATCCTGAAAGATCCTAGCAGATGAAGCAAAATGGAACTGAGGTGAAATGGATGGAGAGGAAACTCGGAGTATATAATGAATCCTCCCAACTTTCGCTTAGCGAATCGGTGAAAACCTCGAAAAGCCTAATTTTCAGGAAGGTTGACCACATGAACCAAATCCACAACCTCTCGAAAGCGGGACATAGACATCCGCCTGAGACATCCTGCTCAGTTGCAGTACTAAGTACTCGGTCACCAACAAAGATGGTTACACAAAACAAATACCTCAGCTTTACGTACTTCCTAGTTACTGGTATTCTGTTTCAAGATATATAGGTACTTTGTATGAGTAGTTGCGAAATTTGATAATTTCGAGCTATAAATCTGCTATATTATTTACGTGGACACTGTTGTGATTAGGATTATGAAAGAGAATCCAACGACGAAGAATAGTAGAGCATAAGATGCGTTATAAAGAATGCCTTAATATTTAATAACAGAATAATGTACAGTGTTCTTAATTTAAAACTTAAAGCAGCATAGAGCGTTTCGCCGCTCCCATGATCTTCCTGGATATCCGCACTGCCGGCTGCAACTGTGCTCGCGGTTTGGTATGCTGTTAGCCCTAGACACATAATCGGTCCAATATTGTACGAGCAGACTGTAAATGCAGAGATATTTAGACCCCAATTTTATGAAGAACTGACAGAAGAAGAGAAATCATATGTGTGGTCTCAATAAGATTCTGCTGCTATCCATACAGCAGAGGAGACCATGAATAAAATGAGGGAAGTGTTTGAAGATTGAGCTATTATGCCGGTGTGTATGTAGTGTTTAACGCCTACTTTTAATAGATATGGCACCGCAGGTGGTGACACTGATGATAGATGAGATGAAGATGAAGCACCGGTGGAATGATATGGCGGAGGAAACCGAAGATCACGGAGATAACCCGCCCCAGCACCGTCTTGTTCACCACAAATGTCACTTTGCGATCGCCTGGGATCAAACTCGGGCCGATCTAATGAGAACCAAGCGGTCAGTGCTGGTGTATAGCCCTGTCGCTCCCCCGATCTAACAGTGTTACTTGTCGGGTAACTTGAAGGAAAAAGTTTACGAGATAAAAACCTCATACATTGGAAGAACTAAAACCAAATATTAGAAATGAAATCGGAAACATTACTATGGCCCAAATTAATCGTGTGAGTCAGAATGTGTTCTCCCAATATAATACTTGTTTAGCGTAGGTTGGACGACATTTCCAGCATCTTCTATAAGGTGTTATACATACTTTACGCTCGGAGTTTATGCAGGAGTAAAGCCAGCTGTGGCACACGCAATCTCGCACAGGTGAAATGCCGTGCGCCCGTTAAGTTTTAAATGATAAACTCTGTATTTTCTGGTTCGTGCATTGTACTTTCGGTCACTCTCCTTATCCGTGCTAACTGCGTGACAAATACCCCTGTAGCGGGAGTTCGTTCCTATTGTATCATCAAACATCCAGTCTCACATTATCGCTATATGTAGCAAGAGTTTACTCAGGCCCTAGTTTTAAGCCCTATGTCACGGAAGTTGATGTAGGATTTGGCACCCCGTTGCGGCGACCATATGAGCAGAAGTTTTCGTGGCCCTTAGTTGGAGCTGTAGTATTTCATTCCGATCCACGTATAGAAGTCATATGTAGATTATTTCCTGATTCCTGTTTGGGATGATCCTATGTCGCCGAAGTTCTACGGTGGAGATGGTGCGATGATGGTCTCCTCTTAAATCTGAATGTTTTATTCAGATATGTTGCTCGGTCCCTAGCGCTGCTGCAATCGGTGCATAAGAATCCTGTAAACTCAGGTGTGGTGTTGAGCAAGGGAATTAACCTTTTAAATAAATTCGGATATAAATTAATGTTGTTTAATTTTGGAACTCCAAAGTTTTAATTCAATTTAAATACTTTACGTCATTCTTCATACAAAACTTTACAAAGGAATTGTATTACTTTGTTACAATTCTCAGGAAATCAATTTGAAATCTTTTTATATTACGTCCCGACACTGAATTGTGCGTCCGTTCCCTTCAACGTTCCCAAGTAAAAAGAAACTATCTTTGCTAGCCACTTATCCAAGATCATTGATTTTTCTCTTTTTGTCGCTATGACTACCAAAAAACTTCTTTCTCACTGGTCCACAGCAATTATAACAAGCAATTCCAACACATGACATCATATCGTTTACACAATCATTCCTTTCACGACCCACTGAATTTCACACTTTCATTTCTTACGCATATTAACTTTTCCATACCGATCTTTAAATTATTATTAAACACAGTTAAATATTTTCAATTCTCGGGGCCTAAACTGAAAGAACTTTTACATCCTCCACCGCCCACGATCTCGGAAACTAATATGTTTTAGAATGAGTAAATTCCTTGAGGTGGATGGCTTCTTTAAAAGGGTGGCTCGTTAAGTTCTTGCTAAATCAGACATTTCATCAAGGTAACGTACTTCGGCTTGTGTATCCTTAAAATATTATGCTCTACTTAATTCTAATATTCTAAAACTTTTTAGGTTAGGGTTAGTTTGGCCCTTTAATTTTAATAGTTTAACCAGTAATCATAAATATGCATTCCTAATAAACTCTATTTTATTAAATCTTGTGTGTGGAATTTTTGTACCTTTTACTATGCACGATGTGAATTATTTTGACCATAATATCAATAGAAAATAGAATTTAGCTATTTTCAGCACTGTCATTACACTACAGAATACATTTTTCTCGTGATACTGATTCATGGACGTGGCTGTTCCTCAGTCACTGTAATAAATTGCTGTTTAAGTTACAAGCGATCATTTCCGCCGGACTTCATTACCAATATAAAGCTGCAAAACATAAATCGCTCCAGTCAGATACACTCCTGGCTCATAAAAACCCGTCTGTGTAAAGCTATAAAAAGGGGAAAATGAACTAAGCTTGACCTACAAAACGCTTTCCTTTTGTCTTTCAAAGTCCGGCGCATGTGTTGTAGAGGTATATAAAATACATCCCTCCAGTATTATTGCGTTCTGGAGAAAGACATTGAAAGCTAAATTAATGGCACCTATTTTCACGTCTGTGTAGTCAAGTTTATAGCCATCGGATAAAGGACAAATAGACAAAGCCTATAATGCGGCGGCGGGTTTTGAAAGGAGCTCTTATAATTATTTTCGAGCTTTTCATGAATGCAGTGTCATTACACGGCTGGTAATTTATTTTATCATCTGTGTTGTCCTCTCTCATTGATTTCTACTTGCCTGGAATATTATGTATCAGTTCTTTTCGATGCGGTCATTCATTTTGTGGACACATCCTGTCTGTCTTCATACATGAAAGAACTTACAAGCTGCAGAGTAAATGTTTGCGTTCTAACGATCTAGTGTTTTAGGAAAACGTTATTTTAGAACAGCAAGAGCTGCCTTCTTTTACAATTCTGGCATTGATTTTTTTTATTTTTTTTTTATTTTTTAAGATTTAAAGGAAATACACTTTTACTGATATCTTGAATCCAATAACAGCGCTTTTAGAACATATCCCTTTTTGCATAATCTAGAGTACGGAATTGGCTGATATAAGGCACAGTGGTGAATTGGTGAGAAAATATTAAGCAGCTTCTCTCACATCCATCCTACATCCTTACTGCAGATATCGGCAAAAATGTACTCACTGTGGTCTCGTAACTATGGCGTATCAGAGACTGCTTACTTTCTCCCCCACCCCTCGCAGTCTTCACTGCAGTGCTTACATACCGATCACTGGCGAGCTGTCCTATCGTATTTACCTGTACGTCTAAACATATCTCTGTCAATGATGGCTGTGCGTAAACGTGCGTTTCAAGAATCATGGGAAGAGAAGTATTTTTGTTACGCACTAGAATATAATGTAAGCCCTATGTTGTGCTCTAAAGTTCAAAAAGGCACTCAACAATGGAACATCAAGCAATATTACTACATATGTCATAAAGATTATCATACAATAACAGTTCACCAACGTATTCATATATTTACACCATGATTTAAAGAAGCATAACATTGACGTAATGTCCTTTATTTATTTTATTTTCTTAAGGTCTAGATCGGAGTAACCAATTGCAACAGCTCAAAGAGCAATATTCTGATACTACACTGATAGACAACTTCACGCCAGTTATGCTGCTGCTTTGGAGATTGCTCAGATACTCAGGTGTTTTAGTGATGGAAATTTCATTAAAAATTGTGTGAGTAAAGTTGCCAACATAATTTGCCCTGAACAATATGAGATATTTATTAATTTTGCATTATCACCGAACCATACAGATAAGAATACATAAAATAGCATAAATAACCGAAAAAGACTACCAAACAAGGTCCATGCATTTATAGCCTTTTCTCTCGCATTGGATGAAAGCACTGACAACGTTGACACAGCACAATTGGTTATTTTCATTTGTGGAGTTTACTAACAACCTCTCGATACAAGAATATATGCTTGAATTCATTCCACTTAGGGAACATACAACAGGGGCAGAATTATTTCAAGCATTTAAGAAATATATAGAAGTAAGTAAACTGGATCTAAAGAATCTTGTATCCATAATAACAGATGTAGCTTGAAATATGAGTGGTGAAAACAAAGGTCTAATCGGTAGAGTGAAACGTTATTTAAATGAAATGGGAATAAACAATAACATAAAATGTTTTCACAGTATAATACATCAGGAAGCATTATGTGCAAAAATACTAAATGTGAAACATGAAATGGACATAATTATACAGACAGTAAATAAAATAAAATCAAACTCCTTAAAAAACCGAAAATTTCATAAAGTACTGGAAAGATTTAGGGCCTTCTTATGAAGACTTTTCTACTACACTGAAGTCAGATGGTTAAGCAGAGGAGATATGTTCAAACGATTTTTTGAAATGCCTGAAGTGATATCTGAATTCCTGAAGGGGCAGGTATGTTGATATTAGTGCTCAATTGCAATATATGTTTATGTTGTACTGAATGTCTTAAAATTTCCTTTTTCTTCCTTTGTTTAGAATATAGACATCAATGAATTGGGAGATGAAGATTGGATAAGTGATTTTGCGTTCCTCACTGACATTTCTCAACATTTCAATAATCTTAATCGTAGTCTTCAGAGAAAGTTCCACAATATAGTTCATATGTGTGACATGGTTATATCATTCGTAAACACGACATGTATGGAAATAAAATCTCATGAAAAAAGAGTTTCATCATTTTCCATGTCTAAAATCTCTTCAAAATATTTGTATAACAAATCTGAATAAATATACTGGTCTGTTAGATAAAGTAAAGAGGGAATTTGAAGTAAAGTGATTCAGTGTTTTTAAATCCATGGAAAATGATTTTGCTCTGTTTGCTAATCCTGTTGCAATAGATGCTATACTGAGAGCGGTGCTTTGCAAATAGAAGTGTATTGAAATATATTGCTCAAATATCTAGGCCTTCCTAAGGTATCGTAGGCCAAAGTAGCTGGATTCAAATGTGTACCATTCCTTATCGTACTTGTAGCGAGTCCAGCACTGACTCAGAACGAAGGTGAATGCCTATCCATGTTCGACATTAGGTCATGTGCATTGCGGGTTGCATGTTGAGACGTCATACTGCTCCCTCATTGAGTACATATTTGCCGATGCCTGCCTTACTGGTTCTTTTACTCCACTTACTGCTGTCTTACTCCACGCCCCCTTTCCTACGCTCCCAAGTTACTGTGGATCCGACCTGCGTTCATATGTAAATGTTTAAGTGTGTGACATTTGACATTAAACCAGTATGAGACGAACTCATTCAGGGGTTGGTGTGGGTTATTGTGGCATAGCATACCTTCCAGCCATTGAGTTGAAATTTTTTCTGCTCTTCCGTCGCTTTTTTAGGTGTAAACATCGTTCATAAGTAAAAGCCGGAGGCGTGTGCGTTTTTCCATAGGTATACTGTACATAGTCTGTACTTTTTTCGCTCTGGCATGTTAACAACTACAGTATAGTAGGTAAAGCGTGACAAGGACAACTGCCTCACTGCGAAAGGAAACAAAACAGACGCGTTATATACACCTTGACCTTGCGTCTGCATACACTTGAAAGACAATGCTTCACTAGTTCGCAGAATACTACGTTACGTTGTTTTGGACGTATGCACATTTGATGGTCGTGCTGTAAATCTGACGTCATTCATAGACTGTGTTGAGCTAACTTGCATTGCATGCGAGTGCACATCTCTCCGGCCTTTATTTGTAAGCTAATGCATGTGTGTTTGGCATGAATTCAAAACAGTAAGGGATTGGCTCAGCAAGGCTGATGTGGAACACAGATGATAATGAGTTTCTGTCAGCATTAATAAATAAAAGCAAAAATTTCTCACGTTTCAGTGCAGTCATCTGTACCACATAACTCATCACTCTGTGTGAGCACTCACGTGACTTTCTTTATCCATGATGAATTCGCATGTATCCTTATACAATTCATATAACAAGCGAGTCTTTCAAACACTTTAAGTTATCCAAGATATAAATAATTTCAAGTTAAGCAACAAATACTTAATGGAAAGGTTCAGTCAGACTGAAAAATTCAATACCATAGCCAAGATTTGAATCATGGACCTCCCGTAACCATATGGATGCTCCAGTCACTGATCTATCACGGCAAATTGCCAGCATGACATAAAATTCTCCATTGTTTTTAGTCTGAGTTTACCCTTCCAAAGCCCTCTCCTACAAACTGCTAGTGTGCAGCAACAATTCATTTCCAGAAAATGCTTAGTTACACAGAACATTCGGAAACAACATTAAAATATTTAGCCGTGGTAACGAGCTCTTGCCAGGAAAGAAACAAAGAAAATTCGCAAATCTTGAACACCATGTCTGTCAATACTCAAGAAAGAGGCGTATGCAAGATTGACTTTTCTGAAAATTGCTTATTTTATATAAATATTCACCATTATGCAACTGAGTTAGCGAAGAAAATAAATGGACTATTTAAAGTAGCAAGACACTGTATGGTAATTATGACAAATTAATATTTTTCAGCGTCAGTGTTTCTAATTCATGTCCGATTAATTTTTATACCAGAAAGTTGAATTTCCAGCATTCGGTAGGTAATGTTGACCTAATTACCTATATGTTTCATCTATTAGATGTACATGAACCATATACAGTTCCTTAAGGTTTTATATATTTATTATTGCATAGGATATGTATAATCATATTTGATTTGCTGAACTTAGGCATTTTATCTGCTTTTTACTTTATATTTATTCGACAATATTTAATTAAACCTAAGTCATGCATCAGCTAAATATGATCTGTAAGTTATTTAATTTTATAAGGTCAACAGCTGTACTATCACCCAAATGTATTTCTATATTGACATTGTGGGTTTTTAAGGTGAAAATTGAGCAGTTGCATAACATTCAAAGAGCTTGGAAGAATTTCGGTTGGAGATAATTAAATCTGAAAGCGCAACATATAATAATATTTCATAATTATGCCAATTCATAAAAGTGCGTTTTTAATTTGTTATTAGATGTATGATGGAGGTGTGTAAGAGGACAATTATAAGGAGCAAAAGTAGATGTTGCGCTACGAAAATCTTCTAGACTAATGTATACAACAGCCTCATAAAAAATATAATCTAAAGTAAATTAGTTAGTTAAATACACAATGAGCTTTTAAAAGCCATCCACGCAACGTCCTGCATTTGTTAAAATATTTACGCCATATTGAGAGAGCAAAGCGAGAAGTTCCACTCTTGAATAAGGTTTTGGGCTGCATTCTTACCCATTTTTCATTAATGAGGCATAATACCATGTTTGCACTATGTTTGCACCCTAGTACTACAGGATTTACGAGTCAAGTGGTGATGCTTTTAGTGTCTGAAGGAGAGCACCGCACAGAGGGCTTAGTGGGTCTTTCGTACTTCCAATGTAATCCCTCTAAAGAAAAGATGCAAAGGATATAATAAAGGGCGATTGTATCTGGACTATGGTATGCCCTAGCATTGGTGGGGTCCCTAAGAATTCCAACATGGCGTCAGTTTTGATTCGGTTATTCCTGCCCTGGCTACCTGCAATCTTGAGTTTCCTGTAATATACGAGACTCTCGGGGCGGAGGAGGGCTCCAGTAGGTACACCGAGCATCGTGGAGAAATCTTCCTTGAGACAAATTCCACCGTCCTGTCGCAACATATCAACTGCAGTAGATTAGTCCTACAATTGTGAATTACATACAGTAACATGGAAGCAAATGATTCAAACGGGAAACAATGGCCAGAATTTCGTTATAGGAAAGAGATCCCTCACTATTCTCCTACTGGCACCGGAAAAACACGAGAGAAAACAACAACATAAGCATAGTATAGCTTTACAATAGAGGACGACAAATTGAAAGATGGCAGGCATCAACATGTGTAGATTGCATCAGGTAAGGATCCCTAAAGCTTGAAGGAAGAAGAAGCGCAGGAAGAAAAGGATGAAGAAGGAGAAAAAAAGCAGAAGAAACGCTTATTGTTGAAGGATGCTTCCTTCATGGATAAATTCCATGCTAACTCCATGCCTATGGTCGAAAAATATGCAGGTTTATCTTCACCTGACTAAAAACATAATTTTAGTGCTTTGATTTTCTTAAACGTATAACGATTACGCGTGATAAAACAGACATTCATAGAAGGTTTTTATTGGTTGGACAACCATTGTGCATTTATTCAGAACTTCTAACAGAATAAAAACTGACCATAAGTTTCTTCTGTGGTGTAAATATATTAATGTTTTGTGTAATTTACGTCCTCCAACGTTAAGTCATATCCGGCGATAAATGTGTTAACAATTAAATAGTACCTGCAATAACTTTTGCGCTTTACACGTTTCCATTTGATTACCTTCCTATAAAGTTCACCTGACAAAACCAAATGGAACGGAAAAGCACTTCATAGCATTGAATCTAATGATCTGGCATAGAATATATTGCTTGAAAAAAACAAAACCAGATAGACAAAGAAATGTAAAGAAAATAAACTTGCAATTACGTTCACGTTTAACTATACATGGTGAAAAGGCAACGATTGGAGACTAACAAATCCATGAGGTCGTTTTTCAATTGTCTTCAGGTGTGGAGTTTTCTTGTGTATAAAACACGGCACCTCAAAGAGGGACTTTATAAGGGAGGTAAAGCTTGATGGCTTTGCGGGACAAAAAAGACAAAGAGTGGGCAGAAACAATGAGGGAGACGATAAAGGAAAGGGTCGGAGGATTTGTTGATGAGATGTTAGCTTCAGTTTATCGGATCGTCTCATCTAAAGGGTGATGGAGTGGTGATATTTTGACGCCAAGTTCTTTAATATCTTTTGTTGGCCATGTCGTAACTTAACGGGAACAGTTTATATTAAACTGAGGAACAGTAAAATCTTTTCAAGGATACCACACATGCGAGTACATCTGATAATATGTATTACCATATGAGAATTAGCTGAAAAGTGTCAGGGAAACTGTTGCAGCATTTCATCAAATGTCTGTGCTACTATTTGCTTATATAAATATTTACTTTATCTACATTGTAGTAGGTAAATTCTAAGTCAATATTTCACCGGAAATAGGTGATTTGAGGACCCTGAGTCTACAATGAAAACAAAAAAGGGGGAAAAAAGCGAACTTGAGTAACAGGACCGTGTGTGTGTGACAACGTACCTGAAAATGAAGTGTCCAATAACGACGAAATTTAGCACTTAGGTTCAGGATATTCCAAAGATGTTGAGCATTTTCGGATAATATTCCCCAAATACAAAGCAACCTTAAGGAGAAGGCTTTTTTCTTTCGAAATTAAGAACTGAGTGAGCTTGTAGAGTTTTAGAACTCCTTGATAGCTTGTTCATTTGAGCCCGTAGAAGTTCTCAATTTTCTTTAAAACATTACTGAAACTATTTTAAATAAAACTGCCATGTAGGTGTTTAATAGCCTGCCATGCATTTTTCATTTGAAAGGAATACTGTATAATTTTGTATAGTTGGTGAACCATAAAACATAGGCAAAGACTACTATACCAAAAATATGTTTTTAAGACACAGTTTCAAATCACCTTTCTTTTAACACGGCCATTTCCGGCATATCTCTTATCATTGGTTTTAATTATTCTATGCATTTTTCATTTGCTTAAACAGTCTTTGTATTTCAGTTGTTTCTCGCGATGTTATGCAAAGAACATCAAATTTCTAGGCCACAGTATAACCAACTGTCTTTAAATATGTAGCTTTCGATGATGTTTACTATATATCCCTTGTATCATCAATAAAATGTGTAACGATACTGTTTCTACAAAGGTTTGTCTCAGATTTTTTTTTTTTTTTTTTTTGGTCATTTACGTCCTCCAACGTTAAGTCATATCCGATGATGAATGGAATGGGTAAAATGATGCTCAAATGATCCCAGGATCCACAGAACTGACATTCGTCTTACAGGATAAGGGAAAACCCAGGAAAAACCTTAACAAGGTAACTCATCCTGACCAAGATTCGAACTCGGGACCTCTTGAACGTGAGGCAGACTCGCTAGTATCTACGCTACCGAGGCGGGCTTGTCTCAGATATAATGAGGTTTTTATGGCCCTAGAAATTACTCTGGTCAGCAAGATGATGATACAAACATTTCAGTTAAAACAATTTTTATTTCTGCGCTTAAGGAAATGCTTAGAGCACATTCCAGCTTCCTGTTAAGTGGGTAGTTAGATTCGTGGAATAGAAGGGTATATCTGTTTCCCTCAAAGATAACTGTAAAATGTTTGGCCACATTACGGTACCATGTATGTACACGTCCACAATAGGCAGTTATATCTGTTTAATATTCATTAGAGTAGAAGTGAGCACCGCCATCCAGTCTGGTATGTATCATCTCTGACCGTGAGCTGGGTATATATCCTGACCAGAATTGTCAATAACGTCCTGTAGCCTACTTCACACATTATGGTCGTTTTTAATGTCAGCTACAGTTATAACAACTTAAAGTTATCGGGAAGAGTACAACTAGCCAAACGTGACACGCTTTATGTTCAGCTTCTCAATCCATGAAATTGTAAACAGATCACAGCTAAAAGTTTCAAATAAATGTATTAGGCATCAGCAAAGTGCCTGAAATCTTTATAAATTTAAGGCTAAAAAATAATGAGAGAATCCAAAATATTTGTAAATTATAATTAGGGTAATAACGTCCATAGACAAGGATGTAACTTCACTCATAAATTAATGGACTCACATAAATGATGTTATTTTGTCATATTCTCAATACATTGTTTAGTTCTTGTGACTAGGATATTTTTCCAATATTATATTAATTGTATTCACCACTATTTATAATTAACAGAGTAAAAGATTGTGTCCTGATCCATTCCTCAAAAGGGTACTCTTTCCCAACAAAATTATCCTTGCAGGAATCCATACCATGTGTTTACCATTGATTTTAAAGAATTCCATAACCGGAGCTAGCCAGATATACTTCAAATAGGATTTAAACATAAATGTATATAGACACACACAACTTGCTTGACCCGTTAGAGGTAGCGGGAATAGTACTCGGCGCCTCCAGTCAGTTCGAGATTTTTCAGCATTCACCTTGATAACGATCAGAGCTAAAAATATCACATAGATCATATTTATAGTAAAATAGCTGAAGGATTATTTATGTCATGCATTATCTGACAACATATTGTAAAATAACTCTTTACTGAAAATATACTATAGTCATATTAGAAGTCATCGCAGTTATGCTGTCTACCTGTGGAATAGGCATGTTTAATACAATAAGTTTATTCATCTTACCAGAGAGCTGTGAAGCTTATTTGAGAGCTCTGCCAACTACCAATTTTTTATTGAGTTGGGCGTACAATTCCCCCTATATATGCCCTGAATTTATTTATTCTAATTAAATAAAGTTAAACATAGGTAACGTGCAATAATTATCCTTCTAGAACTTCAAATAATTTGTACCTAAAGAGATGTAAGTTCACCAAAACGCAAGACAGAAATTGTATCATTAAAATCATTTTAATATGAGTAGTTTGTCTGATTTCTTAGAAATTCCTCTGTTGGTTATTTCGAAAATAACGTTTGAAAGTGTTTGAAATCGTAATCCTAAGGCCCAGGAATTTTATTTCTTTGAATGGTTATAGCTACTGCTTACAACACTGCCTGATTTTACTATACATTTATATATCATTGGTAATAAATGTATAATTATATGTAATGATATAAATAATTATATGTTCATTACCAGTTTACCTTAAAGTAACATAGGTATTTTAAATAGCGCTGTGAAGCTATGAAGATGATCGAAAAAAGCTGAACAATTGCCAAAAAAAAAAAAAATACTGCACTGAGAGATACTTTCGTTAAGCTTATCGAGCACACATGCAAATGCGTAATGTCCCGATTAAGTCAGAGGTAGATTAGAATTATGAATGGGAGATGGAGCCATCATCAAAAAATGTGTAAAAGCTAGCTTCAACTCAATTGGTTCATTGCTGATTTTAGTGAGGGTTAAAGTAGCTGTTTAATATATCGAAATGTGTTTGCAGAACTTTCAGCAAAGCATACTGGCCAACAAATAAATGACTAACGTATACATAACACTATTATCGCAGTTTGTTTCTTTTTGTAAACAAGAATTCACAACGAATTTAAAAATACTTCACAGTAAACTTGAACTTCAGTTTTTATCTACTATTTTGTTTCTCCACAAATGTTGAACGATGTATATAGGGAAGTAACGGGGGAAAAGGAGAAAAAATTGGAGGTTGCTGGAAAGGACTATATGTTATATTTATCTATCTGCCTAGCTCTGTGGACTAACACAATAGTGACAAATGTGCGTTCAGTAGTATCTTGAGCTTGCTTTATATTCGACATCATCATCATCATCATCATCATCATCATCATCATCATCATCATCATCATCATCATCATCATCATCATCATCATCATCATCATCATCATCATCATCATCATCATCATCATCATCATCATCATCATCATCATCATCATCATCATCATCATCATCATCATCATCATCATCATCATCATCATCATCTTCTTCTTCTTCTTCTTCTTCTTCTTCTTCATCTTCTTCATCTTCTTCTTCTTCTTCTTCTTCTTCTTCTTCTTCTTCTTCTTCTTCTTCTTCTTCTTCTTCTAATAAACCCTTAATCTTCAGGTGGTTTGAAATCATAAAAGGAAATGGATGAAAGGAGCTTTTCAAATGCTTTGATTTCTTAGCATAAGGGGAAGGTCCAAAAGGGCATCTAACCCTGACAGAGACTAGAATTTGGGCCTCCGGGTATGAGGTAATCCGGCTTGCGCATCTCCAAGGCGGTAGTTTAATAATTCTTGTTTATAAATAAAATACTTTAGTTCTCTCTGCTCATCTTACTCATCGTAAATTAAACAAAAACCTCGATTACTATTTTACAATTCTAAACAGTGTCTTTTTTAAAATCATTTGAAATAAAGAATTGGCATCAAAAAATTCCACTAAAATTATGAAATGTAAAAGATATGAAATTGAAATTATTTATAATACTTCCACTCCTTACTCTGTAAATTAAAAAGTGAAACCAGTCGTCTAACTTAGGAAGAAACTGAATTAAAAATTCGGATATGTAATTTATTAATATATTCTGCCCCTAAATTTGTAAAGAATGTGTTCTGATTTAGAATTGGAGTTTGGAGTTCTGATGCTTTCTCCAACAAGGAATTACTCTCCGTTTTTAAATGTCGAAAAAATGACAAGTCAAACATCAGATATGAAGTAATGCCTGAGTACCAATAAGCTTCATTGAAACTTCAGCAAAGGTATGTTAATAGAATTTTAACTTTCTACTCTTCCTATAGTAGTTTCAGTAACATTATTTAGTTACTTTTTTCTTTTGCATCTTCCTAACTACTTTCTTTTGTAGTTCACCTCCAAATCGTTGCTGTTTAAGTTTGTTAGTACATGTCAATTTTCTACGAAATAGTTTATTGATAGATGTAGAAATTGAAAGGAAATATGAATATTTTAACGTGAAAAAATGTTTATTTTGGCTGTTTTATATAAATAACAATAAGCAAAATATTGCCATATAATCTTTATTGGTAAACTAAGCATGGGACTAAGAAGTGTCATATTATGCGACATAACATCATAATCCACAAAACTTTTAAAGAAGCTTTAATCTTACTCTTGTAATGTATCTTTCCTAAGAAACCTTCAGCATATGGATTGCAATTTTTGCAACTGGATTTTCATTTAGATTAAGGCATATTAATTCACATGTATTTTAAATATTAAGTGCTATAAACTTTATAAAAAGGTCCTAATGATATATTTTTTCAAAATTTATATCAATATTTTCATTATTATTGTTACTATAATAATATAATAATTATGATTATTATTACTACTATTACTGTTATTATTATCATTATCATTATACAAATTGTAAACAAAATAGAACTTGTTAATGAATCAAAGCATCAACTCTGTGCAACAATCGAACACATTTATAGTACCTACATGGAAGTAAATATTGGTGTGTCGTTATAATTTCTGTTTATTTTATTTGCTGCTGTTAATTTATTTACTAAAATACCTATGACTATTCTTATCTTATTTTGCTAAAAGTTAAATTATCATATTTTGCTGAGAATACTATTAGACTTAACGTTAATAAGCTGTGCATTTATAATTTACTGCATTAGGTGCATTGCTATGGAATGACTTGAAGTTTACGCATTTTGCGAAATGACAGTATCTTGAAAAAGCTTAAATCTTCAAGTGATTTACATTTAACAATTAACGGAGCTCAGCGAAGTTTTATATAGGTAGTAGGTACAACACATCAGCACTTAGAACATATACCATCGATAAAGACAGATTATAGGATATAACAAAGCATTTGAGTGTCGATAGAATAAATTCTTGTGGGAGTGAGTAATTTCCTGAACATTGCAATAGTTAAATTGTATACTGCAATAGTTATTCAGTGTTGTGTCTGCACGTGTGTAAGTAAAGCGCTTTAAACAGCTTCTATAATACTCTTAGACGAGAGGAGGTAGGCTAAAAAGCATCACAATATGACAAGTTATGCTTAAACTTTGTATTCATACCTCAGAGAAATACCGGGAAAGCAGTGAATGTTGTATAGCTAGTTCGTGTTTACATATGCATCGTGATTCGAAATTTATACACATTGTATTCAGTAAACCAAATGATGGAAATCCTTCAACAAAGGCGTAGTTTAATTTTCTGCTGATGGATAAACTATCTAACATGTATGTATATGAAACATGTGATAACCCAATTTGTGCTGACGATGCCATTCACAGCAAACCTACTTTAAGAATTTCGCGTGTAACAATCACTGGAACTTAGATATTATTTTCACAGGTTTCTTAAGAAATTGTATGTAAAAATGTTTATTTTTTTCGTACGCTTCCTACAACTCATGATAAATAATTTAGCAAAAGTTATTCGCAGAGGTAAGTAGTACACAGGATGCTGAGATTTCAGCAAACTTGTAAAAAGAGGTAATCGAACCTCTGCATTACACATTATTTTGTGAGCTCAAAGGAGACAAACTAAAATCATTTTTATTTGTCTTAATGTGCTACTATTTTAATGTGGGAATATTTGGAGAATACTTATTACACGACGAATTTATTCGAGTTAAATTGTCTACTTTACGAGGCACCACACGTTTTAGAATTAACGACATAAATGAAATAACTGATAACTATTAAAAACGATGGAAAGATTATTTATCCATGGATCTAGAAAATATATACTTTCTGGTCACAAGTACTTAACTAAATTAGATCACCAAAGAAGAAATGGGATAGCCTCAATTGGGACGGGCTATTATTTACATAAACTCCTTTTATTGTGAGGATTTTTTGTGTTGTTGAGATTATGTCATCCAATGTTAAGTCAAATAGGACGACGAATGAAATGGATGATATGAGGCTCAAAAGAGTGCAGGGTCCATGGAACTTAGAGTTACCCGACATTCGTCTTTCAGGATAAGGGAAAACCTCTGAAAAGCCTTATCCAGGTAACTCGTCCGGACAGAGATTCAAACTCGGGACTTCTGGAACGCAAGGCAGACGTGCTACCATCTAAGCTACCAACGTGGGCTATTGTGAGGATGCTGCTGCTGCTGATGATGATAATCATGATCGACAATTTTACGTTTCTCCAATTGTATAGAATTAAATCATAATGGAAAGAGTTGCAACATATACCTACATACACATATTATTTTACTCGTTATGTATGTTGGGTTTATGACATTTCTTTTTCAAAATAATTTGAGGAAAAGAACAAGAAAATAGTTCCATAACAAGTATAGTATGGAATCGGAGCATATCCTTCAATTCCTTCCCTGGCATCCTTCATACGTCCCGTAAATATCAACATTCGTATATAACATATTTTCAGTTCATTAATGAACATTTTTACAAAACGAATTCAGGCAGGCTGAGAAAGGCCATTGTTCTAAAACTCTGTGATTAATTCAGAGCACGGAAAACTCTATGTAGATATATCTAGGTATATGTGTAGGGATATCTCGATAACGATATTCCCGAGTGAGTGCAATTAGGTAGTATGTAACTAACAAACACAATAGTAAACATAACATCCGTCTTTGTGCTTAAAGAAATCAATTTTTACATGTTACATTCACATAGCTTTCTTTATACATACAAATTATTATTAAAGAGCGTAGTATTCCATCCACTTATGTTAACCTGATAAGAATATTTAGAAATGCTTTTTTATTTATTTCCTTATGTATACAATGGAAATATGGAAATAGATACACTAGAATTAAGTGATAATCAAACATTTTAAGAGTTGGTCGTTATGTAATTCGGCTTTGAAATTCCTTCCTTTTGCATTACTAGGAGGTGGGAATATTTACGACTTCTTCTCTGACAACAGTATTAAGTATTTAAAAATTTCTGCCAATATCATCGAATATGTCGGGATGATTAACTGCACAAAAGGGTATTAGATTTAACTTTGGTGTGTTAACGAGATCTCACCTCTGGTGTATCTCTTACAATTGTGCAAAGGTCATTTAGAATGAAGAGGACTTCAGAGGCTATTCTCGGGAAATGCATGACATAAATTTTAATTTCACGAAAATATGTGGAAGGTATAGTATTTTAATCAAAATATTTGCAGCTATTTTCGAAAATGTTTTTATTTAACTAATAACTTACGGCGGGAGAACTCTTTGAAAATCTTCCTGTTCCATTCTTGGAAGATACTAACTGCAATACTAACTTTGATGTTTAGCCGACTTTTTCTTATTGAATTAGCTACCTAATATATTTCTAAAAAGTGTTTTTTTTTTTTTTTTTTGCGTTCTGAAGCTCTCACAACATATATTTGTAGTGAAATCTTCACATCAAAGTTTTGAGTTGAATGCAATACTTTCCCTAAGACGTATTCCTGTGAGTTGGTATTACGAGGTGGTCGTTATGTGATTCGGCCTTTAAATTTCATTTGCATTAATGGAAGGGGGCAATACTAACATCTCCTTTGAGAACGGTGTAAGTATTTCAAAATTCATACCAATAGTATCGAATGATTAATTGCACAAAATGGTATTTGACAAAGCACAAATAAGTAATAATAACATGTTAAAGCAGTAAAACTAATATTTCAGAAGAACGAATGCCATCCCAGTTGCACGCTGCCTTACTTATGCATATCCTTAAACGACCAGCAAGTCCATCAGAGTTCAACTTGTGTTCGCGAAGTTCATTACGGTAGTTCAGAGATAGTGTGGGATAAGTCGAAGGTCCATTTGTAACTCAGTCAGAGCATTCTTCTTCTTTAACTGTCCTCTTATACCAACCACTATTTGATGTCAGGATATTCTTGTTCATCTTAACCCTTATGCTGGTTAGGGGAACGGAATCTCTGGAACAGTGAGAGAGGGAATCCAGGATGGCTGATCAGACCGATGGCTGGTATGAGAGTACGGGAAGAGGAAGACAGAAAGTAGCCGAGATGAAATGATAGGAAAGATGATAATGGAGCAGTTCCCTGAATCCTGGCGGGCGAAACCGGATAATCCAGAGAAAACCCGTCCCAGCGCCGTGTTGTCCCCACCAATCTAGAACCCGGGGCCATCTTGGTGAGAGCCAAGCGGTCTATCCACTCGACCCTGGCTTTCAGAGCATTCAATTTTTAAAATACTAAATAAATTTATACGTGGCTATTGTAAGGAAGCGCAAACATACAAAAATGCTTATTCCAACTTTTTGAAGCTGCAAATTGTTTATTGCCTATGTATTTATCAGTATAAATCAATACATCTTGTAATATTGTTTTTTTTTTTTTTTTTTTTGAGAAATGATTGTTAAAACACTTATTGGAATTGGCAATATGGTTAAACATTCTGAGAGCATATGCTTCACAATGTATTTGTTTTCGTGCTGTATTGACCTAGCTGTCGACGGACTCTTAGAACTCAACGACTCACTCACTCACTCACTCACTCACTCACTCACTCACTCACTCACTCACTCACTCACTCACTCACTCACTCACTCACTCACTCACTCACTCACTCACTCACTCACTCACTCACTCTCTCACTCACTCACTCATTCTTGGATTCTGTTCATTTTAACGTCCTTACATTTTTTTATTGAATGTTTAAAGCTCTCCCGTATTACGACTTCGTTTATAATGTTTGACGGGCACTAACGGATTTTCTGATTTTGCGCCCTAAAAGTCCATTTCATTTGTTCATTAATACAAATGCTTTATTCCACAATCAATCAAGCCTTATATTCAGACTAGATGTAAACAAAATATTTTGCAGCCCTCAGTGTTAGTCTTATGTTTGTATAGCTCTGAGGAACGAGCTGCTCGTCGTATGGATACAGAAGAATGCATGACACACACCGAATTAAACGGAAGGGACAACATCCTTATTTTCCGCTTCATATTAGTCAAAAGTTTCGGGATATGTTTGATTAACACAATTCTTGAAACTCCACAGGTAATCCTGCATATTGAAGGTACTATTTAGTATGCAATAAACGAACCATGAAACGATAACGATACAAAAACCAGGCAGGACAAGAGAATAACGCTTCCGCAGATGAGTACTGCTTCAAAATATTCTAGAAAGACAGTGTTGCTAATGTATAAATCAACAGTTCCTGTTTATATTCTTGAGGTGTCTCTGTGGTCATTTCTGGAGAACAAAATGTTGGTTGAATGAGCAGCATACTGTTACGCTTATTAATCTTGAAATTGCTATAGAAGGTTATGGACCTAACATCTATAGTTTGTTTGTAAAGCACTAAATCTTTTATAAAAAGCTTCGGTACAGTTATTCAGTCACGGGATTGTAACACAGGGCCAGCAGACAGAATCGCCCTGAGTCACGCCGCTACCAGCAGAGTGTGACAAAACAGGTGTACGGTGACCTTCCGCAAAGAAACCATTCACTCGGTAGTCAAGCGATGAAATAATAAAGAATACACTTAAATAGTTCACGCTTTTTTATTTGTACTTCATACTTCCACGAAGGGGAGTGAGGCGAGAAAATGATGAATAGGAGGGCAGTAACAATGCAGTAATCATAAAAACAGGATCTACAATGTTCCTGCAATTCATGTTACATGCACATTTGACACGCTCATTATATGTTATCATCACCTTTGGGGGACATGGGAAAACTACTGTATCTGCCGCCATGTGGTCACGCTACAGCTACCGTCACAGACGTGATGGGGATCATAACAAATGAGCACAAGCAACCAGTAACTAGCTTATCAACTTGAATAATAATAATAATAATAATAATAATAATAATAATAATAATAATAATAATAATAATAATAATAATAATAATAATAATAATAATAATAATGATGATGATGATGATGATGATGATGATGATGATGATGATGATGATGATGGTGATAATGATAATGATAATAATAATAATAATAATAATAATAATAATAATAATAATAATAATAATAATAATAATAATAATAATAATAATAATAATAATAATAATAATAATAATAATAATAATAATAATAATAATAATAATAATACATAGCGTAGTGGGCATCAGTAGGCATTAGGCTGGAAAGAGCTGTCGCGACCCTGTTAATTAGCTTCATTTCGTTATTAATCCTGTTACAATTATCTGAGACCGATACTTAAGAAGTTCAAGTGCCCCCCCCCCCTTTGTGGTTTGGAGGCAGCGTCTTCGTCTAACACTCAAGAGTTTCCGGGTTTAAGTCTCGGTAAGGGTGAGTTATCTCGGTAAGGTTTTCTCATAGGCTTTCCCTTATGTTGAAACGTTAATGTCGGGTAACGCTAAGCCTTATAGAGCATCATTTCGCCTATTTTTTTTTTTTTTTTTTTTTTTTTTTGCTTGTTCCATTTATACCTTTAACTACTATGGTCATATCGTTCTCCTTTGGAACATACTGAAGGTGTTAACTCGTTATCTCATTACATCACGCACACTTTCACACTCTCATTCATACTTCCAGACTCTGGGGAAGATGGGGAATTATCTTGGTCGGAGAAAAATCCCCACCCCTTTGTTTTTTAGTCATTACATCACGCACACTTTCACACTCTCATTCATACTTCCAGACTCTGGGGAAGATGGGGAATTATCTTGGTCGGAGAAAAATGCCCACCCCACCTCCGGTAATCGAACCCGGGACCCCGAGCACAGTAGGCAGGTACTCTACCGACTGAGCTACCGGGCCAGCCCTCACCCATTTTATTCATCGTTCGACAGACTTATATTGGAGGACGTTAATAAAAAATTTCAAGTTATATCGCCAACCTCTGTTAACTTCAATAATAATAAAAACCGAGGCCAATTATCGTCTTTCATCGTTCGCTGAAATGCGGAGACTGTATGTGTCAAGGATCTGCTGCCATCTGAATATTGTTCTTAAAGCAAATAAATAGCAGGTGGCGAACTTACGGAAACCCGAATTGGAGAATGCTGAATGGAAAACGGAACCAATAAAAATATTCATGAATTATATGGAGAACGACAAATTATTGGAAGAGATTGAAAGGGCAAGGCTTAGATTGTAGGACATGCACATAGAAAGTAGTGAAGAGGATTCTCTATTGGAAAAAATATATAAAGGAAAGCCAGGTGAAAGAAGATTTGCTGGGAGACCGAGGAAGTAATAGATAGAAAATATGAAGGAGTTGGATCTAAGAGGATGGAGACGTAATACACAGGACAGGAGAGATTGGGGTTCAATGGTCAGGCAGGCTCAGACTCTACAAGGGCCGTAATGTCGTGCAGTAAGTAAGAACTTAAGGAGACCTTCATCTTAATTGTGCAACATTCCCACCGCAAAAATGAAGAAAACAATACATTGCTTTATTGGCATTAAAAGTTATATTTAATGGTATTATTAGAAGGTGATATAAATTAAAATAAATGCACTACGCACAAAAATTCCATCCAACATAGTATGCAATTATAGTATATACAGATGCAGGCATAAATGCACGCGTACACTGGAATTTCAGTAGATTTATATGAATTTATGGTCTCCGATAAATACATCAACAGACTTATTGTCAGCCTAAAATGTTTCAACATTTTCCTGACACTTTTTTATTCACTGATAAAGATTTCGGCAAACGCTAGACCATAATAGACACGTGGTTTACCTTTGAACGATACTTTGCAAGGTCACCGTAGATAGCGATGCTGCAGTCTGTTTATTTGACAAATTCTTGGCGGCATACCAACATATTCTAGCTATCACTTTGCACTGTTACGCTTGCCAGAAACCAGCAGCCAATCCTCCAAAATCATTACAATTTACGATCGTGAGAACGATCAGTTTATGAGAAATGAAGCTACCTTAACTCGATCTATCTGTAAACTTTTAAAGCACACTATACATATATAAAACAAGATGTTTCAGGGTATTCTCATTCTTTTGGATAAATATTATCGAAAAATCTGAAAATTAAATAATTACGAAAATCTAGATAAAAATAGTTGTGCAACTTCCTCTGAGCATTATTACTGGTATCATAATTTTATTATTAATAATAATTGTATTATGCTATTATTATTGTTGTTTCGTAAACGTTCTACAGATTGCAAGGGTAGAGCCAGAATGAAAAATTCAATGCCATAGCCGGGATTTGAACCACGGATCTTCTGGTTTCCGTCCAGCCGACCATTTATGGCCAACGTGCCAACATGACATTAAATTCTCCAACTGACTCGTGTTTCTCCCGGTAAACCACTAGGAGTTCTCACAACACATTAGACCACTACCTTAATGGCGACTTACTATGCTGTAAGTACTTTAAGGTCCGGGTTTTATAGTTCGGACCACTCTTAGGTGCAATTAATGGAAATTAATTGTTCTTTCACACTAGCCGTGTGTAGGACGCACTATAAAACAAGAGTCAGTTGGAGAATTTAATATCATGTTGGCACGTTGGCCATAGTAGCTCAAATGGTTAGAGCGGCTGGACGGAAACCAGAAGATCCGTGGTTCAAATCCCGGCTATGGCATTGAAATTTTCAGTCTGGCTCTACCCTTTCATACTACGTCCTACACACGGCTAGTGTGAAAGAACAATTAATTTCCGTTCTACAGATTATTCACATACATGTGGTATATTTCGCTCTCTCCTACTGTAACGAAGGTGGCTCAGTAAGTACTCATATTAGGAATGAATGAGCGATGTTTTGAAACACAAATTATTTATTGTAGTGCGTAGACTTTCATGGCCGGAGTCATTTGGTAGATAATGATTATCCGGGCTTGTAGGCCGTGGAAAATAGTCTTCCAGACGTTTCGTTCGAAGCTGTGTCGAACATCTTCAGTGACGTGGCCGTAACACTCTCGCTGTACACAATGTCGCAGCCGAAAGTACAACGAGAGTGTTACGGCCACGCCACTGAAGATGTTCGACACAGTTTCGAACGAAACGCCTGTAAGACTATTTTCCAATAGACCACGGCCTACAAGCCCGGATAATCATTATCTACCACAAATTATTTATTTCTCAACATGGCACCCTTTTACGATATTCACTTCTCCCATAGATCCTGGCAATCAACTGTTCCAGAAATAGAAAATATCAAGATCTGCAAAATCGGCCTCTGATTCGACAACAACCTAATTTGATTTAAATATTATCGTGAGCCATTTCTTTGTTTAAAAACAAAAATAAATCTTATGGGGCCAGGTCAGGCAAAAATGGGGAGTTAAGGCAGCAATTAATAATGAAATTCTGGAGTTCGGCGGCAACAGCACCGGATGAATGTGCTGGTCGTTGTCGTGGTGAATCAGCACATTCTTCTTCGTCAAATGGGGCTGTGTAACCAATGTCTGTCAAATCGAGTCAATAGTTCACCATCAAATTGCTCAATAGTCGTTTCTCCTTTCTCCAAGAGATCAATTGGTAGATCAGCATTCGCATGGCAAAAAATCGTCGTCACTTTTCCGGCCGATGGACCGTTTGCACATTTTAGAGCAGATTTATCGGAGCCAACCCATTGTGATTGTTGGTTGGTGAATACAATCTCATTGACTGTGACAACTAGATGCAAACAGTCATTTGGAGATTTCGCTTAAATAGCTCAAAACACAGTCCCGAAGTTGAAAGCCACAACGATTGTTTTTCAATGTTTATAGAGCCGACAATTTTTTTCAACTCTGACTTACCAGGCAAAACATGATTTTTTCATCAAGTGGGCACACCAATGGTATCAGGCACCTCCCAAACTTTCTTTCCACGTGCTCCTAATGAAAATCGCATTTTCGACCACGTATAAAGTGGTAGAAATAGTATCTAACTGTTGTCATAGATGGAGAAAGATCCTCATAACAGCATCCAATTTCGCTTTTAACCCTTCCCAAGTTTTCCCAAGGAAAATCAAACGACGTATTACTAAACGATACTCACTTTTTCCATTTTAGCGAAAACACATTGAACGACTAATTGAAATGCCTGCCAAACCAAAACATGAACCAGTATGAATTTATTTTATACATAAATCGATTTTTACTGAATGGGAGGGGAATAACTCTAAAACTCTAATCTAGCCAATAAGGATGCAGTTGCTACCAATTAGTGTCGATTCTTATCTAACATTAACCAGTCATAATATCTTACCCATTTGAAACAAATCACGTGATAGAAGCTGGTTGTTTGTGGAGTGAGAACAGAACTTCTTTCGGAAATTTTGATTTTCGGAAATTTGCCTCTAACTATATTGAATTAGAATACTCTACGTTTAAAATATTTCCATGAGAAATGAAATGTACAGCTTTACGCTTATGGAAATTTCCTCTTTATCCTAGATGACATTTGAATAACTGGTAAACAGTATGAGATAGTCACAACCTTACTACAAAATGGAGAGCTCATTTAAACACACAATTTAACCGATTCGTGAGTTTCTTGCGGGTTTTCTCGGGTGCCTAGGTAAACTGTTTTAGAGTAGATCTTCCGATTCCCCCCCCCCCCTTCATTTCACCTCACTTCTCGCTACACTTCACCCTTCATCGTGGTTGGCTATTTCACAATTCTAAAATATGTTGGAGTTTCGGCGTGAATGACAACGATTTTGCTCTCTTTAAATCGTCGTCCTCTGAATCGGGGACATCTCTGGATTTCGGGCTCACCAGAGGATGTGTAACTCCGCAGGAGGAAGGGAAGGTAGTAGTAAGAACCACCATTTGGGAGAATCAATGTGTAGGTTTTAGGAACCCTGGCCTGTGCTTTGGATTTCTTCAGTTCTGATCATCCTTATTATTGTATCACCGCACTGCTCCCTATCGGGGGCGTACCATCATGGACATAGATCGAGGTGCTAAGTCACCCCACCGAACATCGTCATAGTCATAAGTGAGATATAGGACTGGCTGGAATCCATAATTTTGGCAGGCTATTTAAGCGCTTTTGTTAGTGTAGCTCTTTCAATGATATGGACGCCATATGACATCCATGTTAAAATGCCGGAGAACCGACGTCCTGTGCATATATGCATTTAATGCTTTATAACGCCAATTATTTTAATCTTTGTATTCTACAATCAATTTAAATAAGTTCTATTAGAGAAAAAACTTGGGCTTAAAGGTTTCTTTTCTCAAAACATGGATAAACACACAAGGGCACATATTCTCATTCACACCACATCATACTGGTTTCCTTGAAAACTCATTTTTCGCGACACACTAGACGTTTTCGAAATGGATGCGACTTTTTTGTGGGTGGTATCCTTTTAGGAAAGTGTTTCCCTCAAGTATGAGGGGTGCTGGAGTGGAGGATTTGTTACCCCCAGTATGAAGAATGTTATAGTGCTCAGTTAGGCTGCGAGCTAAGTCCAGAGATCATTGGCTTGCACGGGTTCAGCACTGTTCAAATTACCAAACAATTGTGTATGGTTCTATTCAAATGATGTAAAAATACATGTTTATACTATTTAACTGTTTTGTGTAAAGAGACATAGCTTGTAATACCTGATCTAGTAGATTCATGCCTCCCAATTGACCAGTTATTTGCCTCTAAAAATGGAACAACTAACATGCCATGTGTGGACCAGTACATTAGTAACGTAAGCTTACAAACAACACGAACACTGTCCACTTCTGAATTCTCCTCTTAGGCCCTAAATTTCCATTAGAGGTCAGGGCTTCCTTTACCCTACTCACATATACATCTGCTATCGTAACAATGAGACACTAAGACATGTGAAAATGTAGTTTGTTGGCTGTCAGAGGTTAGAGGTAAGCCAGAAAATGTATCTATTTTTTTATATTCTACTTGTTTTCCAGTTATTTTGACCACATCACAAAGTTCATTCTTCATGAACACCTGAAGCAAGTGCGTTATTCTTTTTCCTTACTGCTATCTATATTTTCAACACCTCTCTCAAAATCGGAAGACACGCCATCAATATCCAAACCATGTCAAACAACAAAAAGTCCTCCACATTTTCTAAAGTGATATCAGGAGCCCGTACACATCCTACGCAAGCTAATTTATTTGCTACATGACTAAATTAAGCCATGGTTAACACTGAGTGATATTTAAATCTTGTTAATAAAATTGTACGTGTATAAATGAACATTTCTGAAATGATGTCAGAGACTTATTTAAGTTATATTTTGTTAATTGCTTTTCCAAAATAATTATATGTAAGCAGTCATTTGAAAAGTTTAATCATACTTAACAACTCAATAGTACGACCGAGAGTCTCACCAGGGCTCTTCGGCTCTCCATTGATTATTTTCACCACCACCACCACCACCACCACCACCACCACCACCACCACCACCACCACCACCACCACCACCACCACCACCACCACCACCACCACCACCACCACCACCACCACCACCACCACCACCACCACCACCACCACCACCACCACCACCACCACCACCACCACCACCACCACCACCACCACCACCACCACCACCACCACCACCACCACCACCACCACCACCACCACCACCACCACCACCACCACCACCACCACCACCACCACCACCACCACCACCACCACCACCACCACCACCACCACCACCACCACCACCACCACCACCACCACCACCACCACCACCACCACCACCACCACCACCACCACCACCACCACCACCACCACCACCACCACCACCACCACCACCACCACCACCACCACCACCACCACCACCACCACCACCACCACCACCACCACCACCACCACCACCACCACCACCACCACCACCACCGCCGCCGCCGCCGCCGCCGCCGCCGCCGCCGCCGCCGCCGCCGCCACCACCACCACCACCACCACCACCACCACCACCACCACCACCACCACCACCATCATCATCGTCGTCGTCGTCGTCGTCATCGTCAACTTTGCACGGTTTAAGCCATCAAGGATCTTTCCGGTCTCATAAATTTTAAATTAAAGTGTTGTATCCACCTCTTTCTTGGTCTACCAATATTCCTTCTACCAAATGGTTTCTATCTAAAACTAATTTTGGAATGCGGCTATCATTCATTATGTCGGCATGTTCCTTCCAGTTATTGTTTTATTCTATCTGTCAGCTTAAAAATATTCAATTCTTTTCGAATCTCCTCAATTCTTTGCTTATCTAGAAGATTATACCCTGCTACATTTCTTAAAAACTTCATTTCTGCTGTTTCAATCATTTGTTATTGTTTGTGTGTTTGTGTTTTTTTTTGTATTATTTATGTTTGTTACATTCCAAAATTCACTAACATATAATAATATAGGAACTGGCATTATTTTATAAAACTTTAATTTAATCTCTCTTCTCGTACTTTAAGGTTCTCTTTAGGGTGCCACATATACCATTAAATTGTTTGATTTTATTTAAATTGTCACCATTAAAGTAAGAGATATTGCAACCAAGATAATTAAAGCAGTTGACTGGTTCAACTGGTTTTCCTTATAATATATTTTCTCTTATGGTATTAAATCCCTTGAAGGCTAAAACTTTATTTTTGTTTATAGATATTGTTAAACTTTGTTGATGAACAGTGTTATAATGTATGTAACGCCTTTTGTACACCATTTTCTGAGCTGGGTGTGAGAACTTCATCATCTGCAAATAATAAAGTATCTAAATATATATTTATAATTATAAAATACGAATCTAATTTTGTCTGCGAATCAGATATGGCATCGTCAATATAAATATTAAAAAGTGACGGTGAAAGTGGACACCCTTGTCTCACTCTTTTGTATATGGCTGCCATTAGGTCTGTTTTCATTCCAGTTTCTATCATGATCTTAATTTCTGCATATAATTTACTGTTATCAAATGTTGGGGTACACCTTTTTGTTTCAAAATACTCCACAATTTATTTCCATTTATCTTGTCAAAGGCCTTCTCGAAATCTATAAATGTCATATAATTCGGTACATTGAACTCCCTATGTTTTACAATTATCTGATTAACAGTAAACATACCGTCACAACATTTATTTATTTATTTATTTATTTATTTATTTATTTATTTATTTATTTATTTATTTATTTATTTATTTATTTATTTATTTATTTATTTATTTATTTATTTATTTATTTATTTATTTATTTATTTATTTATTTATTTATTTATTTATTTATTTATTTATTTATTTATTTATTTATTTATTTATTTATTTATTTATTTATTTATTTATTTATTTATTTATTTATTTATTTATTTATTTATTTATTTATTTATTTATTTATTTATTTATTTATTTATTTATTTATTTATTTATTTATTTATTTATTTATTTATTTATTTATTTATTTATTTATTTATTTATTTATTTATTTATTTATTTATGTAATTTACGTCCTCCAACGTTGAGTTATATCGGACGATGAATGCAATGGGTGAAATGATGCTCAAATGGGCCCGGGGTCCACGGAGCTTAAAGTTACCCGACATTCGTCTTTCAGGATAAGGAAAAACCCCGGAAAAACCCTATCCAGGTAACCCACCCTGACCGAGATTCGAACTGGGGACCTCTTGAACGTGAGGCAGACATGCTACCACCACGCTACCGAGGCGGGCTCAGTCACAACAAGACCTTCTTTTTCTTAATCATTGTTGCACTTCTATCATTATATTTTGTATTATTATATATAAACGACATTTCAGAATAGATGCGTAAATGTTATAGCATGTATTTAAAATGGTTATGCTTCTGTAATTTTTATATTCATGACGATCACCTTTCTTATAAATTGGATATATTTTTTACCTTTCTCCATTCTTCTGGTATATGGCCGAACTTCCAACATATAGTAAGTGTAATAGTCGGTACTGCATTGGAGTGGAGGCATACTTAATTAATCCATTATTAATGTTACCTACTCCAGGAGCTTTCTTATTTTTGAGGATATTAATTTTAATAATTCTTCAAATGAAATTGGATCTATAGTTCCACTATTAATGTTAAGACGGTTTCCTCTTTTTCTTTCTCCGTCCATAAATCCTGGAAATAAGATACGCACTTGTCTTCGGAAATTAAATGTAATCTCAAATTGTCTTTGTCTTCCAAGTTAAGATGTTGTAATATTTTATATGCCTTAACTTGTCGGCCATGTACATCAAATTCTATATCACCAATGTATATTTCCCAAGAGTTTCGTTACATTTTTCGTACTTCTCTTCGAACAATAGCTCCTATTCTTTTGTGTTAAATTAAATTCTCTTCAGTTTTGAAATTCAAACACTTTAAGTTTAAATATTTCTTTTCATTAACAAGTTTAGCTATATCATCATTACAAATCTTTAGTACTTTTCTTTAGTAGTATTTTTTTTTTTTCTTGTTCCAAGTGATTCAGTGGCTGACTGTATTATTGTGTCTTTTATCTCTTTCCATTCTCCATTGATGTTTTTACTTGTAGGTTTGTGCGTTAAATATAGATTTAAGCGTGCTTGATATAGATTTCTTATGGATTCATCCTGCAATAAATGAACTTCAAAAGCTTTAACACTATCTGTTTTTTTTAGTTGTTCTTGTTCTGCTTGTCTTCCATTTGGGAGGAATTGCTAGCTTTGTTATGAGGAGGTAATGGTCAGAACCAATATCACATCTTTTAGATACTCTTGTATCGAAAATATTATTAGCACATTTATAACTAAATTTAATGTAATCAATTATAATTCTTTGGCCTCCTGCACACCAGATATATTTATGCATATCTCTGTGAGGGAAAAATGTATTTGTTATGTTTAAATTGTTATAACTTGCAAAATTAATTAAAAGCTTTCCATTATTATTTATAACTTTTTCTCTATGAACGTCCATTACATATTTTATAAGCTTTTTGCCAACACTTGAATTTAGATCAGCAGTTATCACTAAATGGTCATTAGGATTTGTTTTATTAATTTGCTACTGGAGATTTTCGTAGAATTCTATACATTCTTCCATCTTTCCCTCCCCTGGGTTATAAACGTCAATTGTTGTAATATAATTTCACACTGTTTTAAACTTACCGTTAATATTCTTTCATTTAAAAATTCATAACTGTGTATACTCTTTTTAGCCCTTTCCTTATTAAAATTGCTATTCCTGCTGCTTCTCTTTTATCATTTGGTACACCATTATATGAGTATATATTTTTCTAATTCTGTTGATCCCCTTAATTTTATCTTGGTTTCTGGAATTATGGCAACATAACATTCATTTTTCTAAGTTCACTTTCTAGCTCAGATTCTTTATTTAAAATACCTCTGCAATTCCAAACCCCAAGTTTAACTATTTCATTGCTATCTAACTGTTTTTCCCCATTCCCTGTTGAGGTCACCATCATTTTATCAGTCCTACTTCCTTTATCTATGAGACTTTTAGTAAGCAAATGTCCTCTGGGCACGTTACTGGCGTTCCGCAGAGTAAGACGAATAATTGGTTTGCCATTTTAAGGCTAATCATCATAGCTTCCATTTGTATTAACCCCAAATGGCGGGTTCCTTTTCCGCTCTTTAGTTGCGAGGGTTGTTCAATAAAGAATGATCATAATTTTACGGTCATAATTTCTTGCACTAAAATTTTATCTTATTACATTCTGTTAGCTTAATGTGAAACAGTAACGCCGTAGTAACTTCATTGTTGGTACTCCTGGTTCCCGCCTGTGAGAACCAGTAAAGTTCAGACATGTTCAGTATCGCCTAGCACTGCAATGGAGGTAACAAGCGAGAAACAATATGTGGCTTTGAAATTCTGCTTTCGTCTCAACAAATCTTCAGTTCGGGCCTATACAGTGTTACAGGAGGCCTGTGAGTGTCTGTTCTTCCCTACAACACAGCTCGAAGTTGGTTTAAAATGTTTAAAGAGGGGAGACAATCAATTTCAGAGGAAGGTGGACCCGGTGCTCCAGTTACTGGTCTTACGGAAGAAAACATCAACACTGCTGCTGCCATTGGGGGAGAGGATCGACGAATTACATTTATTTGTGTAATTAACGACCTCCAAAGTTAAGTCATATCGGCGTTGAACACAAGGGAGAGCTCGATTTGGTTCGCTACGGTCTGGACCGCCTCAGACTTTATCCTTGTTACCCCGGATATGGGTCTCCTCATTCTCTTCCCAGGAGAGAGGGCGCCTCGTTCGCACAGTTGGTATTATCCAATGTCCGTTGAGGTCTTCACACATAAACCTGTGTAAGGGACCCCTAACCAGGTACTACACACTCGGTCAGTGTGTTTTGTAGCTAGCCAGAGAAGGGATGCCAACCACTTTGGAGAGACTACCTCTCCCGCTACCCGTCCAAAATTTAAGTCACACGCAAGTCATTTAGGCCCATCCCCAGTAGGGCAGTTGAATGAAGTAATAGAACGCAACTCAAATGCTGTCATTTGTGCTCTCCTGACAATTAATTTGGAATATTGAAATTTATTGCAGCACTTGTGCAGAACTGCTCTTGGGTTTCTTAATTTAATGGGAGACTCCATAATTCGAAACAGTTAAATATAAAAACCTTCATAACCGTAAACAAAATAATCTATGTTACCTAAAATGTCTTGATTGTTTTCTTTACCTAAAATGTTTAAAATCCTTTGCTATACTTGGTCAGCGTTATCCGGATTAAATAATTTAGCAACTTATCATCGAGGTTTCCTCCACGTGGCTCCTTAACGTTTTCTCGTATTTAAGCATACAACTCAGCAAACACTGCTTTCAGTTGATTCTTACGTGTTTTACTTGAAAAAGAGTTCATGAATTGCAAAATATAAGTAGGTGACTATCCTCCAATATATCTCTTCGCACCGAACCAAAGTTTGCAATTCATCCTACAACTTATGAGCAAGAGAATAGAAAGTACGTTTCAAATGCACAATCAATTTACTGTAACTCATATCTAAGTCCAGATTTTGCGTTACGTTGTGTTTCAAAATAATTACTTACATTATCTTAAGGTTCTCAGCTTCGAATGTTGTGCTACGCCTAAAAATTCAGATTTTAAACGGACTTAAGTAATTCTGTCTTAATAGAATAAGTAAATCTCAGGCAAGTGGTAAAAGTCGACCATCAAATATGATCATATTCCATGCCAGCAATAACATTTCAAACGTTGCAGGATTTAATATAGTCCATGTGCATGCGTGCAGCAAAATAAACAAAATATGCAGGCAGTTTGAGAATGCAAGAAATTCAACCTTCCTCCATGAAAAAGCTGAACGAAAAATGAATCAAAAAACAGTATCTCTGAAAAACCCGTTTTGTTGGCACCACTCATGAAAAAGTCGAAATTTAGTTGCAATTTCGAAAATATCATAAAAATAAGAAAAATGCCAGAGCACGCAAGCCGTCACATCGTATGTCCTTTGTGTAAATTAAACATTAGAGTATTCTGTCCGTTAATTTTTGCCTCTAGAATTTAAGTGACGACATTTTGGAATAAGTAAGTGATGTAGGAAATAATTATCAGCATGCTGCATTCATCCTTCGTCCTCAGACTACATACTCATATATGAAATACATTTTGTTGAGGCATTATTAATTTCCGCCTTATGGAGGGATTATGAAAGGAGTTTTCTGATCGACTAGCTTCGGTGGGCCAGGTAATTTCTCAGGAGTATTTCCTGAAACTGACAGTCCGCTTCATAATGTGTGTGTGTGTGTGTGTGTGTGTGTGTGTGTGTGTGTGTGTGTGTGTTTGTACCCCAGAAGCAAATAAATGCTGCTAATTACTTCGTAGCTACCCCGTTATATATCCACATAGAATAAACTAGTATCCCTACTCTCCAACAAAGAGGTCGCATTGGTCATCTACACTTATATCTTAATAGAATTTTAATATCACTTATAAACAGTTCTGCCTAATTCTATGCCATAGTAACTTCCCCATACTTTGTTTCCTGAAACCTAGCTCATGTGAACTGCCCACTGACAATAAAACTTCTTAAGTTACACTCTCACCAGCTGAATGACGATTCTAATCCGCCGCAACAAGACAAAACACGGAATAACGATGTGATATATTATTCCTGATTAATAATTCACCAGCCTTATTTCAAGAACTTTTATTTCGTTTTATTCTTTACGTTCCATATAATATTGCATATTCCTTAATTTGTTCCCTTATTCTTGTTTTAGTGTTTCTGAGATCTCTTAATGGGGAGTGTTTCTAGCTCAGTTCTCTGTCTTAGAGACACCTTGCCTGGATAGTCATATAGGACATGAATAAGTGTCAACTCCGCAGTTTGAGGGCTTGTTTAACATGTACCCAGAATGCAGATATTCCTGACAGGAATTGGTTGTTGCAACGTCGCTAAAGTGTTTTGTTCTGCACCTCCACTTTTCTGTAAACAGGTCATGTAATGCTCTAACTCCCTTAAGCACCTGTTCAACCTATAATTAGCGGAAACTACTGCATTCTCTTAAGGTGTTACAAGAAATGAAACCAAGGCGTAAATATAGCACACAAAGAAGTTTATGTTGCAATAACTCGCTTCATGCAAGTACAAAGTGAATCAAGTTCACTTCAAGGACATTGAAGCAATGAGTTGGCATCGGATGACTGGAGCGGATCATAAAGCGGGTCGTCACACAAAGAGTCAATTTCATCTAGATGTAAAATATTTTGTACTATGGTGACAGCGCGAAACAGGAAGCAGTAACGCTGCATTGTTCCTCGCTTTACCCCTTACTGAGGTTACCTTTACCTCAAGGTCGGTAGATACCTACCTGGCCTTTACCCTCTGTGACGTCCATATCAACGTGCAGCTGAATAGCAGTCGCTTTGAAAACAATGAGTTGTCTGCGCACTCTGACGCGCATAAAATGTGACCCATTCCTCAATTCGCATTTGTGTTGTATCCTTTGATAGCTTGCCACATTCAGGTGGCCACATTCTGGTTGACTCCACCCAGCTGGTATCAGTTCTCTCTCTCTCTCTCTCTCTCTCTCTCTCTCTCTCTCTCTCTCTCTCTCTCTCTCTCTCTCTCTCTCTCTCTCTCTCTCTCTCTCTCTCTCTCTCTCTTAATATACGTCCTCCAACGTTAAGTCATATCGAACGATGAATGAAATTTGTGAAATGATGCTCAAATGAGTTCGGGGTCCATGGAGCTTAGAGTTACCCGGCATTCGTATATGAGGATAAGGGAAATCCCCGGAAAAACCTTATCGAGGTAACTCACCCTAACCGAGATTCGAACTCGGGACCTCTTGAACGTGAAGCAAACACGCTACCATCTGCGCTACCCAGGCGGGCTCAGTTGTCTTTGTGACTAACTTGAGGAACAATTTATGTAAACAAAAACGCACCAATAAGCAATATATAATCGATAAGAAATGAAGAGGTTGTTCGGATACCGTCTTTATACAAGCATTTCTCTGTGATGGTACAAAAGAAAGGGTAAGGTGAAGAATTACTTGTACGTATCGTTAAAATGAACAACTACGGTATTTATATGAAAACTTGCATCAGGGATACTGAGTAGACAGTTTAGGTTACTGCCACCATCGGATGGCTTTAGGCAATCCGAGGTTAACAAAGTGGCAATGTAGCATGAAAATACATGGATTCAGTGCTTTAAAAGAACAAAACGTTTTTAGTGTTCGTCTTTATTTTTATGTTTTTGTTATATTCTCTTCATTGGACCAAAATTCAATGAAGAATTTAATGGTCCTCTTCTAGTGAAAACATGAACAACTCTCTCGCAATACTGAAGTATAGACATTGGGCCATATTTTGATGGAGGCTAATGACCCTTGCTATGACCAGAAAATTGGGTGTGCTCTAAGTTAGGTGCTACAAAAATGATAGAACCCATTTTGTTTAAAGACATAAATCACTAATATGCTGCTTGTATGCCAGCATTTTAGTGCGCTTCCGCCTGCACCAATTCACCGAGAACTCTCAAAACCATCGCATAATGGAGAGAGCTCTCCAATGAGTTGCATATGATTTGATGACCCTAAACTGCTACATTGTCTTTCAGATAACGGGAAAGAAAGAGGAAAAATAAATAAGGAATACTTTCCTTACTCCACTATTTAGGTTGGTTGTAGCTTCTTTAATATTACTTGTGTATTCCTATTTTGCACTTACTTTATATGCAAATAATCTGGGAATAACATGTATGTTACAGGTTACTTTTGCATGTCCGCAGTATCAGTTATTAAGCTGACATATGTAATATTACAATTGACGTTTTATTAAATTAAAAAATTATTGTCATTGTTGTTGCTTACTGCTTTTATTTTAATTGCCACAAGAGGCGATCAAGACTACAAAATAACAAGTGAATTAACGCAAAGCACACTTACAATAACAATTTATTCGCAATACACACAAAGCAATAGATGCAATACGTGGTAAAAGGCATGAGGTTTGAATTTATGGAATACCTATATGTTTTTTTTTTTTTTACTCTCCTAACATTTACATTAAATTTTATTATGTCTGTGATTGGATTACGTTCCACGTTGCAATGATGGAAGAGCACGTCCCTGCTGTGTGGGATTCTCAGGTTCGATTCTCAACTAGACTGCTTTAGCCAAGAAGCCTTCTCTTAGAGCCCAGGATCTGTGCCTGCGTCTGTTTCAATAGTTTAATAACAATTTTGCATTTACAGTCAATATTTTCGGTCTACCGTTGAGCAAATAACTGAATACATGCATCGTGCTATCAATAACTGTATGCAATTAATTAAAAGAGGTGTTAAAATGTGATGATAATATATTCTTTATAAGCTTCACTAGCATACGGAGTATAAAAATACACTACAGGGCTCCTCACAATAGAATAAGAGTATGATATAGATATTAATATGTCAAGTGCCAAAACGATGATAAGTTTATTTATTTATAATTAATTTTGATATGTTTAAAATGATGAGAGTTTTGCTTTGAAATAGTATGGGTTATAGGTGGCCATGACCGAATAAGGTAGGTCACAAACAGTGAAGATGAATGTTAATATCCAATTTAGAGAAATTGTAAATATGATAAATTAAATAGAAAGATTAAAATTATCAAAGAAAATTATCTTTTTGGATTTTATATTTGGAAAATCAGAAAACTATATCATTCAAAATTGATGTATTGGCCACAGGAAAAAGTGATGTAGACTATAATAATTAGTTACCATGGTAATAAGGAAAAAGTCAATAAGTGAAGAGGACAAGATAGGGTATTCTTTGGCGTGATCGAAGAACGATCACACGCTTGTGTTAACCATTGCCTGTTAATCCAAAAATCAGGTTCTAAACCTGGGATTTAGAATAGTTATAATTATTCAATAAGATGAGTGTAAGCGTGTGGATATACTGCAACTTTGATTTATTGAAAGTTAAATATTCTGAAAATTAATATCTGAAAAGCGTAGAAATCGCGTGTGTGTAATGACAACAGAAATCTAAGAAAATGATTGTATTAGAATTGTAGTAATCAGAATTATATGAGAATACGTTTGATAATCGTAGACGTTGTGAATCGCAGTGAGTTTAAATTAAAGAGAAACTCGCAACCATTTTTTTATTCCCTTAACATTGAGTTCCAAATACAAGTATCCGAGACAATGATCCAGAAAAGATCTCATGCAAATTGGAGCTACAAACGACGGCACATCGAGAACCTAATCACTACGAATACATCTCCATCCCCCACCATTAATACATTTGTAGTAATACTGCTACAAATAGAACTTGAGAACACCATCCCACCATCTTTCCATCGTTGCCCATAATTGCGTTTGCAAATGTCGCCTCAACGTGATACAGAACTTCGAGAACATCATAGCATTCTCACCGTCACCAATGTCATCGTCACCAGCCCACAAACGTCGCATTTGTAATTCGGTTGCAAGTATGGTCCTAAAATTAATGTCTCATAATGTCAGGCGTTATGAAAATAGAATAAACTCTATAATAAGATTTATTGAATACAAAGTGTACATATGGATTAATATAATGTTATATTGGTCGTCAAGCAGTATCGTCTTTTGCATAAACCATTATTGAGTGAGTCTTTGATTGTCATGTAAGTATACTGTTGTACACAAAACTGACCACAAAGAGTGCAGGTACCTAGTTAAGATGCCAGGTGGTGTCGTTTTCCACAGATCCTGTGATGGAATCCATATACCGCGGTTCTCGTGTATACGCCTCGTAACTCGAAGTTAGGCTTCTTCCATTCGGCGGTGTTCATGTCTGGTGTTCAAATTAGGATCCTCATTTGCTGCCTTTTCTTCCCGGCTTCTGATCTGTTCTTCATACGCCAATGTGACTTAAGGCCATGGCTCTGTCTTATCTCTTTTATAAAGTAGTCTATGTCCGCCAGTATGTATGTTACCCTCGATCGGGTTGGTTTGGATACTTGGAGGACTCTCTTGAGGAACGTGGTTTTCACTGCCTCGAGTCTCCTTATGTTCGCAGCTGTTGGGTGTGCCCATATTTTGCCGATCACGTAGTTCGCGATTGGAGCTATTTTGATGTGGAAATGTCATAGTCTTGTGCCTATATGGAGTTTCTGGATCAGCCTTATGTCAAAGGTGGTCTTTATCGCTGCCAAGCATCTTTTCTCTATATGCTTAGTGAAAGTTTTGTCTATTACTTGCAGGGAAGTCCCAGGTATTTATAGGAGTTTAAAATTTCCAGCCTGTCAGTTCCACATAAGATGTTAGATAATTGTTAATATTATCTCAAAAAGTGATATGAATAAGGTTTTTATGCAGTTTTCCTTAATGCCAGGATGTCAGGTGCGAGCAGCACTGATTTCTAATCACCACGAGTTAATTTCGGATTGATTATCCCGTTTCTGACGTTCGCCGTCCTATAACTTAGGAGTTTAAAAATTAATTAAGTTCACTAAAAGCGGAATAAAAGCTCGCATTTGATTTTATCTCTGTAACAAAACGCAACGAGGTGTACTAACGAACTCACATTACAAATAAACTCGCATTAAAATACAACTTTTTCATAACAAAAACTTCAAAATGGGTTTTCTTAGAATATTGTACTTTGAGGAATCGTTTTATCACACCTGTTTTCCTTTATTTAGGCGTGAGGTATCCGTTCTATCACCTTTTCCCGGTACTTTTACTTTAACTTGTATATTCTAAAAAATAACGCGATTTTTAAATAAAGCTAATGCATATTCCATATCTGTTTCATGTTAATCGAGATAAACATTTGCAGAAATTGCCTTATTGCTAATTTTCTGTAGGTGCAAGGAGTATGCCAATACAATGGGTTTAAGTGCCAGTTAAATCGTTTAAGAGCTGACCGGTGTATGGTGGTTTGAAACTAGTTATCTTTCAAATGCCAAGAGTTATAAAAACATATAGCCTTAACTATTTGAGAAAGCTATAAGTAATTTTAAATTCAAACCAACAACGAGGAATATTTTGAAAATGATTTGCTACATTCACAATCATGTATTCGATATGAACTCTATACTTCAGTGACATTAACGTTGTTTGTACCTCAAAGTTCTGCCACTTGTGGTTTACCAGTTACGCAGAGACATCCAAATAACCTTGGATTTGTCATGAAAATATTTTAAGCATATGGCATTTTAATTAAAATTGGTAGAGCGAGTTATAGAAAATTAAACATTTTAAAAATGTTGCATATACAAATAAATGTTAATTTGAGATGCAGTGTTTGTTTCAAAATCTTCCTGTCTTTTCCTTGGAAGATGCTGAACTTGAATGTCAAATTTGATTTGAACAGTATTTTTGTTTTTGGTATGTTGTTGATATACGGACGCGCTCTCATTTTTTACTCATTGTTTACGCCCACAAATTGTTGCGGCATACGAATATAATCTTCTTAAATTAGCTGAACCATATTTATGAAGACGTAACCAGCGTCACTGTGCAGTGTTATTAAATGTGGAAATTTGCATTGCATAATACATAGAAACACATTGTTTACTTCCATACTAATATTTTATTGATTTAAAATCTTTATGTATTTACGAATGTATGTATATTTTATTTTATTGTTTACAATCTGCATGCCCCATTACGTGGTAGTATTACATGCATTACATTACATTATTTTATAGCTTAGTTTACAAATTGTACATAATAACGATAGAATAACTTTATATATACATATATATGTATATACATACAGGTTAATGGAATTGATATACTTACAAAATGCACCTAAATGAAGACGTAGAGTCAGACTGAAAAATTCAATGCCATAGCCGGGATTTGAACCACGGATCTTCTGGTTTCCGTCCAGCCGCACTACCATTGTGCTACTATGGCCAACGTGCCGATATGACATTAAATTATCCAACTGACTCATATTTTCCCCGTTAAACCACTTAGGAGTTCTCATAAACACATGAGACAACTACCTTAATGGTGACTTACTATATTGTAAGTACTTTAAGGCCCGGGCTTTATAGTTAACCACTATTCGGTCAATTAATGGAAATTAATTATTCTTTCACACTGGCCATGTGTAGGCTAAATTGTGGAAACGTAGAGTTAGACTGAAAAATTTAATGTCATAGCCGGGATTTGAACCACGGGTCTTCTGGTTTCCGTCCAGCCGCACTACCATTGTGCTACTATGGCCAACGTGCCGATATGACATTAAATTATCCAACTGACTCGTATTTTCCCGGTAAACCACTTAGGAGTTCTCATAAACACATGAGACAACTACCTTAATGGTGACTTACTATATTGTAAGTACTTTAAGGCCCGGGCTTTATAGTTAACCACTATTCGGTCAATTAATGGAAATTAATTATTCTTTCACACTGGCCATGTGTAGGCTAAATTGTGGAAACGTAGAGTTAGACTGAAAAATTCAATGCCATAGCCGGGATTTGAACCACGGATCTTCTGGTTTCCGTCCAGCCACACTACCATTGTGCTACTATGGCCAACGTGCCGATATGACATTAAATTCTCCAACTGACTCGTATTTTCCCCGTTAAACCACTTAGGAGTTCTCATAAACACATGAGACAACTACCTTAATGGTGACTTACTATATTGTAAGTACTTTAAGGCCCGGGCTTTATAGTTAACCACTATTCGGTCAATTAATGGAAATTAATTATTCTTTCACACTGGCCATGTGTAGGCTAAATTGTGGAAACGTAGAGTTAGACTGAAAAATTTAATGTCATAGCCGGGATTTGAACCACGGATCTTCTGGTTTCCGTCCAGCCGCACTACCATTGTGCTACTATGGCCAACGTGCCGATATGACATTAAATTATCCAACTGACTCGTATTTTCCCGGTAAACCACTTAGGAGTTCTCATAAACACATGAGACAACTACCTTAATGGTGACTTACTATATTGTAAGTACTTTAAGGCCCGGGCTTTATAGTTAACCACTATTCGGTCAATTAATGGAAATTAATTATTCTTTCACACTGGCCATGTGTAGGCTAAATTGTGGAAACGTAGAGTTAGACTGAAAAATTCAATGCCATAGCCGGGATTTGAACCACGGATCTTCTGGTTTCCGTCCAGCCGCACTACCATTGTGCTACTATGGCCAACGTGCCGATATGACATTAAATTCTCCAACTGACTCGTATTTTCCCCGTTAAACCACTTAGGAGTTCTCATAAACACATGAGACAACTACCTTAATGGTGACTTACTATATTGTAAGTACTTTAAGGCCCGGGCTTTATAGTTAACCACTATTCGGTCAATTAATGGAAATTAATTATTCTTTCACACTGGCCATGTGTAGGCTAAATTGTGGAAACGTAGAGTTAGACTGAAAAATTTAATGTCATAGCCGGGATTTGAACCACGGATCTTCTGGTTTCCGTCCAGCCGCACTACCATTGTGCTACTATGGCCAACGTGCCGATATGACATTAAATTATCCAACTGACTCGTATTTTCCCGGTAAACCACTTAGGAGTTCTCATAAACACATGAGACAACTACCTTAATGGTGACTTACTATATTGTAAGTACTTTAAGGCCCGGGCTTTATAGTTAACCACTATTCGGTCAATTAATGGAAATTAATTATTCTTTCACACTGGCCATGTGTAGGCTAAATTGTGGAAACGTAGAGTTAGACTGAAAAATTCAATGCCATAGCCGGGATTTGAACCACGGATCTTCTGGTTTCCGTCCAGCCGCACTACCATTGTGCTACTATGGCCAACGTGCCGATATGACATTAAATTCTCCAACTGACTCGTATTTTCCCCGTTAAACCACTTAGGAGTTCTCATAAACACATGAGACAACTACCTTAATGGTGACTTACTATATTGTAAGTACTTTAAGGCCCGGGCTTTATAGTTAACCACTATTCGGTCAATTAATGGAAATTAATTATTCTTTCACACTGGCCATGTGTAGGCTAAATTGTGGAAACGTAGAGTTAGACTGAAAAATTCAATGCCATAGCCGGGATTTGAACCACGGATCTTCTGGTTTCCGTCCAGCCGCACTACCATTGTGCTACTATGGCCAACGTGCCGATATGACATTAAATTCTCCAACTGACTCGTATTTTCCCCGTTAAACCACTTAGGAGTTCTCATAAACACATGAGACAACTACCTTAATGGTGACTTACTATATTGTAAGTACTTTAAGGCCCGGGCTTTATAGTTAACCACTATTCGGTCAATTAATGGAAATTAATTATTCTTTCACACTGGCCATGTGTAGGCTAAATTGTGGAAACGTAGAGTTAGACTGAAAAATTTAATTTCATAGCCGGGATTTGAACCACGGATCTTCTGGTTTCCGTCCAGCCGCACTACCATTGTGCTACTATGGCCAACGTGCCGATATGACATTAAATTATCCAACTGACTCGTATTTTCCCGGTAAACCACTTAGGAGTTCTCATAAACACATGAGACAACTACCTTAATGGTGACTTACTATATTGTAAGTACTTTAAGGTCCGGGCTTTATAGTTAACCACTATTCGGTCAATTAATGGAAATTAATTATTCTTTCACACTGGCCATGTGTAGGCTAAATTGTGGAAACGTAGAGTTAGACTGAAAAATTCAATGCCATAGCCGGGATTTGAACCACGGATCTTCTGGTTTCCGTCCAGCCGCACTACCATTGTGCTACTATGGCCAACGTGCCGATATGACATTAAATTCTCCAACTGACTCGTATTTTCCCCGTTAAACCACTTAGGAGTTCTCATAAACACATGAGACAACTACCTTAATGGTGACTTACTATATTGTAAGTACTTTAAGGCCCGGGCTTTATAGTTAACCACTATTCGGTCAATTAATGGAAATTAATTATTCTTTCACACTGGCCATGTGTAGGCTAAATTGTGGAAACGTAGAGTTAGACTGAAAAATTTAATGTCATAGCCGGGATTTGAACCACGGATCTTCTGGTTTCCGTCCAGCCGCACTACCATTGTGCTACTATGGCCAACGTGCCGATATGACATTAAATTATCCAACTGACTCGTATTTTCCCGGTAAACCACTTAGGAGTTCTCATAAACACATGAGACAACTACCTTAATGGTGACTTACTATATTGTAAGTACTTTAAGGCCCGGGCTTTATAGTTAACCACTATTCGGTCAATTAATGGAAATTAATTATTCTTTCACACTGGCCATGTGTAGGCTAAATTGTGGAAACGTAGAGTTAGACTGAAAAATTCAATGCCATAGCCGGGATTTGAACCACGGATCTTCTGGTTTCCGTCCAGCCACACTACCATTGTGCTACTATGGCCAACGTGCCGATATGACATTAAATTCTCCAACTGACTCGTATTTTCCCCGTTAAACCACTTAGGAGTTCTCATAAACACATGAGACAACTACCTTAATGGTGACTTACTATATTGTAAGTACTTTAAGGCCCGGGCTTTATAGTTAACCACTATTCGGTCAATTAATGGAAATTAATTATTCTTTCACACTGGCCATGTGTAGGCTAAATTGTGGAAACGTAGAGTTAGACTGAAAAATTTAATGTCATAGCCGGGATTTGAACCACGGATCTTCTGGTTTCCGTCCAGCCGCACTACCATTGTGCTACTATGGCCAACGTGCCGATATGACATTAAATTCTCCAACTGACTCGTATTTTCCCGGTAAACCACTTAGGAGTTCTCATAAACACATGAGACAACTACCTTAATGGCGACTTACTATATTGAAAGTACTTTAAGGCCCGAATTTTTCAGTCTGACTCTACGTTTCCACAATTTAGCCTACACACGGCCAGTGTGAAAGAATAATTAATTTCCATTGCACCTAAATGAAGTTCACACAAGGTTCTGGTTGGTTACTGGCTTCGAATTTTATTTACATCTTGTATTAGCTGGGCTTCTTGTTTTCTTTAATCTGGACATTCATATATTAAATCGTTTACAGTTTGTTAGGGGTATTACATGTCCATTTTGGATTCTCCGTTTTTTTTTTTTAATTGTACGTTAAGTCATATCGGACGGTGAATGAAATGGGTGAAACGATGCTCAAATGTGTCCAGGGTCCATGGAGCTTAGATCTACCCGACATTCGTCTTTCAGGATAAGGGAAAACCCTGGGAAAAGACTTATCCAGGTAACTCAACCTGACCGAGATTCGAACTCGGGACCCCTTGAACGTGAGGCAGACTCGCTACCACCACGCTACTAAGGCGGGCGTGTATGTATGTATATATATATATATATATATGTATGGATGTATGTATGTATTTTTTAATTTATTTATTAAATAGCTACATAGCCCATTATCTTGGTAGCATAACATGGATTATTTGCATATTGTTTTTACATTTGTTTTGCACTGCCTATGAGTGATAATTACAGTTTGTTTTAGAACAATTAGAGTAAGCTTTTATGAATATTGTACAATTATATATTAACTAAGAATATCCTTCTTGTTATAATTAAGTTTCTCTAGATATTTACGTAGGTGTGTATGTAGATGTCACATGTTTATATGAAGTATAAGCTTTAATTCCTCAATCTGTTTTAATAATCCTTCAGGTTTTAAAAGGCTTGTTCTTTCTGATGAACTCAGATATGGAACACCAAATTATATATTAATTACAGTTCATAAATTGCTTAAAGACTGAACTGGATTTAATTGAGCCTATGAACCAGAGTACGGACACGTTGGCGTTATAAAATAAAATACCTGTGAAGATTTCTTTACCTTTTCATTGAGAATGGCATGTAGTACAGAACGGTTGCTAGTCCGCAATAAAAATGAATGTAAAATAATATGAATGCCGCAGATATTTCGCTCCAAGCAAATATATTGATGTACACGTGAGGCTTTGCAATGTCAAAATAATATACAAACCTTAATGTAAGAACAGTTTGCTTTTGTTTTGTGTGTGCTATATTCAAGTACGTCAATATGACATACCAAAGAATTGCATTTGTTGCAAACATTTGATGCAGCCTACGTTAGGAATGAGTAAACCGAGATTTAATAATCAACTTGTGAAGAGATTAATTTTTTCCAGAGTTGAAGGACAAGGGATTTTTTTTTTCTCCAAAACCGGAAACTTTATATTGACCAGTCACATTTATTTTGTTGTACATGTATATTAAAGGTCTCTGTACCAAGGGGAAACTGTACATACTTTAACTTGTTAAATAGAAAAAGGCACACAGTTTAAAATGCCACTTATTTCGATTATCTAAAATGATTATTTGATCACTAAAGTCGATGATTGTTTTACGGTCAAAACGTAGTTACATATCGTTGCAGCATTTCTAGAACTACGAAAGACTGTTCTGCCGATGATCTACATCCTTTTACCTCAATATCAATCAGGGGATTCTTCACCCATTATTAATACGAACCGGAGCTGTACGGAATTACAACTGTAAAGAGAGAAGCAGAAGATACAGTATGAGATCCTTCTATGTGGTTGTACAATAATTTGATAAAAATCGGGGGTAGGTAAATGAAATTAATTAAATGGTCATTTGAATTTTAACAGCTATCCTGAAATGTTGATGAGCCAGCTAATATATTATATTAAAACAATTTCCCTGACACAATTGGATGTAGTGCTATATTTTCCTAACTTTTATAGATCTTGAAAATACACTGCACTATTTCTGTTAAACTAGGACGCAGGAGTAGCGCGGTGATTTCGTTCGCGCTTCCCGTGCTAATGGTCCCGATTTTGTCTCCCGGCTCTGGGGTTGGCGATTTTAAGTCAGCCCTATCCATGCCTTGACCTCTATCTAGCACATGTGAAGTGTCCCCTATACCCAAAGTGGTTCGGAGTCCACGGTATAAGCTGTAGGTCCACTCGCCTCACCGTCATCTTCACTATCACCCTGCCATTGGAGGTAATGGACCTCCACCTGAGAAATGGGTTCGGTCATCACGTGGTGGGGCGAGGTTACCCCGAATGCCACGATTGCTATGTAGGGAGTGTTGGGAACCAACCAACCATTTATGTTAAACTATAAAGTGTTTTAATTTTAAAAAATATTTTATTTTATAAATACAACAAACAAATGAAATATCTAAATAAGGGACATGAATGTTGGCTTGCTTTTCAAAATGCATTTCTAACATGGAGGATAAACTTACACTAAAGCTACATTTTAGGCGTCAATGACGAAAACCTTTTTGAGCAATTTCACATTTATTCCGTCAATAAACACATGATCTTTATTCACCATAACCAGCATAATTATCAGAAGCACATCTCGTCTCCATCATTTTCTAATTTTGCTAGGATTAGGGAAATAAAATGGAAGGGAAGTCTTTTAACACTTAAACCTATAGAGATTGGCTTAAATTGTGTGTAAGAGATTCAGCACTTCCACCAGGCTGGTCTTTTCTACCTATGCCCCAAGTCAGGCACCTGTGGCAGGGAGGATGAGGTGAGAGGGACAGAGGGTGGCCGACTCCAAGGAGTCTTTACAGTACAGAGGGCGGGGACCCTACACTTTACAAAGTGGAAATTCCCAGGCGGTCCAGGACAATCGCTATCCCACATACAGTGGTTCTTGAGGCGGTACTTGCCAAAAAGGTAGCTCGTTGAGCCCTCCCGGCACTCAACACCTCATATGATAGGATATGTGACGGGTAAGGGCTACGGATGGAAGGTTTACAACAGGTTGGGGCTTTTCTCAGGGTAGGTCCACATGGATTCTATTTTTTTGGTTTCAGGGAGTGGGTGTGTCCTGACAGTGTAGGGGTATTATCACAAAGAAGATACAACGACCGTTGAATGGCAGGTTCATTTATTTATTTGTATTATGTTGGTGTAACTCGCACATTAGACGCGAAACTTTTGATTTGCCCGTTGCTGTGCGCGTGACATGACGGCTAGTTTGAATCGCAGTCGCATGTGAACTTGTAATTTCTAGGACGCGCCGAGAGATGTATGAAGAAGTGAACGCGTTGTCGTTTCTGGATGTCGCGAGGGCATTACTTCGCGTACTAGAGTATTTCCGGAGGATTGTACAAAAACAGAGTTTGGTAGAATCCTGATGATGTTGTAACGTGTGCTGTTTCTCTCACTTGCTAACACTGAGTGTTTGATAACCACCTAATATGTGTTGCTCGTCCATTCGTGAATACGGACTTTGACGAACTTTAAGTACGTGTTGATCCTTTCACTCGCCAAAACAGAGTGTCCTTCCTAGCAAACATCAAACGTCACCATTGCACGAATTTCGCCTTCCTTTCGCCAAATTTTGGACGCTTCAGGGCCCGCTAATGTGACCCGTTACTCGTTACCTATAGGTAGGTTGTGTGTCATCCCTACTCTTAAATTTCATCTCAATTTTGAGCTTTTGAGGAATGTATTCCATGCGACTTTCTCTTACCCACGGTCTAGGTAATTAATGCGGAATCAGGCGGCTCAAAAGCGTAGCTTAAATCCCGGTGGATTTTCTCTACATCACGTATCATGTGCAAATCAAAGCCTCGACGGACGACGAGTTGTCACTTGGGTCTAGCCTTGGCGATTCTCGAACAATGCCCGTTTGTCGGTCTTAACCCAAGGAACATTTTGTGAGGTAAATGTTTATTTTCCGGCTCGCTTTACTCGTTGGGTTCACGTGCTTGCAATTAAATATATGTATTTGTATTGCCTGTTTAATTTCGGCACCTGTATATTAGATCATTATCCCCTATATTTGTAATAATTTAGCTTAATTCATAATATCTATCCGCCCGTAATTATGCATTTCACATGACTTTCGCGGTTATTGTGCTAATGTTAGGCCTAACAAGGACGGTATCATACTAAAACAGTTTGGTGACCGGAGGCCACCACTCCCCTCAGAGCCAGGAAGACTCTAGAAAGGCTTGCGCAACCAGTACCCCGTCAGCCGCATTCCTGAATCGGCCCACTAGACCGGCTCGAAGAACGGAATCTGTCCCGCCGGAAGAGAAACTTCCCTCAGAGCATACCATCCAGCCATGCAGCGCCGAGACTCCCGGTGACAATTCTACCCTGAAAGAGACCACCAGCTGGGAGATGATATGAAATGACAATGGAGGTGAAGTGGTGGGACAGGAAATTCAGGGGAAGTAATTAACCTACTCATCATTCACCTGATGATCCCTGGAAACCCCGAGAAAAACCATGAGTCAGGTAGGCTCGCCACGGGAATCGAACCCGTATATCCCGAATGCGGGCCACAGAAGAAAACCCCTGAGCCATCCCGCTCGGTTATAGATCCTTATTACGGCTACTATTCCCCAGGAGGAATGGGATGCAGTTAGGCGACCACATGCCGAAGGTTGGCCACCGAGAGATGGGTGCCTCCTCGGTAGCGTAGATGCTAGCGTGCTTGTCTCACGTTCAAGTGGTCCTAATTTCGAATCTTAGACAGGGTGAGTTATCTGGATAAGGGTTTTCCGGGGTGTTCCCTTATCCTGAAAGGTGAATGTTGGGTCAGGCTAAGCTGTATGGACTCCGGATTGATTTGTGTTTCATTTCAGCCATTTCATTCATCTTCCGATAGGACTTAACGCTGGTCTTAAATTATTATTATTATTATTAATTAATAATAATAATAATAATAATAATAATAATAATAATAATAATAATAATAATAATAATAATAATAATAATAATAATAATAATAATAATAATAATAATAATAATAATAATAATAATAATAATAATAATAATAATAATAATAATAATAATAATAATAATAATAATAATAAAAATAATAATAATAATATAATAATAATAATAATAATAATAATAATAATAATAATAATAATAATAATAATAATAATAATAATAATAATAATAATAATAATAATAATAATAATAATAATAATAATAATAATAATAATAATAATAACAATAATAATAATAATAACAATAATAGTAATAATAATAGTAATAGTAATAATAATATTAATAGTAATAATAGTAATAGTAATAATAATAATAATAATAATAATAATAATAATAATAATAATAATAATAATAATAATAATAATAATAATAATAATAATAATAATAATAATAATAATAATAATAATAATAATAATAATAATAATAATAATAATAATAATAATAATAATAATAATAATAATAATAATAATAATAATAATAATAATAATAATAATAATAATAATAATAATAATAATAATAATAATAATAATAATAATAATAATAATAATAATAATAATAATAATAATAATAATAATAATAATAATAATAATATATAATAATAATAATAATAATAATAATAATAATAATAATAATAATAATAATAATAATAATAATAATAATAATAATAATAATAATAATAATAATAATAATAATAATAATAATAATAATAATAATAATAATAATAATAATAATAATAATAATAATAATAATAATAATAATATTAATAATAATAATAATCATCATCATCATCATAGGCCACAGAGACTCACGGAAGCACTAAACAATTCCAGGCTCGAAGCCCTGACCTACTGCTGGAGCTTCATGGACGAACCGTTGACAAAGTAGCGCTCCTTTTTCAAAAGGGAATAGCTTTCCTTCGGGCAACCATCTGCGTCATCTGTCCGGCAACACCACGAATGAAATTTAAAAGAACGCCTAAAACGAGAAGGAAACATTATGAAAGGGAAATGATACAAAGAAAATTATGGTATATAAGAAGTCAACCCAGAAATCG
>CM060948.1:116725424-116782924 GCA_030765055.1 Mantis religiosa | reverse complement strand
TGTGTGTGTGTGTGTGTGTTCTAAATTGTACTACTGGAATTTTAAAATGGATCATTAGTACAGTATAGAATATAAACGCAACACACTTTAATTAAGTAAATAGCATTCATTTTTAACAAACTTTCGATATGTTTAATATGAAATATTAGGTACAAATTTCCACATTAGTAGACAAAGAAAAACAAGCAATTGTTTGGTGCAAAATTCCGTCATATCAGTATAAATTTTGCCTTCTGTTTAAAGAGGCTCTTTGCATTTAGGTCCACAAAGGTGTCATTAGAATATACTTTATTTGAATTAACTTTAGTACCCTTTGAATAAAACGATATATCATATTTCAAACACCATATCATATGCTGTTCTTGTTCTTCTAGACATCAGTCAGTATTAACTAGATAATGTGTAATAGATTGCAGATCCAGCAGTTTTCTTTCCACATTATTCGTGTTACCAAACACAAGCTTTTTATAAGGTCTACTAGTGCTTATAATTGAGGAAGTATATAGTTGCTGGGAATGTATTAGTGGCACCAATGTGCCAAGATCATTATATGTCCAACTTGAGAATAAAATAAATATAATTTAATTATTGGATCGGACTTGATTACGGCACGGAGGGGAATCGGCTCTGGAACCGGTCTTGGTTTATTGTACAAATACCCCCAAGTGGGGCATCCGCGGGAGGAAGGATGAGGTGAGAGGAGAGAGAGGGTGGCCGATCTAAGGAGCCACGACACTGCCGAGGGCAGTATCCCTACACTTTAATAGCTGGAAACTCCCCGGCAGGCCAGCACAACTGGCAGCGCACCAGACTGCGGTCCCAAAAGGACCCCACCAGACCGGACTTGTAGACCAGAGACCGTTTTACCGGAAGAGGAGCATATCATCCTGCCGTGTACAGTCGGTATATCCTCCGAAACTTCTACCCTGAAAGAGACCACCAGAGGAGAGGTGATGTCAAATTCCGGGAATGTAATTAACCTGCCCAGCATTCGCTTGGCGGCCGGGAAAACTCCCAACAAAAGTTCATGGGTCAGTTAGGTGAGCGACGGGATTCGAACCTGGAACTCCCGAATGCGGGTCACGGATGAAACCGTCTGAGCCATCCCGCTCGGTTAATTTGATTATAGGAAAATAAAATTATATCGATATCTTGTAACTTTAAATGTTGTACATAATATCACTTCCATTGTTCGATAATAGAAGAATTGTGGATTAGCAGCTGTTTTCTAACGTAAGCTTTTCTTTCGTAATGATAGTTCCCCAGCTTCTATTAGTAAACTAATGCAAGAGCTGGTGCGAAAAGTTCCGAAAGCAGTTGTGGAACTTGTTTTTTGTATTGCCTGTAACATTTTAAGTTTTTGTGCAGTTGCTGAATAGCAAGCACTGAATAGTGATGCTTACTAGATCGTATGATTGTCATATACGAGCCAGTGAAATATTTAGTTCAGCTCCTCAATTTTTAGCAGGCAAAGTTGTTTCTCCTATTTAAGCTTACCGAGGTGTGGAATATAATGAAATTTGTTGCTAGGTATCATTGCATTATGACTTCGATCTTATTATGGTTAAAATATACTTCAAGATCTTTGCGGTTTTTCATTACAGAAAACGTAATACATTTTGTTTTCATTGCCAAAAATTGCAGTTCGGTGCTTGCAGTTCATCGTTGCAGTGGTTATAAGATTTTATGTAGTATCTCTTGATCTTTAATTTCATTCGTGTTTTTGCATAAGATATTTGATGGTCTGCAAACAAACTTGCTTTGAGAGATAATTTGACACAGGATGTTATGTCATTTATTGCGATCATTAAAAGGGAAGTCATAGGGAAGAACTTTGAGGTACTCCATTTTCCATATAAAACTTGTGAGATAATCTTTTTTCTGTGGGAAATTTGGTTATAAAACCTAACAAATTTATTATACCTACATTAAAGTTATTTGCTAAATCCTGGCTTACGTTTTTATGGCAATACTTTATAAAGAGCAGGTTAAAATTTGTTGATAGCACCTCCCATTTAGTTTTCTAATATTATCGAGCAGTATAGTATAAAGTGGTACTCTTGAACTCCATGTTGGATATGTCAGAAAAAATTATGAGTGGCTATCGCAGACTCCTATCTGCTACCAGACAAGCCCTCTCAAGGTGCATATGGGCATTATAGGTCGATAGCCGTTGAAATTATTTGCCAGGGCCATATCAGGACCTCCGGTGTGCCGGAATTTCGTCTCGCAAAAGTGCTTTTACTTGATAGCAAATCTACCGGCATAGGTCTGTTGCTTTTAACAGCACTTAAAAACTATCGGTCTGGGCGGGATTTGAACCCGTGATCTTCGGAGCTTTGGAGAGGTCACGCTGGAGTTGGATATGTGGATAATGATAGCTACTTGTATTCTGTTTACACAGAAAATTCTGAGCGTATCCATATACGTATAATGTTAGGGATATTGTACTTTGTACTCTGATCCAAAAGTTACGATGTTTTTTCTTTGGGGGGGGGTGGGGGGTTTATACAGCTCTCTTTTTACGATTTCTTCATTACACTCTTGATTAGTATTTATTTACTTCAATTTCTGTGGTGTCTAAATTGTATATAATCTTGCCTATAATGAGCATCACGGTGTGATCTGTAATCTGGAACTGAAATTTTCATCCTGATATGGGATATTGAGGACGTTTGTTTAAAACAATTCTTCAATTACATAATTCTGCATGGTGGACATACATTTGGAGTGTGATTCTCTTGTTTCTGGTCAGATGTACCTCATTCCTAGCGAATGTCCGCCTCGGTAGCGTAAACGGTAGTGTGTCTCCCTCACGTTCAAGAAGTCCCGAGTTTGAATCTCGGTCAAGGTGAGTTACCTGCATACGATTTTCTTCGGGGTTTTCCTTTATCCTTAGAGTTGACTGTCAGGTAACTCTAAGCTCTATGGAACCTGGGCCAATTTGAGCATTATCTCGCCCACTTTATTCATCGTGCGATATGACAACGTTACAGGATATAAATTAAAGCACACAAACAAAAGTTCGTAGAGATAACCCTGTTTATTTGGAGTTTAGGATGTCTATAGCTTAGTTCTTCAACTAGTTAGCGAAGTGAATGCATGTTATGCAATCGGCATATTGTTTGCAATAAGTGGATATATCTAGGATCAGTTAATTTACCCATTCAAAATATGTAATTTTTGATTGACAATTCGTCATGGGTTTCAATAATGAGCATAGAGCGGAACGCCTGAGGTACTATAGTGTAGCTAAATGCACATTTACCAATGGGTTTGTTCATTTAATTCATTGTGTTTATGGTCTTATAACAACCATTGTGATTGGAAACACTGCAAAATAAATGCAGTAAAGCCAATGTGTAGCTATTTAGATATGAACAACTTGTTTATATCTATATTCCATATGGCAAAAGCTATTAATCTATACAACAGAAATTGGAGATCGGTTGCTAAATTATCTGCGTTTAACTATTTTGTAGATAGTTATTGCTGAAAGAAAAAAAAAGATAGGGGGAAAAAGGGAGAAAAAAACTTATACGCTTCTTAAAACTGGAGGCAAACTTTTCTTTATACCTTGGTAGCGATGGTCAACTGTTTGCCAATAGACTATTGTGTGAGGGGAACGCTGTATGAGTGCCCCACCGAATAGAGTAAGGAAAAGTAGGGTGTAATCACATTTGTATTTCGTTGGTAGCTGCGAGAAGAATTGATCGACAGATTTCCACTTAAAATGAATAACGGAATTATGACTGATTGCACACAGGCAACTCCAGCTCCTTCTGGAGCAGCCGTTAATCAATGAATAATTTAGAAGCTCCTGCTCTTAGAAATACTCATATTTAAATCCCATTGAATCACAAAACATGTACTAGAACTGAACCAAAATAATTGTGGTGTGTTACAGAAAAAGTACTTTGGACATGTACCGATAAAGAAAAATATACAATAATCAAACTATATATATATATGGGATTTTTCACCTTTTGGGATCTTAAAAAATTATACATTTGTTTTAAGTGCGATCCTGTTTGCTTTTCATAGCTGATTATATTATGTTGCGCTGCAGAACATCAACTTGAGTTCTTAATTGAAGACGTTTTATAAATATGTCAGTTGAGAGCAGCAAATGTCTAGTTCAAATCAAATGAATTCCCTACCTTCTCACGCAAACATTGGGTTTGATTCTTGTTAACCTTTATATGGAGAAAATTGATGGCCTTTTAATTTCCCAAATCTACGGGCAAAGTGCTACTTATAGCTCGTATAAGGTTAGGAGAGGAAGAAAAATAAGGAGGGGGAAAAAAAGCTGCTCGGCTGAAGTGGCTTCAAATGAAATGAAATTAAATGAAATTAAATTAAATGTGTAGTGTTTAACGCCCACTTTTACTACATACGGCACCGCAGGCGATGACACTGATGATACATGAGATGAAGATGGAGCACCGGTGGAATGAGATGGCAGGGGAAACCGGAGATCTCGGAGAAAACCCGCCCCAGCGCCATGTTGTCCACTACAAATCTCACTTTGCGGTCGCCTAGAAGTGGCTTCAAGAAATTGAAGGTCTATGTTTGAAGTTTTGGCATCACTTTTATGATCATTAATGATAATTTATTTCATAATATCAGAAATGAAAGGTTTGTTATTTTTCAATACTCGGTATACACTGTACATATGGCAAAAGAAACCGGACCCAAAAGAAACCGGATTGTTGTTATAAAAATTTAATTGATGAACCTTTTTACAAAATTACTTCAGTCACCTTCAAAATACTCTCCATTACATGCGATGCACTTGTGAAGTCCCTTTTCCCACTGTTGGAAGCATGTTTGGAACACTTCAAGTTTGATATTGTCCAGTCCCTTTGCGAAGCTGTTTTTACCGCCTCCACATCGTCATAACGCTCCCCTTTTAGCGTTTTCTTCATTCGTGGAAATAGGAAAAAGTCGCAAGGGGCTAGGTCCGGCGAATACGGAGCGTGGGGAACGTCAGACCACCTCTAAGATGCCAAATAGTGGGTCACTCGTGAGGCCGTGTGTGCTGGAGCGTTGTCGTGATGCAGAAACCAGTCACCTGATAGCCGAAGTTCCGGGCGTTTCCTCCTCACATCCTCTCGCAGATGCCTTAAAATATCCAAGTAAAAGTGCTGGTTAGCCCTCTGGCCAGGGGGCACGAACTCCCGATGCACAATTCCACGAACATCAAAAAAGACAATGGTCATTGTCTTTAAATTTGACCTCACTTGCCTTGTTTTTTTGGATCGGAGAGATGGGAGTCCTCCACTGGCTTGACGCTTGCTTGGTTTCTGGGTCATACCTGTAACACCAACTCTCATCCTCATCCCCTCTCATCCTCAAGAAGTTTGGATCACGTGCAATCTCTGTTTTCAAGTCCTGACAGACATTCATGCGGATGGTTTAGTGCTCCTGTGTGAGTGGCACGGAACAAATTTAGCAGCAACACGCCTCATGTGCAAATCCTCCCTCAAAATCCCCCGTAAATTATGTTTTAAGGAAATCTAACTCTTTGTGTAGTCACAAATTGTCTATATTTTACTGTTCCCGAGTTATCCTAAAGGCATCTAGAATGAAGAGAACTTCTGAGAACATTCTCAGAAAATTCAACATATACATTTAAATTTGTCATGAAAATATAAATAAAAGGTAATTTATTAAAAAATTTAGAGAAACTTTCTATAAAATAATCATTTTCTGAAAATGTTCTTCCATGTAAAGGCTAGTTTGGAGTAGGGGTATTACCTTGAAAATCTTGGAGTACCACTCTTCGAAGGTTACAAAACTAAATTCTAAGTTTTGATCTTTAACATAGTATTATTTAACGAGGAGTTTTTTTTCTTTCTAAAAAGGATTCTTTTTTGTTCAGGAGACCTCAAAACGTATATATATATATTCTGTGAAATCTCAATAACTAATTTTTTGGGAATGCAGTACCTAACTTCTCTACTCCCTACGTATGTGGGAGACAAGTTATTGACATAACAGGTACTAAAATCACTCGAAAAGTAATTGGAGTTATTGGACCACCTCGACGCATTTAGTAAGATGATCTCTGAGACGGGGCTGGTCTAGGCGCCCTTTACAGATGAGGACAGACCTTTTTCATTTACTTTACACTGCTTTTAGTGCGTAGGGTTCAAATAGGCATTTCTTCTGTGCTGTAATAAAAATTCCAGTATGTATGTTCAAATTGTATCTCTCAAGTAATATTTAGATCAACCTGTGTATACGAAGTATTGTGTTTCTTAATGTAACGCAAGTTCTAGATAAACTAATTTCAGTCATGTAAACCTCCAAACACGCGCTTTTAATTTATTTTGCTCATACTGAGTTGACCAACCCGCCGTGAACAGTTTACTTGGAGAATGATGGTAGGGGAGATGTGCCAGAAATGTGATGCATGTAACTGCATTATTGTTTGGAAAAAGACTGGGGTGAAGGACCGGCCCATTAGATGGAATATTGAAGGGCGTTCTGTAGGGATCGTTAGGGGAGTGACAGATACGACAGGGGAGTTAGTGATGGCCTGCCATTCTAAGTGATGATGCTGGATGCTGTGAATATCTCAGCTGCCTGCAATTCTGCTCGCCTTTACATCTGAGGGTCAAGTGTCCTAGGGTTTAAGGGAAACGGCAAGCCAAATATTCAAAAAGTGTCAAAAATACATACTTGTAATGTTTACGTAAAGTCATTATTTAAATAGTTTCTTTGCTTCCCTATTTTATGTATGTAGCTAAGAATGGTAAACAAAAGTGAAAATAAATAAGCATTTCCAAGAGGGAATACTAAATTTTTTACATTTTATATAAAGTTTAAAGAAGATAAAAAATTCATTCTTTCATTCATTATAACACATTTTAGCCACATATACTAGCTACTTTTTCTGCCGCAAAGTAAGGGAATTATTGCATTCCATCCCACAATTCGATATCGAGATTTCATCGGAAACAAATTTTTAGAAAAAGTTATCGTTATATGTGTCTATAACAGCATAATTCTAAAAGTAGAACGAAAATTCAGTTAAACAGCAAAGTTGGTATTCCGCTTCAAAGTCTTCAAACCATGCAATACAAAAGTGTACTTGAAAATCCCTCATCCCAACCTAACAGGTACACGAAGAAAGTTTCATTATATCTTATTTTCTTAAGATTTGCATGAAAAATCAAATATACATCTTCGATTTCATGGAAATAGCACTTGAAGCCCCCTTCATTCTTTGTGACCTTTGAATAAGTAGTACATCTTAAGAGATTAACAAAATCTTACTGCCTGAAAACTGTTTATCTCGTTAAAACACATATGCTATGTCTAATAAAAATGTTTGTGTCTTTGGCCATTTCTTAGGTTATTTATATATTTATTCATTTATTTATTCATTTGCATTTTCAAATACTTATACATTTCTCAAGTCTTAAGTCGCTCTTATTTTTCTTCTTATGTTCATTTAAAGAATACGTTACTGTAAAGTTGTCATAGGGCTATGCGATTTTTAAGATCTATCACCTTAGCTTAGTGTATACTTACACATTCAACCAGAGATAAATGCACTGAGACTTTAATTCGATTAACAAGAAGCCGTTAGAAGAATAAGCTTTCTTAAGATTAGTTAATGGAAGAGTAGGGAAACTCATGTGATTGCGACACAGTATATCACTTCTGTTGTAAGTTCTTCATAAGTTTCATCGCCTGACCCATTTGCAAGGGGCAGCTGATATGCATGTGGATGTTCACTTTCTCTACTGCGTACGTAATTAGGGAATTCTTGTATTTCACTCAAAAATTCGGTGTCAAGATTCCATCGTTAAGATGTGTCTTGAGACTTCTGAACCTAAAAGAAGTATTTTTAGAGAGAGAGAGAGAGAGAGAGCAGAGAGATGAGAGAGAGAGAGAGAGAGAGAGAGAGAGAGATGAGAGAGAGAGAGAGAGAGAGAGGAGAGAGAGAGAGAGAGAGAGAGAGAGAGAGAGAGGGGAAAGTCTCTGTGTCTGTCACAGTAAACAGCATAACCCAAAAGTGAAAAGTGTGATAAATATCCAACTTGACATTTTGGTTCAGCATCTTCTAAGGATGAAACACGGGAACTTTCAAGAAAAATTTTTCGACTCTTGGAATACTTTCGAAAATTTTGATTTACTCAAAAATGGCTCTAACGACATAATGTGTTTAAGATATTTTCAGAACAAATGAAATGTGTATTTTGAAGTTTCTGGGAATGTTCTCAGAGACTCTCTTCATTCTGGATGACTTCCGCACAACACGTAAACCGTAAGTGATAGACAAAACCGTACTACACAAAAATGTAGATGCTAGAACACACAAGTTTATGGCTGATACACATTTTTTGCGAAGTGAACAATTTCAGGGATTTGTCTGAGTTCACCAATATTTAACTTTTCCCAAATGTAAAATAAAGGAATAAGATTCTGTAAGATTAGTTTTTATAAGAGTTGAGAAAGTCATCTGAGAGTAGCAATGTGAGAGAGGGAGAGAGAGAGAGAGAGAGAGAGAGAGAGAGAGAGAGAGAGAGAGAGAGAGAGAGAGAGAGAGAGAGAGAGAGAGAGAGAGAGAGAGAGAGAGAGAGAGAGTTTAATGCATAATCCAAAATATTCTTGGATCATTTATTCTTATCTGACGCAAAGTATACAGGTAAATCTGTGATGGTTTCCTAGAGAGCAACTTTACAGATACTTGCGGAAGACTCATAGTTCCATTACAGAGTAATGCAGCAAACGTATTCGTTTTACAGTAGTGGAAGAGTGAACCGACGACACAGCCCCTAAGATGTGAACATAAATCCTCATTAAGATGAGAAACCACTCCAGCATTGAACTACTGACAAGCTTAAATCAGAAACTTCCAAGGCCAGGGTGGACGGCGGACTGGAATCGAACTCGAGGTTAAGGTCTCACGGCGGAGCCATATTGCTCGGTGTTTTAAGAATGTTTGTAGAATAATGGGTAGATGATATTTTGTGAATCTAACAAGTCCAAGCAAACTTGGATGTGTTAGAGGGCAAGCTGCAGTAAAAGCTAAAATGGATGTTACTAGCGTGTAGACCAGTCAACAGAAAACTGATAAATGAAACCTCAAATGCCTATTTTCCTTATTCGTGGAAATCCACTTGTTCACATTGCGTAAGCTGGTTTCACCTTATTTCTCGACCTCTGCTACCAGGAAAGAGCTTGTAGAGTGAGATGTCGCTAAAGCAGCGTTAAGCTGAAGGGGATTTAATGCGTTCTTTGAATTTGGAATTTTGTGGGGTGGACTCAGTATTAGCAGCAATCACAAATCATGACGATTTAATTACCTGCTCTGAGACGTAGTTGCTAGTACAAGAAGGGTTAAGGAAGGGAAGGAAGGAAGAGAAAAGGCAAAGATAAAGGGGAGAAAGAAGAAATATAGTCGCCTGCGATTTCGGATTAAGCAATGATCTTTCATCGGCTTTATTTACGTCAGCGAAATGTTCCTTATCCTCTTTTCTAAAGCTCTAGACATTCCTAAACGAGAGCTTGTTTCCTTCATTGAGAAACCTTGCCCAAAAAGTTACTCAGGCTTTGAGCTTGAAAAGGTTACAAGACTCCAGTATCCTGGCTGAAAGTTAAAACGGATGATGAAGCAACCAAAATGTTTAAACACGGAGGGTAACAACTACTTCTAAAAACGGTATGTGTCATGGGTTTAACATCTGTAACTTCAGACCTTATCTAGAATAATGTTGAATCGAAACTTGGAACTGAGGGGTATTCATGCAAAGTGTCATCAGGTATTACGAAGAAGTTCAGACAAGAATTTTAAAATAGTTGACAATTAAACAGCTCCTATACCTTCATAAAATTAAATAAAACATTCTAAAATCATAAGATCTAACCTAGTAATTGCTTATGTCTGTGATTTCTTCGACACGTTTATGTGTGTGTGTGTGTGTGTGTGTGTGTGTGTGTGTGTGTGTGTAGTGTAGTGTTTAACGCCCGCTTTTACTACATACGGCACCGCAGGCAGTGACACTGATGATACATGAGATGAAGATGGAGCACCGGTGGAATGAGATGGCGGGGGAAACCGGAGGTCCCGGAGAAAACCCGCTCCAGCACCGTGTTGTCCACCAAAAATCTCACTTTGCGGTAGCCTGGGATCGAACCCGGGGCGCCTTGGTGAATGTCGAGCGGTCTGACAACTCAGCCACTGCGCGGCCTCCATTGCTTGTACTGGACTACGTCGACTACATGAAAAAATGACAATGCAGTAGAATAAATAATGCATTTCTCTTCCACGTACCTATACCTAGGGTAAGTAGAGGATTTATTGTATTCCATACCAAAACTACACCTGATTTCGCCGAAAATTTATGTTTAGATACTCCAGAAGCCAAATAAGCATTTTTAGCGAAAAATACCCATATGTGCAGGTATATGTGGATGGGGTATGGTTTAACCAACATTTAAAGGGTGGTTAAAAAGCAAATTGGGTATTAGCTTTTTCATTTTTCACGCGTGCGATACGAATAATTGAAGTTTTTGTCCCTTACAAAACAACCTTTATATGGGACATTTTTCGAACACTTTGACATTGGATGTAATGATTTTGATTAAAATATCACATGCTTAAAATATTTTAGTAACAAAAATGGCAAAAAACTAAAAAAGAGGTTTGTCTTTAATTATCTGGGAATAGCTTAGAATTTCCCTTAATTGTTATGGGTTTTGCAAAACCTGATGCCATGAAAGACAGACAAAATCTTACTTCATAAAAATTTAGTTCTCATCAAAGTACACAACTTATGTCAATTAAATATTTTTGCAGGGTTAACTATTTCTGAGCTATTATTTCTTATTGATTCGAAATTTAAATGCTTTGCTTTCCTCAAGAGGAAACCTGGTATCGTTTTCACTTCTTTATTCCTGGCCATGCAGAGTGAACGGAAATTTCATGTTGTTACACAGACGTATCATCAGTATCGCCGCCTGCAGTGCCCTATGTAGTAAAAGTGGGCGTTAAACACTACACATTTGATTCATTTACAAGCATTGGATAGATTAGTGAGGGCGCTAATCCTCTTCATATGAAACGGCAAGCATTTTCAGAATGAAGTATGATCACTGAGCGTGTGCAATTTACAAATGTTAAACCTGCTCTGACGTTAACAATGAGACAGATATAAGAATTTCCTATATCTCTTAATGAGGAAACCAAAATAATTGGGGAGGGAGACTTTATTATAGGCCTGAAAACAGTCGTGATCACAGATTTTTTGGGATCTATTCTTTTCAAGACGAAATTACTTGTCTTGATATAAGGTATTGAAGCTGAGATTCAAATGCTGTTTTTGTTGTGTAAGGCACTCTGCAACTTCGACAGGGAATTGCAGAAATTCAAACTTCCATATTCTGTCGATTCAGTATTAATTAATAACATACTTTCTATCCCACACTCTTCACAATAATACGTTATGCAGTATTTTAAGCTTAGTTTTTGAAAACTAGAGCTGTGAGTATATATTTTGTACCTATCTCAGTGTAAGAAAGATGTTTACATTATGAAAATATGTGTTATTTTGTCATATAAATTTCACATAATAACAGAAAGAGATTTATTGGCAATATTTTTAGTTATTATTGTAAGTTATTGCAAATATTATTGTAGTACCATTTTAGTCAGAAGTGATGCACAGGTCCATGCGTCCTAGAAGTTTGTGTTAATGTCTTTCTTAATTTTCCAGCAAAAATTGTTGTATACTAAACAAATACGAAAACGAAAAATCAAGGTTCAGTTGATATATGCAGGTTTTAGCAAGCATTTATTGTTGACTTAAGGTTTTATGATTGGTTTCTATGACAATGCTGCTATAGTCACATTAACAAAAGCTGGCTGCTGTAAAAAGTATAAGCTCCAATTGTAGTTAACAGTTCTGAACATTTAAGTCTCCGCAGCCTAAAGAAAAATCCAAACTGAGATTAGAAGCAGTTAAGAGTTGGACTAACATCATAGAACTTGCCATATATTTCGTAATATTCTAAATATTACTACAGAACAAATGATAAACGTGAATATTGCCAAACTTCTTATATATTCAGTAACATTTTCTTTAGAGCGTCAGTGCTCTAAGTTCGTCTTATTCATTCAAACAGGTCTTGTTTTTAGAAATTTCATTTTGTGAAAAAATAACTAGCATTTTTTATTAAACTACAATATGGTTAAGGCATTATATGTCATTAGGTCTGCTTCATTGAGGAGAAATTTTCTTTATATGGGAACAAAAATGAGTGAACGAAATAATTATCTACATATGTTTAGAGCATGCAAAGTATTTCAAGTGACTTTTTTGCTGCCTTGGTTATTTCTCAAAAATTCCATTGTTATTAATTTTTATTTTTCAAAGCCTTTTTCCATCACTTTTTATAACTTCCAGATTTCGGTTACATCTAGCAATGCTACAAAAGGAAGAGGGAATTCAAAGGCAGTTTGTGTCAACCTGATTTTAAACATCTGAATATCGTTATTCCTTTTGTGTAGTAATATTTTTATAAATATCTGTCTCTACTTGAAATATATATACTACTTGCAGCAATTATTTACAAAAGCTTTGTAGATATGACTGATTGATGAAAAGATAATGTAAATATAACGTTCCAGACGTTTTCTTTCCAAGGCGCTAATAATCTTAGTTTAAGGAATCCTATAGTATTAATGCTGATACTGTGCCCTTTCCCCGTATAGTGAATTTTTATTTCAATCTTATTCTTGTTTATAGGTGCTTTCTACTAGAACATCGCAGCACGCACATTGTAATTGTGGCGGGGTTATGCGGCATTTAATGGAATAATCAAGTGGAACAGGGTGGGAGGTGTGGTAGCATCCCCTTCATAACCACTTGTCGCGCAACATGAGCACGCGTCCTCACACATAAAACAACACGCGTGTTGCTTAACATGCCCTCGATTATTATCGATATGTACACAAGAGGGGAATAGCTTCCGATCTTGCAGCAATGAGGGAAGGAAAGTCGATTCCTCGTATTAATCTACCTCATGAGTGCGCGCAGTGGTTGCGTGTGGCATTCTTTTTATCGCCATTCGACCGACCCCGGCGCGGTGCTACGCGGATGCCATCTGTGGAGGGACAACAAAACTTCCCGCACAAACCAGAAAAAAGGGACACATACGCAAAAAAGTATTTGATGAAGTTCTACATATTAAAGCAGACAACGGTGTAATTTAAACTAACTTTCATAATTTCGTATAAGGCTTGCCCTAGTTGATATGTTGAAGTTAAAACGAGTTAAACGTTTTCACCAGTATTTATAAAGCAGGCGAGCATTTAAAGTGCTCTTATTTCCTAGGCCGAAAGCAGTGAAAACAATTTGATAAGTAACAGACAACAGCAAACATTTTAACCAAAATCAATCCCAGACAGAAGTATTTCTTCAACAAGAGTATCTCCACTTTTCAAAGGAAAATTTCCTTAGGACAATCCGACAGAACGGTCCCCTTCATAGATATGACTTGTTTGGTTGTATCAACATATTAATTATCTTGTCACTTTTCGCTGCTGTCAAATCATTCAAGCTTACGATGATGAAGTTTTAGATATGTTTTTATTGTTTCAAGAAGGCTTAGTTTGATTTTATAGCCATGTTTATACCTTCAAATTGTTTCTATAGGTTTAAATCATTTGTTAACACTTAAGATTTTTTATAAATCTGCTTGCTAGAAATATATTTATATGTTTATACACGTCACATACCCTCAGAAACTGAAAGTGAACTAATATGAAGCAACAACACATGGCAGTTGTGTGTGTATATATAATCAGATATTAGGGCAGTGTCTCATTTATAAGTATTCCAAATGTTCACTTTCTCTATTACTTGCTTACAGTAAGTAGAAGATGCATTGTGTTCATCCTAAAAGTTAAATACCTACCTTCTGAGATTTTACAGGAAGTACACGTTTTGAGACACCCTGTATATAAACTTAAAAAACGTCTGTATCCGCCTCTGTGTGTATGTGTGTGTGTGTGTGTGTGTGTGTGTGTGTGTGTGTGTGTGTGTGTGTGTGTGCCTGGCTTCGAATAGCATAACTCAAAGAAGAAAAACCCGTAAAATATCAAGTTTGGTATTTAAGTTTAATGTCGAAGATTGCGACATGCTCGTTTAAAAGAAGAACATCCTATTTTGAAACGACTTTCTACGTGCAATAGTATTAAAAACACGTTTTTAAAATGGCTTTAACGTATTAATTAAATTGCTATGTAGTTGAGACATTGTAGTGACAAATTAGATGTGTATCTTGAATTTTCATGGTTTAACCTCTGGAGTCCGCTTCATTTTGTATGATGCATAAATGTTAAGCCGTAAGAGAGGGACCAAATCTTAGGCAAAAATAAAAGTTCCCTTAAAGCACACAATTTATGTCAAATACATTTTTTGTGCAGTTAGCAATTTCCCAGATATTTCTTTTTACAGGTTTGAATTTTCCATAGTTACATTTTTTTGCAGATGTAAAGCCATTATTGTCCCTTCTTTATCGCTACCGGTTAGGTAAACAGAAAGAATTTCAAAGTAATCATAACGATTTGACTCTAGCTTAAGCGTGCTGTGTTCCACTATAACCATGGCATCTATACAGAAAATAATTAATAAAATGTTTGTAGGAATATTTATATTGGTTAGTATGAAGTAAGTAGAAAATAAGTATTGTTTTATAGTTTTTGCAAGAGAGAGAGAGAGAGAGAGAGAGAGAGAGAGAGAGAGAGAGAGAGAGAGAGAGAGAGAGAGAGAGAGAGAGTAAAGGAAGTCATATGGTGTAACTCATCATATTCTTACTATAGACTAATGACTTTCGACCCACCACATAACTTCCTCCACAGGAATTGTCCTTTTTAGTGTCAAAGATTTGGAGACACTCCGTTTAAATTAAAAAAGTAAATAATGTGAGTACATGAGTCTGAAAATATTTTATTGCTAAATTAACAGACAAAATTGAACATTTCTCAATGGGATTCTAAGTGCCCTCAGAAGAATAAATACTTTGGATTCATATCAAAACTGAGAAGATCATGTGATGAATTTCCCTCGACAAATCCACATATGCTGAAAATTTTTATCAAAAAAATTACATATCTACTATCGGATGAAATGAGTTGGTGCAACTTAATGTAAAAAGCACATTAGTTGGATGACGTCGATGACCCAGACACAGCACTAATTAAATGATACAACTTATTTCACAGAAACTTTAGATACGTCAGTGCATTCACGTCTGTAAGAAAGAAATATGGACCGATGAGATAATCACAAATAATTCCACCCAAAACTTTCAAGTAGAATCTCACATAAAGCCTTCCGTATTTCAGTATTCCCATTGTATCTAAAAGAAAATACAACAATAAAAACATTTCTACAAGGTATATCTCGATTAACATGGATAGGTAGATAGGAGAATAAGATTTTGTTAAAACAGTTTGAAAATAATGTGTAGAGGAAGTTGTGTGATTGTAACACATCAGAATGTTTCAAGTGCAGTACTTAGGAACTTGACGTTGTATTGATTCCCAGCAATAACATTGAATTTTTCAAATATTATTCAGTTTTGAACAGCTTTGAAAATCATTTACAAGCTGATATGTCTCACTGTAACTGAGATCACCTTGAAAATGCGTACGTCAAAATATCTCAGACCAGAGAATTTCAAGTGCGTACGGACAGATTGGTCTTTATAGCTTGGTAGTGCCTCGGCACGGTAAACTAAAGATGCATTCTCCCTGTGTTCAACGTAGCATTGTGTTTTTAAACCTGATTCAGATTTGCGATGCTTCACGCGCTGACATATGTTTATGTATGAGTGTGCGTGTACGTGCGTGCGTGCGTGCGTGTGGGTGTGTAATTGTTTTTAATTTACGTACTCCAACGTTAAGCCATTACAGACCGTGAATGAAATGGGTGAACACATGTAAAAATGAGCCCAGGGTCCATAGCGCTTAGAGTTACCCGACATTTGTACAAATAACCTTATCCAGATAACTCACCCTGACCGAGATTCTAACCCGAGACCTCTTGAACGTAAACAGACATGTTACCATGTTCGTTACCGAGGTTGTGTGTGTATGATTGTGTGTGTGTATGTGTGTGTGTGTGTGTGTGTGTGTGTGTGTGTGTGTGTGTGTGTGTGTGTGTGTGTGTGTGTGTGTGTGTGTGTGTGTGTACATGTATCTGTATTTGAAAACAGGAAAATAAGATAAATTAAAACTGTATACTTGAGGTACTGTTTTTTCTGGAGAAAATTTTCAAGAAAGGTTTTCGTATCTGAAGGCGTTCTTTACATGGAACTACTTTTGTTGTTTGTTATCCTTGAAAATCATTATAGTGATTTTATAGTGTATTTAATGTTTAAGGTATTGACATCAGGAATGTGATGGGCGTCGTGAAAGACCTCAGCCACAATATTTGTGAAATATGTTTAAATTTCTATATTATTTGATATAGTCCCCTTAGAAATCAATATTTTGTGTCCAACGATTTTTCAAGTTCACAATATCCTCAATTACATATAACTGTCTAAGGGTGCAGAATAAGCACCATTATGAGCTTCAACGTCATCATTTGATGTGAAAATTATACCACTCAGGTCGACTTTTGGAACAAAATGTAACTGCTAGGAGGTTAGGACTTTCCTTGCAGATGAGCTGTATATATCTGCATTGGTATACTTTCTGCTGTTGCTATCCACTGTTAGAATTTCTCCTTCGTCGCAGACTTGAACTGATGAATGCATGATCTACTGTTGTAACATTTTGGAGAAACCAACTGGAAACGCATTTAGATTAACCTAAACAGTTGAGAAATGTTTATTCAAGCGTATTTTGGTCCTTAGTTAAAAATGTTTACCCAGAACGTTAGCGTAAAATGTCATATACATAATATGCTGATGTCAGCCAACTCGTTTACTTTAAAATTTAGTGATAATTAGGCATGTCATTGTTAATATTTGTCACATTCTTGTTGCCAGTAACATTTTGGGAACAATACAAGTACTCATAATCTTGATAATGTTAGCCGTCGAAAACCAAGGGAAATGACCTTTTAATTTATATTTATGTCGTAGTTAAATACTTCCAAACGAAGTAAAATATTTCCACTAAAATCAGCAGAACCAATTTTTATGTTCGAGCTTTTAAACTTTACGTTAACTGAGCAGCGTGAGAAGCTTGCTTCCTAACCTTCAGATTGTCTAGATGATTGCCACAAGTGAGTGAAGATAATATCAGCGTAAAAGGCTTTACCGTAGGCCATTTTGTGAATTAAATTTGAGCCGGTGCATCAGTGAAAACTTTGTTCCACACTATATTTGCCTGAAACTTAAATCACTTATTGCACGGAATAGAGGACAAGGTGTCGTACTAAAGGCTTGTATGCTTATAGAAAGATTAGTTTTATTGAGTAAACTTTTCATTTTTCTTCTCAGATTTAAACTATTTATAGTTATTAAAACATAATAGATCATATTATATTTAAACCTTCAATGGTCCAATGAAAGTGTTTCTTTGTGCATAGTTCACAAAATAATGAATTCTCAATTTTTTACACATTTAATTGAAAAATATTATTAAATAGTAATACGACTTTATTCAATGCAGTTATGATATTTGAATAAAATTTTGAAATAAAGTTGTAAACAACTGCATATCGTGCCACGTTTGCTGTATGTCAAAACGCTGGTAAAATGGTTTTAGACAAAAGAAGGTTTAATTATTGAGCAAGTAAACTCTTAGTATTGTGACTTTCAATTATCCTAAACTTTTTCAGGTTCTTAAGTTTGACACTCGTCCTTCTTATTCCTTTTCTTCTTCATTTCCTTTTCCTCTGCAACACTCTTAGAGAGGTATAGCTTCTTCCCAGAAGACTGTGAGGAATTTAAACTAGATTTCAGGCTCCTCTGCATTAAGGAACTAACAAGTTCCTTGACTAATATTTCTTTGCAAATTGGCTGAAATGAAGACTGAGTTTGCTGAGTATTTCACCGGCCATGAATTCACATAGTAAACAAGCATAATCCTATTTGATTTTAGTTCCAATATAAATAACCTTTCGATATTTAGAGCATATTATTTTATTAAACTCATAATTTGCACTTTGGGTTTCTCCAATAGTGCATCTCTTCAACACTTCCTCATTTATTAGTTACTAAAGGATACCAAAGTTCTGTGCCATGGTGTAGTGTGCTAGGGCGTTGTGCTTTGACCCCCTGCCACGGAAAGTGCCCGGGTTATATCCTACCCTTGCGGGGTGCACATTTTTAGTCTCGGTTATAGGACCGGTACTCACTCAGCATCGTGAGGAATTTGAGGAGCTATGATAGGTAGCGAATCGCGGTCAAGAAAGCCCACTTCTGGCTGGGGGTGCCAAGATGCTGACCACATTTCCTCCTCGTATCAGTTGGATGATCACCCACCTCTGCCTTGAGTATGTAGGCGTGAGGCCAGACGTCGATTTGGCAGGCTCTGACCCGCCTGCTGGTTGTTACCCCATGGATAATAGATACCACAATTTTTTTAATTAGTTGGGTTCGTTGTGGTATTTTTACTGTGCGGCTATTAGGTGGTGAAATCGTCTTGCCTTTTGCAATGGTTCTATTGAGGGAACTCCAACAATATTATCTTCCAGGCTATTTGTGTTGCGTTGGGTTAGTGTCCTTAGAACTCAGTGATATAAAGCTGTATATATTACTGTTCTCACATGTTCACCTAAGGACAATTTTTATTTATATTTAATGGTGTTTCTATAATAGTTGTTAATGTTATTATCGTATCTCCTTTTAAGATTCCAAATTTCTGCCCACCTAAAGTGACTGGATTTGTGTGTGTGTGTGTGTGTGTGTGTGTGTGTGTGTGTGTGTGTGTGTGTGTATGTGTGTGTGTGTGTGTGTGTGTGTGTGTGTGTGTGTGTGTGTGTGTGTGTGTGTGTGTGTGTGTGTTTTACATTCCTGTACCAAATTTATTGTCTATCTCGAGCCTCCTATTAACTTGATTCAGGAATCGTTCTGTACGGGCCCAAATGGCCTCGTCGACGGACCCTAAAACACCACTCACTCACTCACTCACTCACTCACTCACTCACTCACTCACTCACTCACTCACTCACTCACTCACTCACTCACTCACTCACTCACTCACTCACTCACTCACTCACTCACTCACTCACTCACTCACTCACTCACGCACGCACTCACTCACTCACGCACTCACTCATTCACCCTCTCACTCACTCACCCACTCACTCACTCACTCACATTCTTTCTGTATTTTCTTTTAGTGTCGCCATATATTGCCAAGACACGTAGGCAAAATTGCTTTTATATGTACACACAAATATTTTCCACCACATGCGTGCAGGTTTATCTCCATAGCATGTGAAAATCCACAGTTCCTACTTTGTTTATGATATGCGGACACTTTTGATAAGCATCACTTTTAAGTGCAATTTATTTTTGTTTCTGAGGAGAAAAGTTACGGCTGCTTCCTGGTGTTAAGCTGAAGCATAACTTCCTGTACCGGTTTCCTCTAAAGTGCACGGTTGCAAATTAAATTAATGAAAGTTTTGATTGGGAATACACCTTTAGATCTTACTTTTGCAATTAGGATAACAAGATAGAAATAGAAAAGGTGAGTTTTATGTTTATTTATCATATCTTGCTAAAATGATTCGTTAAACCACAAAATGATGTGAAGAGACAGATTCCTGCATGTCTAGTGCAATAAAGTTACTGGCTTATGCTTGGTAGCCCAGCAATATTGGCGAGCATTTAGACGGAAGTTCAGGAATATAAACAGTTAACCTACCTGTCGTGACACTTGGCACAACAATTATTTCTGTTAGCGCTCCAGATGCGTCTAATGTATTCACAACTATGACAATCATTACAAATCAAGAATGTGGTTTTGCTTGTGGTAAAGCCGACTGTAATATTCACGGAGCGCGACACTAGTATAAGTTTCCCAAAAGGAGAATTCAAAACCCACGTGTCAAAGCAAAGAGTCCCACAGAACACATTTTGATCATTTTCTGTAACCGGATATCATGTTGATATTGCAGCTATTGACCATTAATAAATATCCTGATTAGCAAATATGTGGCTTTGATTTAATTTTACAAGACACTCCTAAATGAGTTATTTCCTTAATTAATAGTTGAATTTGTTATCCTTGATCAACTTATGCGTGGCCTCCTTCTCAAATTTTTGTTCATACACTGTGAATACGATTGAATAGCTCAAAAAGAAACCAGTGCAACAGTAGTAGGCGATAAATACATAACGAATCGCCTTTAAAGCGCTGGCCTTATTTAGACCAAAAAAAAATCATTCTGACATCTTACTCTGTTGCTAGGCTGTGCAGATAGCTATTCAGTAATGTTGAATTATCTCCTTTATTTTTCAAGATAGAAGAAACTGTTATGAAACTTTATAAATCGTCATATTTGGATCTCCAAGCTAGAAAAATATGCACACTCATACTCCTAACATCCTATATGTATAAACACTTGTTTGCCGTTTAAAGAACAAAACCCTTGGAATCTGCATCCATATAGGCATAGCTCAATACAGCTTATCGTTCAGTGCACTAATGCAATTTGTTTATTTGTTACCCAATATTCAAGAAATATGCAATGTAAGGAAAAGTGCTAATCACGGGCGTGTTCATTCCCATGTAGAATTCTTCTGTGTAAGAGCACCTTTATCTAGTATTCACTTATACAGTATTCACCCTACTTCGATTTACCATGTAAGGTGGGAGAAATGAATCAGAGTTTTCACCTCTGGGATTGTAAGTAACCCATTAACAATGTCTCACATTATACACATTTTACAACTAATTGAGTAGCAAACCCATTATACTCTGAAAAAAAGAGTCCTTCTGAGTCACAGTTGCACCTTTGTAAACATGTTGTCAAAACTTGAATGAAGGAAAGTATAACCTGGAAGTGCAGTTTTAAGATCTACATTTTCATCATAATTATCTAAGGATACAGACAGCATCCTCTGACTAGCAAATGAAACGTATACTTGAGCAGGTGAATTACAATATGCACTTACTATTATATTTCAGATGCCTGAAATTCCTGTGGAGTGAAATATTCGGGTTCCTCGATATTTCCTTGCTCATATATTCATTTTATTGTACCTAGACATTGAGCTTTGGAGCTTTCTATGTACTTTTGTTCCCTGAATTCTTTTGTCTAGTAGTTTGTTCACGGTGCCTCACTTACACAAGCCTAAAAAATTATAATTCAATGGTAAACTATGGAGGCACAACACATAACATTCTAAAGCTCTGATAATTTAAATGATAAATATATTTTATTGACATAAAATATTAAATGCTTTTGTTTATAATGCACCATAATATTTATAAGTTATACTTTGTGTTATAAATGGTATTCTGAAATGTAATGATATCTACTGGAACGGGAAGAGAGGATTTAATACCAAAAAAACAAATGAAAATAGTTACAAATATTCCTGTTTTAGCTCCATTTTTCCAAAGGAGCTAAAACTTAGGAATACTTTTAACTCAACACCAGATGAATATATGAAGAAAGCAGCAAAATATAATTTTATACTTAGGAAAAATAAGATTAATGTGGTTAAAGTTATGAACAAAAGAATAAAGGACTGCAAAAGGATAATAGAAAAAATAGTAGACCTTCCCATTATATATACAACAGAATGTTAAATATGAGAAGATAGAGAATTGAGTAATATTTTATGTAAAAAAAGTCTAAATTTTATGAAAAATTTAAATCATTCATTCTTTCGCTCATTCATTCATTTATGTAACTATAACATAACACTAAAGGTGACACAGGCAACTGATAAAACCACTAAACAACGAAAATAATCCTGTTTTCAAAGCAACGCCAAAATCGTATGTGATTAGTTCGTTATCAAATAATTCAGGACAGGTGGTGACAAATCCTGACTAAAGAAACCTTTCAGCTGTCCGGTTGAGAATGGAACCCATGCCAATGGATTCAAAGGTTAGCATGCTAACCACATAAATATTCTTTGTATCCCATCTAAATTCGAGAATATGACCATACAATGACATAGATAACGTTTCCTAAAAATAAAATGGAATATTTTCGCGAATCCGATCGCGATAACGGGGCTTGTGCACAAAAAAGAAACTGATAGGCAACGCGGAGATAAAGGACTTGCCGGCACAGATAAGGTTTCCCGTCTGGAGGGTTCGAGTTTCGTCTGGTGACAGAACATTCCATCTCTTGATTGTTACAGAATAGTCTCGAATTAATAATGTGGTATATAAGGAAGCGACGACTCACCAAGAGCCAGTCGAAAACAATAGTAAACAGTTGTGCTGTGACAAGAGCTGATGTTGTAAACAGGTGTAATCAGAACGCTGTTGTTGTGGTCATCGACCTTGGTAGATTGTGATTTTGTATGCGGCGTAATTCTGCTGTAATCTGCAAGCGTATTTCTACGGAAATAAAGAACATTTAGAATTTCTGCGAATTGGTCTTTTAATTCTACGAGCCCACAAAAGTGACTAAAAACGTGAAATATGCATTTTTATAATCTGGAACGCGCAATAAATATTTACGTACACGTTATGAATACCTATAATTCAATAATGAAATGTGCCATGTTATCAAAATCAGGCTCTCGTTCTTATTACCCATTTTCACTTGATTAAATCAATTTATTCCGAGTTGTTTCCGTATTTTTCAATATTAGTTTTCAGACATTCGGATGTCTTTAAGAAAAAAAAAGTCACTATTTAAAGAATTATTCCCATGTAGGTGAACCTGCACTCTGCCTTAGAAAAGTAAATGAAAGACATTACAGTGATTGGCTTGTTGTGGTGTTCTGAGTGCCCCCTTTAATGCTCTGGAGGAATTGAATTGAGAATGCTGAGGAGATACCACGTTTCATATAAACCGGCGCGCTTTAACATCGTCCTGTCCTTGTCACTTTTCATATTGCCTGTGTTCGTCACGTTACGGCCTATAAAGGCCCTATTAAAAACTCTGAGCAGCGAATTATCCATGGACACGTGGGGTTTCCCCTTTCTCTGCTGACCAAATGCAACGCTGGGGTATGTACTTCGCACACCTGTTCCTCGTACAGCGACCTGTTCTAACATTCTATGTCTGTATGAACTTCATTTTTCCAAATCTATCATAGTAATCTATTCAGTACATTTAAAACTGTTCTTCCTCTATTATCCATTATTCTTCTCTCGTTTCCAGTTCCGTACGGGCACCATTTAACTTAATATTGTCTGTCACATAGTATATTTTTGCGCTGCGAAAGACTTTCTCATTTAGTATTTCTTGCAGTGCATCTCACAGCACGCAATTTCTACTCATCCAATATCTCATGCAGTGTTTTCCTAAGTATATATGCATGTGCTTCATATCATTGCTCCTCCAGGCACTCTTTCATTGCCTTTGTGATCAGATTTTCAAAAGCTCCCAATAATAATTTTTCTCTTACGGACGAGAGAGAATCGTGTTACATGCATCTAGTTCGCTATAGTGCTTTTCTTTATCGAATGTGAACGTTATCTCCGAAATCAACTGTCCACACCTCTGCTCTATTAAGTAAGCCGATCTTTTACTGAAGTAAATTTCAATTCATACACATATGCATTAGCCTATGCACAAATGCCACTCTTAGATAAGAGGTGAACACGGAACAGTAAGCAAACGTTTCACCCAAGTGGCTTAAATGCATGCTTCGCAACGACGGTCCGCAACAACGATAGTTGGTCTCGTATTTGCTTGATGCCGGCAGAAGTCTGGCACCCAAACATTTACCAAAGAACACAAGTCGATTTTCGTTCAAGAGCGAAGGAAGACGGGTTAGCAAGGCAAACATTAAGCGAAGTGCCAACACTAGGTAAGGGGTTGGAACTGGTTATGACAGAGATGGTTTAGTATTTTTGGGAAAACATAAACCATAAAGCTTTATATCGAGACGATTCCACCCACTAGATTGTAGTTGCTTTTATTTTATGTTTTAATGCAATAGGTCTTCCTTAGCTCTTTCTTGAACATCTAAATAATCTTAATGCTTACCATGCTAAGCTCCTTTGCCTGAGGTCAGGAGCATAAACACAGCGGGGTGCGATGTTAAAGTGTTTTGGAAGGGAAATAAAGACCTTGATCGCTTTTGATGCTAACAGCAATTTAAACAACGCCATATATACATTGAAAGAGAAGGTATCTATCAAAATTGTTGTTGGCCATTTAACGCTTACAACATCGTGCTTCTCTCAGGTGGTGCGATGAGGTAAACGTATGCTACCATGCTTGCCTATATAACGGTTAACATTTACTTGATTACATAAAGTACCGCTGGCGTGTCCTTATATATGCCAGTTGTATGATAGAAAATTTGAATTATTATGTCATGCGTTTGGTTCCTCCCCGGGGGATGCCGTTTTATCGTAGCACTGACCGTGCGGGCGGGGAGGTTTGTGTGCCCTAACGAGGCTGAGAGCTATACCGACGGTAGTTATGCTACCAGAAGGGTCACCCATGTCGGAGGAGCCGGACGAAGAACGCTCTACAATGACCTATCTCTCATATGCCATCCTGTTTCCATCCCCCTTTTCCCTACCCAATCCAGTGTGGAAGGCATCGTGCCGAGGGTTGAATGGCACCGGGGGTAGATGGTGTCTCAAACGATTTTCTTGGGGAACCAGGTCGAACCCCGTTGTATTGTAGACCTTCTACTTCTGTAGGGGGCTTCAGGGTTAATGACATATCACCCATACTCGTGGGACAATTGAGCCTAACAAATTTAAACAGCCAGTGCGCTCCTTAGCTGGGAACACAGATAGAACTACGGTAGATCGAGCCCTGGCTATAGAACTTGGTAAATCAGAGTGGTCCTTTATTAGGCACTCAGGTTCTAAGGGGAAGATTCCCAGGGAGAGTAGGAGGCCGGAGGGCTCTGAAGAGGACACTTTAGTAGAGACGCATTTCCCTGAATTACAGGTGGTTAATGAGAAGGCGGTTCCTGGTCAGGCTTGCCGACCTGTTATGCAGGATTGACGAATTGCCAAATAAATTGTCACCTAGAAGCGTATAAAGTGGGCAATCCAATGTTTTGCCTCTTTCAAAAGTCCAGGGAATTTACCCGGCTCTACTTCAGCAGGGACAGGATTTACTCATTCCAAACCTGGTAAGAATTTGTAGAGCTTGCCTGGCGATGGGTTACGTACAGCCTTTGTGGAGACAGGCAAGACTATTTTTCATTCCTAAGCCTGGGAGGAGCTCTTACCTTGGGCCTAAGGACTTAAGACCTATTAGTATGACTTCTTTTCTAGTAAAGATTCTGGAAAGACTAGTAGATAGACATATCAGAGGACTTATATACATTGAAAGGCCTCTGAGTACTGAACAACATGCCTACCTGCCTGGAAAATCTGTGGATACGGAACTTCGTCAGTTAGATTCAACTTCACTTCTTATGGCTCCATCTATAGAGAATTGATTGGACACGCAGTTAACTTGTGTGTAACCGATGGATTATGGCATCCCTGGAGGGCCGGCGGGCAATAATGTCGCTCAACCAGATTAAGCTGGTGTGTACTATACCCAGAGGCTGCCCTCGGGAAAGTGTTTTATCTCCACGCATTTGGTGCCAGCTGGTAAATGAATTACCTGTCAAGCTCAATAAAGGTGGAGTATATGCCCAAGACTACGCCGTTGACATCTGTATTGTAGTCAGATGCAAATTTGCAGATACAGTTTCGGACCTTATGCAAAAGATCCCTGAAGCTGTGGAAAGGTGGTGCCGTGAGGTAGAATTGTCAGCTAACCCTGATAAAACTTACCTCATTGTTTTTACAAAAAAGAGGCCCCTTGATGGATAATACGAGCCGAACCTTTTTGGGAAGAAGTTGCTTCGATTGTGGTCGATCAGGTATCTGGGAGTTATACTGGATTCTAGGCTGACGTGGAGAGAGCATATTGAACATAGGGTGATTAAGGCCTGTAATAACTTGTGGGCCTGTCGGAGGGCTCTTGGTGTGAGGTGGGGACTTAAACCACATGTGGTTTATTGACTCTACGTCTCAGTCGTCAGGTCCTCCATCACTTATGCTTCAGTGGTATGGTGGTCTTGTGTTATGGCACAGGCTACCAAAAACAAACTAAATATGATCCAACGCTTAGTATGTTTGGGGATCACTGAAACCTTGCGCACCACTCATCTCAGTGCGCTAGAGACACTGCTCATCTTCTGTGGAGTTTGGGCTGTTGGTCTTTGAAAGATCCAGTTAACGAACACAGAGAGATATTGTACAGGCTTCAGAACTCTCGGACTATCCTAGCGATTAGCTGCCCCAATATGAAGCCTATTTATAATTTTGACTCTGAATATAGTCAGTTTTCCGCCCATGGAGAAATGAACTCGTGGCCCACGGGTTCCTGAGTGTGTCAAGGGGTCCGTCTTGTACACAGATGGCTCCAAGACCGACTCGGGGACCGGGACTGGCATTTATGGGCCTAAGATAGAGCTATCGTTCTCACTGTGAGGTTATTCTACAGTATTCCAAGCCGAAAAATATGCTATTTTGGCCTTTGTTTGTCATATCTTAGCGACGCCTTAGCTGCAGTTGGATTAGTATCTGTTCTGACAGCCAGGCTGCCCTGAAGTCACTATGTGCTAGCACAACAAGGTCTAGTTTGGTACCAGAGTGCCAAGAGACTTTGAATATTCTCTGTTCTCGCCGACCAGTATAGCTCTGCAGGCACCCTGGCGACGCCTAAATCAGAGTCAACATGGCACTTCATGGCGTAATGTTATTACAGCTAGGGAGACTCGGTCTATGATCGAGGGACCTAGCAAGAAGAACAGCAGGATTCTGCTTACCTTTAATAGGGTACAACTTATAAGTGTTGTTGGCCTGTTTACAAGGCACAACACCCTAAAGAGACACCTGCATGTGATGAAGCTTAGTTTAGACACTACATGCAGGAAATATGGTGGAGAATGATGCCGTAATTATCAGCCGTATGATTGAATACGATTTTAACAATGAATAAAATGATAATTAAATTATGATGAGCAAGTAAGGTGAAAGAATTTAAGATAATGAATAGTACAGATGGATAAGTTCATGAAACGAAGCAACAGCATTTAAATTCAATTACTAGAATTCGAATAAGTATTTTAACCCAGAGCTATGTAATATAGTTGCTGGTCTATATGGATGAAAATGTTCCATCGAAAGGCTGTGGTCACGGGAGGGTCGCTACCTGGGTCATTAGTAGACCGGTCCAAACTTGGCCCAAACCAGTATTTCGGGGAAATGTCCGCGTGGTTGTAGCTCGCTAACTAGAGTTTTTCAGAGAAATCCAGCTGGAGGCGAGGCTATATCTGTTTTGGTATGGAATATTAGGTTTTAGCGTCTGTCTTCTGGTCTGAGACGTGATACCGTGTAGACGTGTTTTGCCTGCCGGGGACACAAACGTCGGATTGCGCCGAGAAGTACAATCAGTAATGAGAATCTTATTAAGTGAAGAAGATCTCCCAGCAGTGAATTAAGCGGCGAAGTATACTTTCAAAACAGTGTTAGTAATTTATTCCATCGCGATAGATTTCAGCAATTCAGTATAGTTTTAACGTGATAGTGGAAATCTAGAGTAATTCGATCTGAACGCGGCGGCAACTCCTGGTGAACTGTAAGCACGAAACGAACTGAATAGTAAAGCTGATACTATGAACTGTGTTGTTTTTATTTCGTCAACCTATCTCACGCATACCCTGTAGATAGCGTGGTCTCAGCTCTAATGACTAGCCAGGGCAAAGAATAGTCAACTCATAGAGCAATCTACTAGGCGACCAGATCACCGGGATCCAGGCTGCTAAGGTCACATCCAGAGTGGCTGATACCCGAGACAGAGTATCAGCAGACCCAGCTGGAGGAAAAGGCTACAAGAAAATGAGTCTTCTCTACATATTTTGCGCGAATGTGAAGTACTTGCTACACTTATACACTTCATTCTGGACTCAGACAATGCACGTTCCAGACTTACCCTGTCCTTTTTGGAGGAGGCCACGGGACTTAAATAAGCACTCCAGTAAGAGGGGAACAATGGGCCCAATAAGCGGCCTACGTGCAAGGGACGGAACAGGCTCAACCCATTTTCATTAATTAATTAATTAATTCATTCATTCATTCATTCATTCATTCATGCGTTTGGTTTGTGCGATATGGGCGAAATTCATACGAATTTCTAAATGTTCCTGATACTCATATGAACAGAAAGACAATGGTCTTTAAAAATAATATTAATATACAGTAAAAGACGAATAAAGGCTCTTGTTTTTATTTGTCCTCTAACCCACTGAAAGGAACATGGAAATACAGCTAAATGTTTTTACATTTACGTTTAAGTGCAGTAAATGTTCTTAAATGAGAAAATTTGAGAGTTAAACAGTTAGAAATCTGTTCTTTATTCATTGTAGAATTCTTTTCTTGACACAGGATGTAATTTGAAGAGTTAAAAGTTCCAACATTACATACATAGGTATGCAGTCAAACCATAACGGACAGTTAGTAATCTAAAAGTGGCTACAGCTTTATATCTTGAATATTCCACATTAAGTTTTTATTTTTCAATGCACTTGCTCAAGGTCTATCCTCACATTATCATTCTCATCTTGTAGCTCTCCTCAAAGCTAGGGAAAGGAACGAAAGCAAGGAAACTCGATTTCATTTTGACTTCATTTTATCTTTAACATTTCATACCCCACAAAACTTTGAGCACAATCAAAAGTTGAAGTTTCAGAACCATGGGAGGCAAATTCATCCTGAACACTTCCGTGCAAGTGGCAACTTATTCTGTACGAGTAAGTTGCTGCAGAAATACCACTTTGACGTTTGTTGGTTACTGCAGCTGGTAGGAGCACATGACAGGTTTCCGGCCATTAGAAGACTCCTGCTGAGGTTTGCGACCTCTCCCAAGTTGCTTCAGCTGCTCAAGTCATTAACTTATGTGAGAGAACCAGGCTCTGACATATTGACTTTTAAGACACCTTACAGTACCAAATTCAGAGTGGTAAGCCTTCTATTAATATCCGTGCTTATAAAGTTTACCTTACATGGGAAAAAGCATGTTTCACAACTGCATCATTCTCACTGCTACGTTATAAACTATAGACTACAACCAGACACAGACTTAATATTGGTTTTCATATTCGAAACTATGCTTACTAACACTATAGAAACAAATCTTTTCGTTTTGCAATGATAACATTAATTTCACATGACAAAATGTCACATTTCGTCGTATTTTGCTAAAATGTTCATACTTTATGAAAATATTGATATTTTCATGTATTGCAAGATTTGCGATTCTTGCTTTGAAATAATTCATTGGTCAATAACTCCTGGCGGTTTCGTTAATTGAAATTTTTACTTGCAAATTACGTGAATTACTTGGCGTTGCATCTTATGGCTTACGACAGAGAATTATCTACTCTATAAAATAGTGGGTTTATTTTTTGTATGCTTATATACTATTTATTCTTTTCAGATCAATAAAATGAAGCGGGAAGTCGATATCAAAGAGCACTTTCGATAACTCTCTGCGCTTAATCGTGGAGCCAAAACCAAAGGACCTGCTTGAGCAGGTGTCTGAAATGTTCTTTGTTGCCACTTTATTGACCTAAATTAGCAACGAGTATACATAAACTAAACCACTCTATGCATAACCCAATTATATATTCAATAACATAAAACACATTTCCAAAACATTTTACTTTGCATACAAAATAATTACATGAAAATATGCCAGAATTTATGGGACAATCCATTAATTTTCGTTAGGAATTGAACCAGACTTTCCATAAGTTCTATTTCGGTAGACTTCAGTGAAATTTTTCTGAAAAACCTAAGCCACTATTTTCAAGAAATGAATTTGAAAACTCGCACCATCCTTTATGACAAGCCAGGTGCTGTTGAGATGAAGCATTTCGTTTATCCAACTTGCAAAATTAAATGCCCTGTATTCTTGAGACGTCTTTCTTTTTGGTTTACTTTTTTTCGCAAAGCGGAGCTTTTAATGCCATATTGCCAGTTAAGCAAACACAAAGCAACCTGCAGCTTCTTTATCGTTTTGTCTAATTTTGAATGATATATTGACTAAAGGGCCCAAATGACCTTGCTGTCGACGGGCCCTAAAACACCACACACTCACACTATATTGACTAAAATCTCTAAACTACATGTTATTTCTTGTATTTAATTTGCCTGTTAAATATGGACGAAAATGCTATTTATTTTAAACTGACCAAGTAAGCCTGCTGCAAACACACAAATTATTATCATTTTGGCTTAAAAATACATCCATGTTTCAAAAATGCTTGGCATTTTTCTGAATATTTCCCTTCATACTTTGCCTATCTCTGGTTATTACATTCACGATTTTTTACAAGCATCAGTTAGACTGATCTTGTAGGAACAACTTATTCACCAATGATGGCGGTTTAAAGATAATAAATGTAATCTCAAATATATTCCGAGAACTATAATAATTTATACGTATTTCGTATACAGGAGGCCAAAGCTGAAAACACTTTAGACAAATTACTTTTAGATATTTTTTGGCAGTTTGGTAGTCAGCGAAATGGACCGTCGTTCTTTCGGTCCCAGGTTAAATTCCCGGATAAAAAATATTAGTTTATTTTTGGAGTCTCGGTCATATCAGATTATGAACTTAAATTTAAGGCATATTTCCACTTCATTTTCTTCTTTACTTCAAATATTTAATTTTTTCGAAACTCAATTCTTCATTATATTCTCAAATTTTGCCATTTTCGCTGAGGACATATAATTACTAATCAAGGGTGGTAATTTTTGCTCTCGTTTCTCTTCATGTAGAGTTTATTTTCTTAAATTTCAACACTTATTCTATACAATTTATAAGTATTCAATGAATTTCTAATAGGTTAATTTGTTACTTAAGTCTAGTTCAGTAGCCGTTTACTTATCCGTAGAAGTCTCACTTCTGTTATTTGAATTTTACTTTTCTTATCCATTGTTCGCCACCATGCGTGAGGAACTGAATCTTTTCCCCTTGTTAGAAATTGTAGATTTGGTTTTCTGGTTGCGCATTTTTGTTGTACAGTATTTATGCTATTGGTACAAGAGTCTACATGTAGTGCCTGGGAAATTATCTTTTAAAGTATCTAAAAAAAAAATGCAACGAACTAAAATTAAAACTTCTTAGAGTTTCGTAAAATATCGTCACAATTTAAAGCTCCACATAATTACACATCACTGTCAGGTAATCCATAAAACATCAATTATAAAAATCCTTCTTCGGCCTTATGTCTCATGTATTGTCTAATATCCTTGCAGCTACAAGAAGTTTAGCAATTAGATAATTTATGAAAACATTTTACTGGGTTAATGTGAAATAGATATAGGAATCAGCGTTTGTAGGAATAGTTTGCATAAGAGTTGAGAAAGTCATTTAAGAGCAACACATCAGATCTTTTAAGTTGAAGACAACAGTTGGCTTTACCTACTATAGATAAGTAGTAAATATAATAAAATGGAAGAGTCGTAGAAGTTCTAATAATTAACGCGACAAAAGGGCGGGCCTCTAACGCTCAGCTTACATCGAGGTTGTCTTGGGCGGTGACAGGCATAAGGATGGGCAGCAGTGTCCTGGTCCATAACTAAACACCGTACAGCGATACGAATCGTAAATCATCGCTGAAAAACAAGCGGGAGATACAAAACTAGATGGGGGAAACCCTACAAAAAAGTGTGTAATGTGATATATTGTATAACACGTAGCACCCTCACGTCACTTTTAGTACACGCTTTCTCGTCCCAGCGAACGATTCGAGTGCCTGCCTATCTGTCTGCCTGTCTGCCGTGTATTCAGTTTACATGTTCTACAGATAATGCTGTAAGACTAACTTTTAAAAATCTGATGTTTTGCAGGCACATTTGTCCCTCCAGACACTCTTCTAAAATTTATCGTTACAAAATTGTATTCTTCTGTCTGCTTCTTAACACTGATGACTTACATTACATACTTGGGCTTTGCATTGTGAACATAAGAGGAATACAGTGGGTTAAAGCGATAGTGCCGTATTTAAAATCTGAGAATCGCTAAGTTGATGTCTTTGAAATAACATGTTTCTTGCATGTGCACGAGAAAAAATCAATGGCTACCTTTCTTTGAGTAAAATATAATCATAGCATAGAATGTCTGACAAATTGTTGGCGCCATGAAAACTTTTATTTTAAATAAATGGTGTATACTAACGAAATTTTTGAGTAGTAAGTATATGTGTTCTTACGGTTTACTGATCTTACCAAAAGTCCTTCTGAATGGAAAGGTATTCGTAGTCTATTCCCAGAGAATTTAAATTATGTTCCTACATTTTATTTCTAGTGCAAATATCTTACACATATAACACTTTTAACAGGATAAAACGTTGTCCTAAAGACAAACATGGAATTAGGTGATTTTGTTAAAAATAATCTAGTCGCATCTTTGGAAAACGCTGAAGCAACTTTTCATCCTTGACTCGTGCTCTTGACCCCCATGACCTTAAAAATGCATTTCAATATCAAATATTTTGGAGGAATACAGTATTTTCTTTACTTACTAAGGGCAATCAGATTTAAAGCTGTTGGCAGAACTTAAGTACTAAATTTGGTATTTAACCATTATTTCACTTTTTAGTTATGGTGTTCACAAACACGTGGACACACGCCAAGGAACATTTTTTCTATTCTTTTTCGGACCTGGCAATCTTAATCATTTATTTTCAATGAAATCGCATTTTTGGGTAAAATTCTTTACTTATTAAAGGCAAGCATGCAGTACAGATAGTAAAAGTTATTAAATGTTCAATGTTTTATTATTCGCGTTTGAGTTTATCTAGATATAATGAGAAAAGTCTCGAACACAGATACTTCATGGTGCCTTGTGAATTAAAAGACTTGTTTCTGGAGCATTTCCTCTGAAAGTCCTTAATACCTTCAACCAAAGTTTTGTTAAGTTGTATTTTTGCGCTGAAATCATGCTCCCAAACCTTTTGCTTGACTCAATCCAAAGAGTGCTTTTAAGGACGGCATTTTTGAAGCTTCTGCTCTTCGCATGTCTGCTTCATTTAAAACCCCGATTGCGCTTCCATAAAAAAGTATAAATTTTTAAACGATTTTAATAAAACGGATTCTAAAATAGGAACTGAATCTTTCCAAGCGGCGTATATTCTCAAAATTCTCTCGGGCTTCAAACTAGGTGAAAAATTGTTGGTATCCCAACGTTTCGGAAGCGATGAGCATTTTCGAAAGGTTTGCAATATCAACAATTTCACACCTGGCTTGAAGCCCGAGATAATTTTGAGAAAATGGATACCAGTTACTTCATGATCAGAATTAAGCTAGACCAACTCTGCAAGTTTTAGAATGGATGACAAATATTGCATTCGTTGTCAACAGTTGCGATTAAATCAGCAAGTCAGCGGCAATGCAAGTAAAGTTCACCCAAAATATACAATATAAATATTTATATATAGCTTACTTCCATTCCAACAAATTTTGCAAATGATGAATTTGATGTTGAATATATTCATTGCATCTTTATTTCATTTACTATTTCTTCTGGCAACATAAGTTACGGTTCAATCTCATTTGTGTTTTCCGTATAAATAGTAGACACTCTTGTTTCTTCGGGTCATAATGACTCGGTGGGCAAAATTCAAAGTTAGGGCATTAATAAAATACCAATACATAAAAATTTAGGTAACTTAATGGTTTTTTTTTTTTTTTCATACAGGCAAAGCATTAAACAGATACATTTGATCTAGTATTATATAATTTTGCCAGTATTTCTATCCACTCTCCCCACAGGTCCCTTATGGGAGCTAGTTTGTCATTTGATTTTTGCACCCATCGATCAGATTTATAATCAAAACGTCAGACCCGAGAGATGCGAAAGAACATCCTTAGTGACATTGTAGCAGGAAAAATGGCTCTACCTGATTCTGGTGCTTGTTGATTAACTATATGATTTATAAACGGCAGCTAGTAATAATACACCAATATATGCATCCAATGTAATTTCATCCAAATCTTTCCATTTATCATAGTACACTCTTCGACCCTCAATATGAGTAATTTTCTACACAATTTTGAATACAGTTTTGTTCATTATTTTTGAAAGGTAAATTTGATATCACTTTCTCTGGACGTAGCACACCTAGTTGGACCAGGTGTTTTATTATATTTACACTGGAGGCCCTTCCATTTTGTGGAAAGGGTACCAAACACTGACGTTCTTATCTTTCAAATGAACTACTGCTGCATTTTGCAAATTATTATTTTTATTACTAACCTTATTATCTGAAGCACAGTCTTCTGATGTAGCTTGAGGGCTCTCTTCACTAGTATGGTTCTCTTCTTCCTAAATTTTCTCGCTATTAGATATATCGCCTAATGATTCTAACTCACTTTAAGATAGGAAAATGTCTTGCCATGATATGAATGAACCACTATATACTGAAGGAACTAAAATAATATCTTCCTTAAACTGTCAACTAAACGTAGCTGATTTATATTCTACTATACTCAGATGTTTAAAAGTGCATCGTCCATTGTTGCAGAAGTAAACAGCAGACTGTATTGCTGTGTATGCTGCCATGCTTATGGATTTGGATATGATTATTTAAATTAAATGATTATTGAAAAATCGGTTCATATTGGCTTGATGAACATAATTATAACAACTTCATATACAAGAAAAATCAATTTTTTTTTTTCCAAAAGTGCAGCAGTTTATACGAAGTAGTTATAAAGAGGAAAAAGTACATAGAATTACAGGCACCAATGATTGCACCTAAATGAGTAACGGAAAGAGAAATTTCTTGTCGGGTCATAGTGACCCAAGAACAACAGCAGGATTAAGACATAATTTACAAGATTGTCGATAGATATTTTGTTAGCAAATATGTAAAACTTTGCGATGAAATACATTTCTTACAAGCACCATGCAGAATGTTGTATTAATAATTCAATATGGGTCCAATATGAAATACAATCACAACATGCAAGACTTTGTTACACTCAACGTATGGCAAACTTCTTACTCGTGGAGCTGTAAGAACTCAATTGGTAACATACGCGGTGCTTTTGTCGTGAGCATGAGAAGGAACCTGGCTGTAGGTGCTTTATCTGCGGTCCAGTCTAAGGAGTGAATAGTTGGTGTAGTCTATTAGATTCTTTTTGAAGAATAATAGCCATTTAGGTATAAAGAACTAAAAAAAAAAAATAATAAGATATTCTTAATATTGCCATTTTATAATGGAATTATAAGTATTATTAGTAATTAGTGTTTCTACTTTTGCATGCTTGTTATATATTCCATACATTTTAGGATACATATAACACAATATACATTGATACTATTGCGAAATATTTAACCTTGGCTATTTTACAACCAAAGGGTAAAATTTTCCCCCTTGAAGCAGGCATGTTTAGGAAGGGTTAGAGATACAAGACCACATTGGTGGTATCGGCAAACGTCGTTTTCATTCGTGGAGGACTGCAAATGGGAAGAGACAGAAAAAGTGGAGGTGGAGGGTTTAGTATCACGTTTCTAAACGCATCACGAATACGAAGTGGAACGAGCGACAACTAAAGAGAAGATGGAGGTTAGAAAACAACAAGGGTTGGGGGTTATAACCTATGGAAATCCCCTGATGGGAAACTGGGGAGATCAACTCCAGTTGAACCTTCTTGCTTGGTTAATTATGTAAAGACTTCAGTGCTGTCTCCATTTCTAACCATGCAGACATTGCACAAAATTAATATTTCATCCACATTAAGAGCTGCCTTCTGTCAACTTGTCTCGTGTAAGGAAGACAGCCAGTCATGAGGGAGCAACATGTTCCAGCAGCTTACTGTCGCTCTAAACGATACAGTTAATATTTGTGTTTCTCTTCGAGCCAGTAGTATTATCGCTATATCAGAATATAGTCCTTACTTGCCTCTTCTCTTTCAACACACTCGTGTTATGCTAGGGATCCTTTGCATCTTACATTTCAAAGGGTACTCCACATATATTGTTATTTATTTATTTTAATAAAATAAGTGCTTAATGCAATTTCGTATAAAAGCATTAACAGATGACCTAGTGACGGGAATATAGCACTATTTGTTGATACTCAGTATAAATACCAGCAGCGACTTTTAAAACCCGGTATTTGATTATTTTTTTTGCCCATCCTTTTCAGAGTTTGGACAACAACGAGAAACTCAATTGTTATTTCAGCAAAGGTTCTGTAATCTTTCTTCAGTGTGTGAATGTAGCATGCTTCTTTAAATATGTTATACTGTGTGAGTTATCTCAGCACGAAAATGTTTCCATGCATATTTTACACATTGCTCTGTTATTATTTATACTGTCTACTTCGAAATCGTGTCACACTCCACTCGTGTTTTATTCAATATCTCTGCTGTGCATTCGTAAAACCAAATATTTATAGTTACATATAATGTACGGCCGTACCCAAATTTGAAACACAAAGAAATGAAATGAAATGAAATGCGTAGTGTTTAACGCCCGCTTTTACTACATACGGCACCGCAGGCGATAAACACAAAGAACAGATGGAAGGGAAAAACAAATATTTCCATGCACTTTATTACCTCGTATATTAATTTCTGATTCGTTTCTTCTGTATACATAGATATTTGTTATTGGTTTAGATAAAGGTCATCATTAGTGAAGCCCGAGAGATAAGGTTACCAAATCAAGCTATTGGAGAAACATGAAATGTGCGTCACAACTAAGTCAGCTTTATTCACAGCTCAGTTAAAACCGCATGCTTTTTGAGTACCACTACTTGTTTTATACATTGTTTTATAAGTTTTCATTTAGACACAAGAGTGTATGAAATATTGCATTCATAACTCCTAGTCAAGTAAAACTAACATAGTCCAGCAAAGCTTCTGAGTCAAATGCAAGGCAACAACGTCAACTCTACATTCTTTTCGTTGAGACTTCGATTCCGCCAAGTGTCCACATTTTGAGGTACCGGAAATGCATCCTTAACACCGATTTAATGTCTTACAGTAGTGTTTGAAACTTCAATCAGATGAAGGATGTTCTATTTAAAATTGATTTTGGACATATTTGGAAAATATCAGGAAAGGTTATCTCGAAAGAAATCAGGTTAAAATTTGATAGTTTGTAAGGCAGACTATGTTCACCACCTTTAATTTTAAAGCATTATTGCGTACATACACCGGGACATTTCAAATCACACAGAATCCAAGAAATTAAATGTCCTAGTTACAGATAGCAGTGCAAAAAAGTGTACCAAGTCCTGTCCCCGGACACCTTTAAATGTTGTGCTTTATGATAGAAAAGAACCAAGTCGAGTTCTCAATACTGGCTCTCGAATTTTTGTTAAGACAGCAAGCGTTGCCTACATTAAAAAAAATCTGTAATACCGAATTCTATTTTACAGAGATGGCAATTAATAAGATTCCCCAATCGTAATATTGAATTACTAATATCTGTTTAACCCCCTATGTTACTTCGCTTTTGAGCCTGAAATCGACATCAGCTGCCCTCGTGCAGCGCTCCGTATTCCTATTTGCTCTGACGTCACCATATCTGCGTGGTAACTGGATGTAGTTGGTCTCGACGGAGAAACTGTTCTTAATAGCCATGTCAAATTGAGTACGTCTGGGCGAAGCCCACGTGGGATTTTGAGATTTCCTGATGTTCTTTGGTTCTAATTTGAAGATCCAGGTTGAGATGCCACGACGCGACACAATATATGTAGCGTGAGCCACCCAAATACGACGGAACTTCAACATTCGAAGTCTTTCACCTACATTTGTATGCCGTCGCTACCCATAACTAGTGGCCAGTAAAGGAGGAAACCGCGTAGCTGATAACCAACCTCCAGGGATGGACGACAAATATGTTGAATTATATTCTGGTGGCGTCTGAAGATATCTGAAATGCCCTCGAAAACCGATTCGGAAAAGACCGCTTATTCGCAGCTTAACGTAGTCAGTTCAAGTCAAGGCTATAACAGCTAGGAAGTAAGTTGCAGGAGGTTGCCCTGGAAATTTGACAGCTGGTAAACAAAGCTCTGGTGAATCTGCAGCTTGGGCACGTGTTCCAGGAATCTGCTCACTTCATTTTCGAGGTGTTGCGTGACGCCGAAATTCAACATCTGGTACTCGTGGTTACAAGACCATCGCGCTGAGGATGGAGATGGCCACGGTAGTGTTCCCCCAACCTTGAAGACCTGATACGTCTGGGAAAGAGGAACTGCCCAGGAGAGTCGACGAAGATCTCAAGTGATGTGGTTGAGAATGCGGCCAGTCGGCACATTTAGTGAAGGAATATTCACGCCAGGTTAAGGAGAAAGCGGTGCCTGTACATGGATCAAATAGCACGGGTCTGAGGAGGGAGCAGACAGAACAGCGGCCAAAGTAAAGGCTGTCCCAATCCTGAAAATCAGGAGTATTTGATATGACATGGATAAAGAATCAATCCAGATATGTTACAGGAGAATAGTGATGTGTTGGATGTTTGGCCAGTCGGAATATCTGATGAAGGACTATCTTCGACGAAGCCAACAAGTCAAGCGGTCTATGCAAGGATGCTTTCTGCCAGAATGCATAGTGAAGTACTGTCCACAGCCAAACCAAAGAATGCAGGAGATAAATGGAGAGGGCGTAACGAGAGGACGTTTGGTTGTCGTCTCCATCCCTTCGAGTAACGTCGTGCGTCTTGGACGGAAAAAAGGTTGACAATCTCTCGCGTAAGGCTGAATAGGAGGAAAACTATGACGAATATTATTGGACAGGCGTGCATCGGTCATGTAATCAAGACCTGACGTGGTGGAAGACTTATGGTCAAGGAAAGCGATGGGCCCACGGTACATGATGACGGCATCGGGCAACACCTGGCAGATGTTGACCCTGGAGCGGGCATTGATGTTTATGGGTGTTCGCCGTGAGAGTGGCTGAGGATATGACCATAAGATACCATTAGTAGCCAACATTTAACGATCTACTTAGGGAGGTAGATTTGTGACTCGGACGAGACATGTGATGTTGGTGAGTCTCAATGAACGTCCTACAGTATGCGGAGTATTCTTAGCGGTGGAATCAGTTAGGGTCCACAAGAAGTAAGGTGACTGTGAAGGCACATCTGAAAGGCCAGCGTTCTTGGGACCTCAAGGTACTTGATTTGCACGAAATGGCCTGTCAACATATCCAGGTGTTGAACTTAATATCGGCAAGCCAGGAGCCGAGGTGTTTTCAAAAGAATTACCCAAATCGCCTTGCCTAGACCAAGAACCTTTACCCCAAGTCTCAGCCACCATTTATTTGGAGCCTACACAAGGAACTGACTGGTGCCTGTCGTACAGATTATAGAGTTGTGAGTGGACAATTAACAGCTACAGTTGAGTTTGAGCAGAGTTCGGTTAAGTTCATTGGACATGCCGAGTGTAGCCCTGCTATGAGTTGTGACCCAACAGTTAGTCATTCCATTCGAAGGATCATTTGACCTTTTTTGTACTAAATTTATGCAGCAGTATCTAAGTGTAGCGCCAGCGCTATGCTGAGCGCCTATTTAACAAAGTCCATTCGTTTATTCATTACTATGTTAGTTTCTTAATTTGAATACCAAAAATATACTAAAACTACAATTATCAGTACCTACTCCCGTATTAATAATTTATTAATCAGTACATTTATTTGCCTTACTGTCTAAGACTTAAACATTCTGGTTACTACGGTACTTGGACGTATTTAATAGTCATACTTAACACTTCTGCTATTTAACTTTCTTCATGGTCTTGCTTACTAGTTGTCCTCGGCTATATAGTTGTTGGTAACTCAAATAGGTTCTCATTTCTAAATTTTTTTTTCCCAAATTTACATTATGTATATTTTCCTCCTAATTTCTCTTAGCAAATAAAACCACTTCTGCTTTTTCAATTTCTCCTCACATTCTAGAATTATATGCCAACTAACATCTCCCTGGCTATTCAATGACTAGTTTTCTAGAGCCTTATTCGCATTTAAACTACTCAGTTTCATTTCTCTAGCACTAGCAAATGCAAAGACGTCAGTAGCTACTTTGTTGCATGGGATATTTCAATCTCGTTCTCAACTTCAACGCATTTTCGGTTCCCAAAATGTGGAGATTGTTCTCTAAAGGTACCAAATTCAACAGAAGTAATTTTATAGGAAACAAAATATTAATCATCATAGCTGTAAAACAGACATTGTTAAAGCTTCATGATGTGGTTCTTTGTGAATCATGAATCATATTTAGTCGTATGTTTAGAATATTTAGCACATTAGCAGTTATTAATTTTTATTTTGGCAACAACGTTGGAAGTGGTACATATAGGCTTTAAACAAAGTGACCACCTCCTTGGGGGAAGATTGTCTGTCTCACATTCAAGAGATTGCGAGTTCCAATCTTCTCCATGGTGATTTAGCTGTGTAATATTTTCTTCGGTTTTTTCCCTTATCCTGAACTATAAATATCAGGTACATCTAAGGTCTGTGGACCTGGATTTATTTGAGCATTATTTCACCCATTTCATTCATCTTCCGATACTAGCTAAGTTGGAGTTAATAAACAAATAATAAATAAAGAAGTAAATGAATGAATGAATGAATGAATGAATGAATGAATGGAAAAGTTGAGAGCAGTGCTAGAACTACGTAAGTGATGGGAACCGGGCATGGAGCAAGTGATTTAGTATTTCCTGACCAAATATTAACCACTGCATATTATATCGACACGACTTCATGTGCCGCACAGTATAACAAATAGACATATGCTGGACAAGTTATCATTACGAATTTGAGGTTCAGTTCCTGTCCGATACCCTTATCCCTTTTATTCTCTAGTAATGAGTATTACCTAAGTCTCGTGCCTCAGAACTTTGATTTATATGACTCGAGTTGTCTTACCTGACAATATGCAGCTTTACATCCATAAACAATAATGGCAGTTCAACCTATCATAATTTCAATGTTTCCTCCTTTAATAATTATATTTCAATTTTCTGTATTGTACCACAAAACATTTCAAATGTATTTACGTTTAATTCCAGATCCTCTTCTGCTAGACGTATTATAAATATATAAAAGGATGGGGATTTTCTAGCATTATTTAAATAAATAATTAGAAACTAAAGGATTTATATGTTCTTTAAAATTAAGTTAATAGCACCGGCAGATAGCGGTCAGTTCTTAAAACATTTGACCATTGTTTAAAGCCTAAATAATTTCCTTATCCATTCCATCTACGAGGAAAAATGCAATACCGCAATTCTATAAACGTTTAAAACGAAAATATATTGACCACATAGAACAAATTAAGAACTCGAGGCTGACAAAAATGTTGATAGACAAGAGTCTCGTTTTCCGTTTCTAATGATTGTGCATTTCACGTGCATCCGGAATGAGTTTTACTTACATGTTAAGCAAAAGGTTATGTATGTCCTTTAATAAGTACATATGTAGGCATGCAGTAGTAGCTTTGGCAAGGGTAAGTAGCATAGACATCGCCGTTTTGGATGTGTGTGTGTGTGTGTGTGTGTGTGTGTGTGTGTGTGTGTGTGTGTGTGTGTGTGTGTGTGTGTGTGTGTGTGTGTGTGTGTGTGTAATTTACGTCCTCGAACATTAAGTCATAACGGACGATGGGTGAAATGGGTGAAATGACGCTCAAATGAATCCGCGGTCCATGGAGATTAGAGATACCTGACATTTGTCTATCAGGATAAGGCAAAAACCCGGAAAAAACCTTATCCAGGTAACTAATCCTGACCGAGATTCGCACTCGGGACCTCTTGAACTTGAGAGAGACGTGCTATCATCTACGCTACCGAGGCGGGTAACATCGTCGTTGTTCCCACACTTCAAGCTAATAATGAGTACACTTTGTATGCCCGTTTCATTAGTGGTTGGGTGAGAGTATGTTTCATTACTTTTCATCGCAGAACACAGCTGGATGACTTCCCAATCCTTCTATGTTTGCTTTCACAGTGATCCAAATATAACTGTCTTTCATTAAAGATTGTATTCGTTTGATTGTTTCCAGATTATCAGATTTTCGTTAATCACAATTATCTTTGGTTCTTGTGCAATAATAATAATAATAATAATAATAATAATAATAATAATAATAATAATAATAATAATAATAATAATAATAATAATAATAATAATAATAATAATAATAATAATAATAATAATAATAATAATAATAATAATAATAATAATAATAATAATAATAATAATAATAATAATAATAATAATAATAATAATAATAATAATAATAATAATAATAATAATAATAATAATAATAATAATAATAATAATAATAATAATAATAATAATAATAATAATAATAATAATAATAATAATAATAATAATAATAATAATAATAATAATAATAATAATAATAATAATAATAATAATAATAATAATAATAATAATAATAATAATAATAATAATAATAATAATAATAATAATAATAATAATAATAATAATAATAATAATAATAATAATAGTAATAGTAATAGTAATAATGATAATAATGATAATGATAATAATGATGATGATAATAATGATGATGATAGTAATGATGATGATAGTAATGATGATAATAGTAATAATGATAATAATGATAATGATAATAATGATAATAATAATAATAATAATAATAATAATAATAATAATAATAATAATAATAATAATAATAATAATAATAATAATAATAATAATAATAATAATAATAATAATAATAATAATAATAATAATAATAATAATAATAATAATAATAATAATAATAATAATAATAATAATAATAATAATAATAATAATAGTAATAATGATAATAATGATAATGATAATAATGATGATGATAATAATGATGATGATAGTAATGATGATGATAGTAATGATGATGATAGTAATGATGATAATAATGATAATGATAATAATGATAATGATAATAATGATAATAATAATAATGATAATAATAATAATGATAATAATAATAATAATAATAATAATAATAATAATAATAATAATAATAATAATAATAATAATAATAATAATAATAATAATAATAATAATAATAATAATAATAATAATAATAATAATAATAATAATAATAATAATAATAATAATAATAATAATAATAATAATAATAATAATAATAATAATAATAATAATAATAATAATAATAATAATAATAATAATAATAATAATAATAATAATAATAATAATAATAATAATAATAATAATAATAATAATAATAATAATAATAATAATAATAATAATAATAATAATAATAATAATAATAATAATAATAATAATAATAATAATAATAATAATAATAATAATAATAATAATAATAATAAAGTAACAGAACATCTTAATACAACCAGTTATGACTGTTTATTGCCATTAATTTTAGCTTTCTGATTATTAACTGACTATTGTTTGAACCAGTCAAACAAATTGCTTATATGATTTTCATCCTGCTAATAACGACACAACAACAATTAGTTTGGATGAATAAAACTCTAATAGCACACTATAAAAGTTTCTCAGGTTAAATAAGCATGTCCAGAGGATAGTGAAGGCAAACGAGTTGGAGTGGAGGTCGTACTCTAACTGGAGGTTAGATTTCAATCGGTTTTTATTATGTTGATATCATTTATTTGTTCTAATATTTACGTATTTGATCCAGTCGTGAAACCATCTGATTTAAATCCTTTATTTTCTCAATTGTAAATTCAAAACATAAAGAAAAATCATTGGGTTGGAAACTGGTTGTTCACCTGACAATTAAAATATCTATTTATGTTACAGAAAGATACAAATGAGCGTGAGCTCATTGTAAATACAATATAAATATGTATATGTATATATATATAAAAAGTAAGTAATGACAGACATGAACTACATAAAATATTTCCATACCAACGCAAACAGAAACCAAATGGGGATAAGCTCTTAATTCCATTACTTTACTTGATTTAACTACACTAATTTGGTTAGCAAAAGCAGTATTATGTGTGAAACAGTCATTGGAGTATAAAATAGTATCCGTTATAATAGCACAGAAAACATAAATATATAAATAATAGAATATTAGAATATATAAAGAAGCTAATTATCAAAACACACACCTAAGAAGAGACATCTTACTTTATTTCTTAATAAATTATTTATAGATGTTATTTTTAGGGTAAATTGCTGTAGAAGGCAATAATGAAGTTCATAACACTCTGTGAAGCATATAAGGAGATTATGATCGTTTGTGTTATATGGGTATTTGCTCCTCTTGTCCTACATTATGAACATTCAACTAATTTCTCTGCAAGAATTAATTGCTAGTGAGTCTTCCACTTTATCAGTTTATGCTCAAAGGTCGCAGATGTAATATTGAAAATGCTGATAACCACTCAACTTCTAAACGGTATTGCAAATAGTATTTGGTGCGGGATAGATGATTCGATTTTTTAATCCTCGATTTTGAAGTTACAGTTAAAACTTTTATACTACCTTGAAAAAGAATATTTATGTATGAGGGTGGGAATGAAGAAAATATAATCGCTTAATGCATTCACATACTAACTTAAATGTTGACCTCGTATAAAGTGGAGAGAGCAGCTTTGTTTACACTCGAAACAGGTCCTTCAATGCCTAATCCGTGTTACGGAACAAGAACAGAAAGAAGACTAAAGGTGTTTGTCTAGACAAAACACAAATTATTATTATAATTACATTTGAGCATTATTAATGCATAGAACTCATTTGAAAGTGAGTCTAGCAGTAATCCCAAATAAAGCATTTGTTTACTCATTCAGTCATATTGCTTTCAATTAGCTACTAAGAGTACAGACGGAATACCTATTTGCTTCGTCTCTATGAAACGAAATGAATATCTCATAAAAAAAGCACATAGTGATATAACGTAAATGAAGAAACTAATAAATAGCCTACAGAGCTATAAGGGAAGTTCAGTCCCCCTCCTTTTTTTCTGTACGAAGTGGATGTTACTTTGTCAGTAAGAGAACTTTAAGTGGACGTATATCAGATGCTTACAAACACGCGGTCTTCAAGAGCATGCCCACCTGCCTGTACTTTTTTTATTTTTTGTAAACACACTCGAAAAGACAGAAGAGGGTCTGTTTCAATGAAAGAAGTCGAGAGTGAAAAAGAGGCGTATTAAGTCCAAAAAGGGAGGGTGGAAAGGTATCACTTATCTTGAAATTTGTTTGAGTAGATTAAGGTTTACAAACGGAGAGGTTCTCTTTTGTGTAAAAGGGAAAGAAAGTTTATAATGCTGAAAAGAGTTAGCCCTCTATAAGACAAAACGCGGCTAAGTGGAAGCAGGAAGCATGTATATCGTATTCTCTCCACTTACTGAAAACAGATAGCACATAGCTTTTGGTCTTTATTCCTTAGAAACAGCTCGACTACCGCAGGCTTTAAAAAAAAACCTGCACAACTTTAGCGTATGCCCATTTCGCTTTTAGGTCCTGCTTAAGAATCATCTCAGCAGGCAATTACATGGTTCTGTGCTGTCTAATTACTTTTAAATGTTATCAAAACCGAATATAGCTGCATTGCTATTTGGGATAAACGATAAGCTTAATTAACAATAAGAGACGGAATAAAGACTATTACCGGGAGATTTGATGACCTATCTCACCAATATTAAATTTGTAAAATTCATGTATCATTATCTAAGAAGTCATATAAGTTTTCGATTGAATTATTATGTGATAATAAAGATGTTGCTTTTCATGCTCACTAATCTATCTTTATCCAATAAAACTGTGTTTTAAAGAGCACAGTATGTCTCCTTAATTTCTACTACCAATTGTTTATAATTTATCAGCCACCAATACCTCTTTACCAGGTATTGCATTCCACCCTAAAACTGTATACCGATATTCCATTATTGATATACTTTTTGAGAAACATTTTGCACTTCAGTCTTTGAGCACTTTATTGGCCAAATTTTTAAAACGTTATAACCTTTATCATATTCAGTTATTTTGATCTTTGTATATTTATATCTTTGAATGACAAATGTCCTCCAAAATTTTTAGTCATATCGGACAATGAAAGAAATGGGTGAAATGATGCTCAATGCGTCCAAGGTTCATGGAGCTTAGAGCTTCCCGACTCCTCTTTCAGGATAAGGGAAAACCCGGGTAAAAACCTTATCCAGGTAACTCACCGTGACCGAGATTCTAACTCGGAACCTCTTGAACGTGTGGCAGACATGCTACCATCTACGCTACCGAGGCGGGCGACTATCTGTAAAAATAGATAAAATCTTACTACATCAAAAATGCGTATCTCCTTAAAACACACAGTTTGAGTAGAATAAAACTTTTTGTGAACAGTTTTCAAAATGTTCCTTGTTATTTGTTGGAATTTCCCCATATTTATACTTTTCCGCATTCGCTTTTTTTATCTTAGCTCTACAAAAAGAACGGAATTTCAATATCATCACATAGCGGCCATTTTGAAACATTTTACTGTCACTTAAAACCTACTGTATTCCCATATTTTCCTTATATCTACTAGCAAGTTAGCATTAAGATATTTTTAACAAATCTTTATCTCGAATGATTTGAAGTGAACAAAAATACAAGAGTCTTTAAGAATACTCCTAGATTAGGGAGAGTCATGTGAGTGCAATACAGTACATGTATTTATTATCAGTATTAAAGAAGAATCAAGCAAATATATGTGGGTTTTTTATTATTCTAAATATATCTACGTTTAATAATTGCTGCGAAAATGGATTTTTTGTAACAATGGGTCGTTTGGAATTCACTGAAAAATGGATAATATAAACTCGCATATATTTACAAATAAAATACATTTAATGGAATACGCACATGGGGCCGTGCTTGCAGTGGTACCAATTTGTAAAGCAGAACGTCTATTAAAAACGACTACAGTTCATCCCTCTACTTCGAAGTGTGTAGGAGTTATCTGGGTTTCTGTAAAGAGTTGAGAAATTGACAATACAAAACGGCAGATGCATACATTTTATAAAAAATACATTTCATGTATAAACAATGAACCTCGAATTATAATATATATGTAATAAAAAGGAGCTGCAACTTGAAAAGATTTGTTTTATGCTTTGAAAATGTTTGCTATTTAGTTTTACCTTAAACATTCAACGTGAGTGTACATTCAGATCGGTATGGATTTTATTTTCAAGCTCCATTAATAAACTGGATATTTCCATATTGACCAAACGTTTAACAATAACTCAGATATGCAACAATCACAGTCATAATTATAATATGGATGCAAAGTTTTGATTGTATATCGAATGAAATATCAGATAATTACTGAACCGCGATACTATGTGATTAGCAGGCTACGTCAGTCCAATGTGTTTTTAATCAATGCATATTCCAACATTTTAACTTCCAAATTAATAATTGTTGTATTCTCATTCTGGCTCGACCGCAAAGTGAGATTTTTGGTGGACAACAGGCGCTGGGGCGGGTTTTCTCCGGCACCTCCGGTATCCCGCGCCATCTCATTCCCCCGGTGCTCCGTCTTCATCTCATGTATTATTAGTGTCACCGCCTGCGGTGCCATATGTAGTCAAAGCGGGCGTTAAACACTACACATTTCAGATTTTCATTCTGGCTTATTTTGAGTTCAACTGTTTATCTCTTTGTCAATTTTGATACACTTGTTAGTATTCTATGACATAATTAATTGGTCGTTGACTTAGTCGGTATGCCGTTTTCTTGCCTTTTCTTACCGCTCACACATCTAATTATGATTTCATTTTGTACAACACAAACAAGAAAATAATTTAATTTACACCATATCTTACATGTTATTAATTGAATGTTCTTAATAAATCTCACGCTGCCTCATATGTTCCAGCAGAAAAATACAATCACTCCTGAGATTATCCACATGTAATAAAAATAAAAAATAAATAACAGCAATTAGATCGCTGGATCTCAGGCCGCCAGAAATTCATTAGAGTACTACTTTAGAGAGAAAGATACTAGCCTCCTCTTATTTCAATGTGTACTATTACAGAGTACCTAAAATTATGTTCCAAACAAATTGATTTAATTAACTAGCATCAGCATTTAATTTTATTCATCAACGTGGTCATAATTTGAATGGAATTACTCATTAGGCTTCGTTGTATTCACTAAAAGTAGTGGAGTTTGCACTATGTAATGATCTGTCCCTAGCACTTGGTCGGCCAATTGTTGCAATTCCTTGAAGGGAGAGGCTCGTTTGTGCCTTAACACCTGGGTTAAAAAATGGCAGTGGTAGGGTAGAGCCGATACCAAGCCTAGTTATTCTAGAATCGTTAGAGGCCCCGGCGTTAAAAGCAAGGATCGTAGTCAGGATGTGGTCGCTCTTCTGGTTTCACATTGTTATTTTCTTCCTCCAGTGATCAGTAACCCACAAATTGTCTACAGTGGCTTAGGTGAACTGTTGGTGCCCTTCTGTTTGGCTAATCATAGCCTAATAGAACTTTTGCACAGAACACTATCAGAAGTAGGTATTCCATTTCTTCGTCTGCAACTCGGAGATATGAATGCTAGGACATATGGAAATCCTTGTTTAATATAAGCTGCAAATCCATCTTAAGTTCAGCAACTCTTTTTAATAGATCACGTTTCCTACGTTTCCTCATCCTAGAGAAGAAAAGTCTCCCCAAACTTTGGAAAGTGTATACTCGAAATACTTCACCATAAAATCTTGAAAGTGTGACAGAGGCTCTAAATATAATTTTGTTTTTAATAAGTTATTCATTCGAATTTCTTTCTTACTGTGTTTTAGTAAAGTATACGTGTCATTAAATAAAACTACGATTGTTTGAATATAACACAGCACAATGGTGAACACTATAACCTTATAAAGAGGTTTATTTCTGGTTTAACAAAAGCCTATTCACTTGTTAAGAAATGCCCTTCACCATTTTATGACCACTGTGTATTACAATTGAATCAGAACGAAATAAGCAGCGATTTGAACGCTGACGTACGTCACTCGCATTCGGGAACTTTTAGATTTAAACCCGTGTGCTACCCCATACTGCCAGCTTAGTGAGTTGCATTAGCCGCCAAGAATTGCATGTCCTAGTACAAGGACTAAATATTAAAAGAGAAATCTGATATATTACATTTACACACGATCGTTTATCTTTATGTAAGTATCTTGCACAACTTACTCTTATGACAACTTATTTTTCTACTATTTTTATCTTTGATTTATTTTAATTGGGATAAACCTTTGTAAAAATAGTATCATTACGCATTTCGTTATAGATACCGGGGAGTTAGGAGAAACCAAATGAACAGTCAAAATGTTAAAAGCGTGACGCTATACGCTGGCTTTAAAATTCCATAGTCATTCCACGAAAAACTAAGAAGCAACTAAATAATGGTAGCGCCTTAAAACAAAGGCAAAGGTATTGAAAACGTTAACTGAATATAACAAACAAATATCTCACAAATAGCTTGTGCCATAAAAATATTTGAAATAAACTGTGTGTTTTTGTGTGGTAAGCTTTTGTCTCTTTTATGTTTACTCTTATACAAAATTATATAGTTATTTTTACAATAAAGATAAATTTATAGATTCTAGCTGTTAACTTCAAAATATAAATTCTGTTTCTCTTGTAAATACCCTAAATGTATGATACACTACTTTAAATCTTATGGATAAGTTTTAACACACCAAAACAGATCAATAAAATTCCGTTCAAGGGGTAGTCGTGTCGCATCTTTGGGTTATACTGAACTAAAATAACGAATGTGGTGCTTACCGAACTTTTTGTTATGCCACAGACACACACGCGCGCGCGCAAAAGACAGGTGAGGTGTCTTTTGAAAGCTACTTCTTTTTTTATTCTAGATTCACGGGAACTCAATGTACGCACCTTTTTAAAACATGGACATCATACAAAATGCTTTCTCTACCTTTATCTACTACACATGTGATAGGGAAAATAAATACAGAAAATTTGTATGTACCAACCATTAATAAGTTGTCCGCATAGGTAGCGTAGATGGTAGCTTGTCTGTCTCACGTTCAAGAGGTCATGAGTTCGAATCTCGGTCAGGGTGAATTACTTGGATAAGGTTCTTTTCCCTGTATTTTCGCTTATCCTGGAAGACGAATGTCGGGTAACTCTATACCTGGCCTCATTTGAGCACCATTTCACCCATTCCATTCATCATCCGATATGACAACGTTGGAGGATATAAATTAGAAGAAAAAAAAATTGCTTAACCGGATATTGTATAGGAAGACAGCAATCAATAGAGCAGTGATTCCACAATATTTTGATTAAGGTGTTATATATGCAAAAGAACATATATATTAAAAACGTTCGTTCTTGTCATACATTTGGATACACATTTCGTAGTATTGCATTTGTTCTCCAACTATAACTTAATTGAAAAATTAAAAAATTTTGGCAGTTTTTCTGTGACATACAGTTTTTATAAGAATGTAGTTTAGCGTAGAATTACTAATGAAATTTAAATAAAATTGAAGGCAAGGGAAAAAAATACTGACTTATAATTTGAGAAAAATATTTGAATGGATGTCTCACACAGCTTGCCTACATCTACACTTCTTTGTTTAACCTTTATCAGTTACCCAAGAGCCATCGAGAATGAATAGGATATTCTGGACTATCTTCAGAAAATTCAATATTTGCATATAATTTGTAATTTAATTAAACAAATAGCAGTTTAATTAAAATACCTAGAGGCATTTTTCATAAAATTAAAACTCTTGAACATATTTCATATAATGGGTAGTTTGGGACCTTTTAAATTTTTATATCGCCTTGTTAAGACTCTGAACTTAAATATCCACTTTGGCACCTAACCAAATTCTTGTCTGTCTGTGACACCTCGATATCGAATTATTGAATGAAAACCATATTTCATCTATTAAGCACATAACAGGGAAAGTAATAATCGTACCTGCCATTTATTTTATAGAATAAAATCCTAAAAATAAGAGTATATTTTTGGTTGGATAGTTAAAATGCTACTGAGGGGGTCAAAAGATTGAAATATGGAGGGAGCGACAGGACTTCAGAGGACTGGAAAGAAGTATTATAGGTAAGTATGTATATTTTAATATGGAGTAATTTAAGTATGTAAAGTACTTCATAACCCATAATAACACGAACACTTGTTTCTCATTTTAAAAGATTTTTAACTGTTCAACAGTTGTGTACCTTTTTCTCAGAAACTCGCACATTTAGAAACCAAAATGGCAGTCACTCGTTTCCTAAATGAGAATTGTTTTGGTACAGTAGATTTTCTTGCTTTTATTTCGGTACATTTGCTTAGCATGAAGTATACAAGAACTTGAAAGAAAGATACTTCTTTTAGGAGGGGTTTTTCGTTTCTATAGCCTCATTTAGCAGCTGTAGTCATCTCTGAAAGATGGTGTTTTCACTCTTTGTACCTTTAAGCTTAGGCTAATCTACATTTTTTAATTTATTTTAGAATTAACTTATAATTGACACTTCCAAACTAAATTCAGAGTAAGGAACAATCCTAATATGTATTCGCACCTCCTTTTCTAGAATTGGGGAAACAAGTCAGCATATTGACTACTCAACTAAGGACGCAGTGAAAACAAAGTTATTGACTGTAGAGTAATTAAAATCACTGAAGAGGGATAGTTTGATGCAGCAATTTTTCTCTGTGATTCTTTAACTATTCCTTTACATGAGTTTTCATGCAACTCCTTCAGAGAAACGGTGAGATAAAGGTACATACACATGGTAGAAAAACAATTGAAACACCACCGTTTCAGACACGGTGTGATTGAGGTTGAATTTTCTGAAGCTATCTTCACAATTGCATTATCTTATTGTTTATTAAAGTGTACACATCAGAAGTGTTTACCAGTATTATTAGAGTTGAGTTCTGCTGAAAATGTGAGCAATAGAACAACGAAAGGCATTTCATACTATTAAGGTGGTCAAACTGTTGGTGCTAGGCTAGCAGGAGCTTCAGTGACTGAAACTATTAAAAATTTGCTAAAAATTTCAAGAAGTATAGTTTCTAAAGCTATATCAGCATACGAGAGTTGTCAGAAGGTGAAGCATATTCAAAAAGAAACAGTGGTCACAAACAGAAGCTAAACGAAAGCGACGGAATAGCCTTAAAGTAGATTGTATCAAGAAAACATAAAATTACTGCATCTAAAGAGACTGTAGAACTGAACACATGTATCAGGCAACCTGTTTCTCCTTGAACTGTTAGCAGAGAGGGGGGAGGGGGGTTTCACAAGTTAGGAATACATAGCAGTGCAGAAACTGCTAAAACACTAATGTCACAGACTAATGCAACAAAGATAAAACAATGGTGCCATGAGGATAATCTGGGTAGCTTGATGGCTGGAGAAAGTGACATGCTCCGATGAATTATCTTTTTCCTACCAATGACGGAGTATATATTCAAAGAACACTTAAAGAAGCTTATGATCCTGACTGCTTAGTACCGTTAAGTATGGTACAGGGTGAGTCATAGCTTGTGCTGAAATATATTGGTTTTCTGTAGAGCCTATCATCACACAGATATCTTATTGGACTGTAGTGCAAATACTGTTTTCATGAGGCAAAGCAGAATTATCAAGATGACAATAACCCTGTTCCTACTGCTGAAGATGTAGCAGAATGGTTTGAAGAGCACAAAGAAGTTAAACATCCTCCATGGCCAGTTCAATCTCTAAATCTAAGCATTATTGGGCTGTTGAGGGATGAGTTGGAAAAGAGAGAGAGGGAAAAATTTCGTCCTCCTACATCGCTCATGAACCTTGGAGCAATTATTCATAATGAGTCGTATAAATAACCTCTAGAAAATTTCACAGTTTATGTGGATCAATTAGAATGCTTAGCTGTTTCGAAAGATAAAGGCCTATAAGCATATTAATAAACAGATCGTTCAGCTTTAAAGTTGTTTTCATTATTTCGTCTAACCCCTGGGCGCTCTATTAAAACTCAAACCATATTTGCGTTTTTCTTCATTGATCAAATTATTTATTAGATAAATAGGCACAAATACATAAGACAGATATAAAGTAGTTTTTCCAAATGATACATCTTTACGACAAAAGTTGTACTAGTGGCAAGGAATTCATTTCATGAAGGCATTTCTACCTACGTAACCCCTTAAATGTACAGCAATTGAACAGAAAGATAGTCGACCTGGACCATATATTATCGAATGACTCAGGCAGATGATCTACGAAGGCGACTACGAAGTAAGACCGTCTGGGTCCAGATAAAGTAAAGCGATATGACATCGCAACTAAGGCGACTTTATGTAGGCCAGGGTGTGAGTGAGAGAGTATGAAACGTAGTAGTCAGAATGGCAAATAAAGTTTATTGAAGGCGGTTTGTTGTGCTTGCTTTATCAAGCAGGTTTATGTACGAACAGGTTAGAAGATTAATTTTCCGACATGATTTGCTAACACATTTGTGGGAATGCAGAACGAAAAGCCATCACTTAGCTAGTTATCAAAATTTCAAGACAAGCAAAGTAACACGACCAGCCAGACCACAGCTTGCTTATCGAGTTCCAATACCTGACGAACGAAACGTTTTGCTCAGTAACTCACCAAGAAGTTGTTGACAGACCACAAAGATAAGTAGGTCTGGCATTAGCTTGCCCACTAATCAAATCCCGATCTCATTAAGCAGAAAGGAAAAAGCCAACCTTTCAAATAACCACACACATCTCATTGTCTTGCTCTGCCTTTCTCTCTTCGGGGGAGAAGGAGGAGAAGGGAGAATTTAAACAACCCGTGTTAAGTAGCGACAGCCAGGAGAACTTGTCGGCCTGTCACGGAGCTTTAATGTATGGGCTTCCAATCACCTGACTCGGATGTATATTATACAAAATAAAAAGGAACAAAATAGTATACATTTCGTAATAAACAAAAGACATTTTTCATCAAGGTCGTAGAAATCAAATGTAAAACTATTCTTGAAACTTTTGTTGAACAAATACTCGTAATTTAGTAATAACAATCGCTTGGGGCGCTGGTATTTTCAAATAAAGAGCTTGAATGTAACAGTTTGCCTTAAGGAAACTTATAATTGAATATTTTTTTTCCTTGATGGAGGATATTAAGTAGGAAAAAACTCTTTGTTAAAGTAAAACGCATAAAACAACGGTGCCTGAAGTTCAAAAAAAAAAAAAAAAAAAATGACCAAATGTAAACACGTACATTGTGACTTGATTGAGTGGTGTACAACTTTTTAATATGGGTATCTGACCTTTTCCATTGGCCGCCTCTGTGATATGGGATTAACGTGTCTCATATTTAATAGGTCACAGTTCAAATCTCGATTAGAAAGGGGATGCTTTTGATAGTTACCCTGAGAAGACGAATATTCAGTGACTTTAAGCTCCATGTACTCCGTATCATCCCAACAATTTCTCCATTCATTATGCGATATAACTAGGGGCGGATTTTGCCCTATTTGCCTATTTTATTCCTTTGCTCAGAAACGTGGGCTTTTAAGTTATAAGCACGTTTCCTACAGTTATTACCCTAATTGCTTAGTTTTATAGTGCCTATAAATGCCTATTTCATACGTCTGTGCCTATTCTGCTTATTAGTGCCTAAAACTCCTTTTTAGCCAATTTCTTCTGCTTGTAATTTGTGACAACAGCTTTTGCATTTGTTGGTTTCAACGTGAAGTTTTCGAAGAAGAGAAATTTCCTACTGCTGGACATTGGATATACCTAAAGGGGTTTAGCCAGGTAGGTACATGCCTTACAGACGTGTCACAATGCGCTAATGACGTCATGGAAAAATCTTAGAATTCGCTCAAGGACGAGTAGCAAAGACCAGCTAAATGCTATTTCAATGGATTGAAAAATGACCACTCTTTATGTGTGGAATGGAAAGCCCATTCTGTAAGCAGTGTTTCAAGTGCACACATAGATCAGATTCCTACGCAAATATGCCAAAAGAGAGAAGCAACATAAGTGTACTTCTTAAACAGCAGATAAATGGTGATCCATCGTTCAGCACAGATGGGAAAGAAATTTTTTGTCAGCCTTGTGTGAAACAGGTGAGTTTGATCATTCATGTTTGTATTAATACTATAATCTCCTAGTTTCAAAAACCCTGTAAAAATGCACTCCTGTGGCAACATTATGCCGAACTCAAATTAGTATGTTGAGAGCCGAAAGAAGAGAAACTGGATGTTTTCAGTTTTCCAAAGTACAGCGAAAATTTGCCTAATGTGAAAACTTCTTCATCATATGATACGACTTTACATTGAGATATAGCTTAACACATGTCTGAATCGTAAAACAAGCCCGTCTAATCCATTTCATCTTGATTAGAATATATTATTTATTTGAAACTTATAGCTTTGCAAACTTAGTGTACTGGATTTCACAATATTGTTACTAGTATTATCTTTTGGCAGTTTCAATGCATTAGCATGATATTTTTGTGCTGGTGAAAAGGCTTATTTCTTGAGCTAATAGTAATACTTGGTGGAGGGACTATTAATCAAATTATTGATTGTGTCAATTGTTAACAATCATATCAAATCACAATCAGTACTGCTGGTAAGTAGGAATCTACTCCCGTAAGATTTCTTTTACATGTGTGTGTAAATCACGAAGCTGTTGTTTTACCCAATCTTTAAATCCCCACTCTGGGACTCTGTTAAGGTTACAACTTAAATTTGTAAGGTCAGTGCCTAATTAGCTAGGCTACACAGACTAAGATTATATATATGAAAAAATTGTGAGCTTCTCATCCTTACGTTTTTCTACGTGTATCTCAACGAATCATGAAATCAATTGCTTGGAGACTTCCGGCGTTGTTTCCAACATTGAAAACGAAACTGCAAACCAATAAATCTTAATGGTTTGTGTAAAAATTTTTAGAAATGCCTTTATAAAAGTAGGTACGAGATTTCTTTTCACAATGCCGTAATTGCTGTAAATCTGTTTGAATGAATTTGAACGCTTACTAAAAAGCTGTGCTTTATTTTTTGTTCTTAGTCAACGATGTGGCAATTAGGGTTTTTATTACAAAAACTAGGATTCTATAGCTTTAGCTTTTAATTAGTTTTGTTCTGTGCTATGTACCTTTCTGACACATCGTGATATTATTTTAAGTGATATTAAGATTGCTGCGATGATATTTTGAATTTCTTATCTTTCTAAAAATCGTTGCTATTAAAGAGAAACATCTGTGTAAGTTGGCCCAAAACTTACAGCAATCCCAATTCAGTTTTGTTTTTGCCTTAAAATTAATATAAACATACTTCAATAATATAAACTTTATTTTTTTCAAGCGGCATTATAGAAAATGTCACATGACAATTTAAAAAACCCTACATCTGTATTGTAGTTGCTATTACATAACTTTTACCTGAGGTTTCTCAGCTTCCATATTTTCTAAATTTTTCTTACTTCAAAATATACCAGAGGATGTAGTTTTCTATTAATCTATATGATATTCTAAACATGCCTGTAAGGACAACTGCATATTAAGTGTACCCACTTACATTTATTGTGCTTTTGTTATTTGTATTGAAAAGGATTATAATGCTTACTTCTTACTGAAAACGCTTAGGAAAATGAAAATTGTTAAGTAGTTACGATTACTTTTTCCTTTCGTTGATATGGCGAAGGCAAATATTTCACATAAGGAAACATAACAGTGTTTCCTAAAACAGTGAAGAACAGGAGCCATCAATTTAAAGAGGTGCAGAATACATTCCAAGCACAGAGGCGTCCAATCATAAGATCACACAAGAGCTCAATGATTAAATCAGGGATCTAGATCTTCCTAAACATAAGACAGAACTTCTGGCATCGAAGTTGGAACAATGGAATTATCTGCACCCCTCCGTGAAAGTGACAACATTTCGAACTAGAAATAAAGATTTGAAGCAATTCTTTATAACTGAAGGTGGTTTCCCGTACTGCAGAGACGTTGATTGCCTGATGAATGCATTAAATATGAGGCATATTCCTGATCAGTGGTGACTATTCATTGATGCTTCAAAGACAAGTCTTAAAGCAGTACTTTTTACATAACAGAAGTAAGGTTCCTTCCATTCCTGTGGCATTTGCTACTAACACAAAAGAAAAGTATCTAAATATGAAAAATAATTTGATTTAAGTAGATTATAAGAAATACCAGTGGTAAGTACGAGGAAATTTCAAGGTAATTTCCAAATTATTAGGACTGCAAACCGGCTACACCAAGTACCTACTGTTGTTTCCTGTGCGAATGGGTTAGCCGTGCCCAAGACAGCCACTATGTTAGGAAAAGTTGGCCCAAAAGACAGTCATTAACAACAGGATTCAAAAATGTTGCA
>CM060948.1:116540424-116720424 GCA_030765055.1 Mantis religiosa | reverse complement strand
CGTTCTGTCGTTCTGTCTTCGGAGGATATCATTGTCCTTGGCAATCAAGAGGAGAGGAAGACTCCCATCCCGAATCTCCTTCTACAAGACCGCTCGGCAGTTTATCAATATCAGCTATTATCTCAGGTGTCCATAAAATGTAGGCTTGTCAGTTGCTGGGAGACGTTTTCCAGCCGAGAAAATTTATCAGCCAATTTAAATGAAGGAACAAGTGCCGGTCGTACGTGCCAATTTTTCAAAATGTGGGTTTTAGAGAGGGTTGGGTCCTGGAGAAAGGCGTCATAAGAATCTTCAGTGGGAGGAGGATTTCAAAGCGAAGACGAGGGGTCTTCATTGTTTATGGCCAGAGGAGTGTTAATGGTCGAACCTTCCCCCTTTCCACACATTTGTGGGCCTGCGCTTCCACGAGTATGGCTGGGATAACAACGTCTTCTGCTTTAATATCTTCTCTTCTCGATAAAATATGAATAACATCAGAAGCTGGGGCGGGGCAATCGTTCAAACGCAGTGCTCTGATTGGCTTGTCTTTCGTAAAAGCTATAACATACCGGAAGAATGCTTTCCTAGCTTTTACTAAATATAAATTTTGAATAGACTCAGTTAAAGGGAGCATACACATTAGGAAATATACTATATGTCAATTATTAATTATTTGCACTCACATTTTGCTTATATATTATCATATTCACTGTTGTTTCTTGCTATATTTAACAATGCATGTTTGCAAATATTACTATGGCAGTTTTACTTTCTCTACCACGAACCTATTAAGTAGGGAAGGTGTTGCATCCCACACGAAAATTCTATGTCGAGATTTCATTAGAAATACATGTTTTGAGGCCCCTGCTTCCAACAACAATCTTTTCAGAATTAGGTCAGTGTGTGCATGCGTATGTATGCGCGTGCGCGAGCCGCATAACTCACAAACCAAATGTCTGAGAAATATCAAACTTGGTATTTACGTTTAGCATCTTCCACAAAATGTCATATCAAGATTTCCAAGAATATGTCCTATCGTAAACTACTCTTTATGTGGAAAAGTTTGATAAATGACTAATACATTTCAACGGCAAATAAAATGTAAATATTATATTTTCTGACAATAGCTTTTGAATTTTGTAATACATTGTATAATTTGACAATACATACAATAATGCACAGAAATATAAATATTTTTAAAACACGCCTTATTTTAATTTTTTTGCTGGCTCAGCTACTTCCAAAGCATTGCGTGCGTTAGTTTGAATTCTTCATGCTTTCTGACGTGCTATCATGGAGGAAGTATTTCAAGACCGCGTCTTATAATCCGGATATGGACGTGGAATTTGTTTCTTATATATCCCTTGTATCGTCAATGAAATGTGCAATAAAACTATTTTTGCAAATGTTGACGAATATCATGAGGAATAGTTTTTAGGAACAATAAAAGCATAATGGTGGTTAGAGAAAGTAATTAGAATGTAACATCTGAGATTTTTGTTTTTATTTAGTCCACTGAACCTTTATACAGTAGTAAACTTGGGGTAAAATCACAGCGACTCTCATGTCAATTTTTGAGTAAGAACACATAGAGACAAATCGCACACAATAATTTGTATTTGAGAATCTGAAAAACAGCATTGCCAACTTGTTTTCTTAACATGACAATTGACGCTCTCCGACATCGGTATCGCCTTCAATTGTTATTCAGTATACGGAACAAACAAAGAAGCACAAAAGCGGAAAATGTCGTGCTATTTCGTAGAAACCCACATATCTGAGAACCCCATAAAAAGAGCTGCTCTCCTCGATATGTCCAAACCGATAAAAACTGTTCCGTTACTACAATTGATTTATTTGAAGTTTTGCATACCCAATAACTTTCTCAAACAGGAAGCTGTCATTCCTGTATTTAGTTTCCTCTCCATGCAATGGAATGTTAAAGCCATCATATAGCGACACCTTACTGGATGACTCAGGCGGTTTTGTCCGTGGCCCGCATTCGAGCGGCCTGGTTCGATTCCCGTGGTCTATCTACCTGACCCATGTTTTTTCTCGGGGGTTTCCCGGGTCGCTAGGCATATACATCCCCTGAATTTTCTGTCCTCCATTTCACCTTCATTATCATTTCATATCATGTCTCATCTGGTGGTTTCTTTCAGGTTAGAAATGCCGGCGGGGCATGGCGGGATGATATGCTCTGAATGAACACTTTCTCCTCCGGCGGGACGGACTCCGGTCACCGAGCCGCCTAGTGGGCCCGTTAAGGACCGCGGCTGGCAGGATGCCGGTAGGGTAATCCTGCCTGGAGTCTTCTTTGCTCTTGGGTGGGGGGGGGGCGGGGGTGGAGCGGCCTCCGGTCTCCAAACCGTCCTCATGATAGTTTCGGGACGACGTTAGATGGGATGACGTTAGTCCTGGAACGCTGGGGAATTTCTATGTAATAGAGTGCAGTGACTCAGCCCTCGACACTGTGGTGACTCCTTGAGGACGGCCACCCCTGTCTCCTCTCACCTCACCCTCCTACCCGGGGGTGACCCACTTGGGGAATAGGTACAAAACACTAGTGTGCCGAATCACCTCCGAACAGTCCAATCCAATGCATATAGTGACAAGTTGTTAAAGGATATAATATAGTTTAAGCCTGCTATACTCTGCTATGCCTATTTTAACTATAAGGAAATATGCAATAACATTTCTACTAACAATTATTTCAATTACTGAAGAATACACGTTTTAAGAATAGCTTGCACCTGAGCGAAAAGAGACATTCGAGAAAACGCACATCTGGTCTTTCACATTTTTCTCCAAATGCGGAACATTCAAAACTGAGAATATTGCTTTGCTGAAGTCTTATTGACACATTTCAACAATACACACTATAAACACATCATACCTGGTTCAAATTCCACTTTTAGAATAACGCAAATTTCTGTAGCTTAATTAAGATCAAGCCTTAAATAGAAAGCAATGAAAGCTTAAACAAAAAATCTGATATTTTGCATTCCCATTATCTTATCTAAATGTCTCTTTAATAAAATATTCCTATAAATTATTATTCTTGTGTCTATAATAAATTTTATAATTAGACTGACTACGTAACTAAAATGTGGCGACTGCATCCTTCATTGGCTGGAGTACAACTCATGTAACTCCCTTCCAAACGGTAGTAATAGAAAAATATCTAGCTTCTACCATTCAGATACATTAGAATATCTTCCCAATGTGGAAAATTGACATGATACTAGCTAATTTAGTTTTGCTGCAATGAATTCTTTAGTTGTATTGTTAGTCTAATTATAAAATGGACATTTCCCCTTAATATGCATTAATTTTTATTACACGTTTACACATTTCGTTGTATATATCATAAGATAAAGTGATAATCAAATTTATAAAGACTAGATCACTATGTGATGACTATGTGATGACTTTGCATAACCACGAGGAAAAATAAATATCGGCGTACCACTTGAAAACAAATCTATGAATATCTCAAACGTAGTTAACGCCACAAATATCTTTCTTGTGTAAAAAGAGTCTGTTTGTCTCATATGAATTACTAATCATTCAGAATGAAGAGGGCTTCATAGGCTATTCGCAGAAAATTTAAAGCATAGGATACTTCACTTATCTTGCAAATAGTTTAATCTTATGGGATTCTATTAAGATCGTTTCAACCAATTTAGAGAAAGAAAAAGGGAGACAACCATTTTACTTTGTAAACAGTGGTTTGGGGCAGAAGAGTTTATTGAGAATCTTCGAGTCCCATCCTTCCAAGCTGCTGAACTGAAAACATATTGACGTTTTATCTTCCTTCCTCCCTCCCTTCCTCCCTTCCTCCCTTCCTCCCTTCCTCCCTTCCTCCCTTCCTCCCTTCCTCCCTTCCTCCCTTCCTCCCTTCCTCCCTTCCTCCCTCCCTCTCTCCATCCCTCCCTTCCTCCCTCCCTCCCTCCCTCCCTTCCTTCCTTCCTTCCTTCCTCCCTTCCTTCCTTCCTTCCTTCCTTCCTTCCTTCCTTCCTTCCTCCCTTCCTTCCTTCCTTCCTTCCTTCCTTCCCTCCTTCCCTCCTTCCCTCCGTCCTTCCTTCCTTCCCTCCCTTCCTTCCCTCCTTCCTTCCCTCCTTCCTTCCCTCCTTCCTTCCTTCCCTCCTTCCTTCCTTCCCTCCTTCCCTCCTTCCTTCTCTCCCTCCCTCCTTTCCTCCCTCCCTCCTTCCCTCCCTCCCTCCCACCTTCTCTCTCTCCCTCCCTCACTCCCTCCCTCTTCCCTCCCTCCTTCCCTCCCTCCCTCCTTCCCTCCCTCCCTCCTTCCCTCCCTCCCTCCTTCCCTCCCTCCTTCCTTCCTTCTTCATATTTCGTTCTTTCTTTCCTTCCTTCCTTCGTTCTCTCCCTCTTTCTTTCCTTCTGTCTTGATCCTTCATTCTTTCATTCTTTCTTTCCTTCCTTCGTTCTTTCGCTCTCTCTTTCTTTCTTTCCTTCGGTCTTTCTTTTTTCCTTTCTTTCCTTTCTTCCTTCGTTGTTTCCTTCCTTCTTTCTCTCTTTCCTTCCTTCTTTCTTTCGTACTTTATTTTTTCTTTCCTTCTTTCTATCCTTCTTTCTTTCCTTCTTTCTCTTTTCTTATTTCTTTCTTTCTTTCCTTATTTGTTTTTTCCTCCTTCTTTCTTTCTTTCTTTCTTTCTTTCTTTCTTTCTTTCTTTCTTTCTTTCTTTCTTTCTTTCTTTCTTTCTTTCTTTCTTTCTTTCTTTCTTTCTTTCTTTCTTTCTTTCTTTCTTTCTTTCTTTCTTTCTTTCTTTCTTTCTTTCTTTCTTTCTTTCTTTCTTTCTTTCTTTCTTTCTTTCTTTCTTTCTTTCTTTCTTTCTTTCTTTCTTTCTTTCTTTCTTTCTTTCTTTTTTTTTCTTTCTTTCTTTCTTTCTTTCTTTCTTTCTTTATTTCTTTCTTTCTCAAAATATGCATTTTCAGTTAAATATCCGCATGGAATTCTTTGGAGGAATACAATATCCCCTCTACTTTTCATATATTAAGCAGCAGGGGAAGTGAAATGTGGAAGGGTGTTTGTTAGCCCCAATTACAGAACAAATTAGGAAAGGTTGAGGCACCCAAATACAAATAAATATACGTGCATACATGCACTCAGATTATAAACTTATCGTTCACATTCACATGCAAATAAACGTAACTATGAATATTTAAATAAGTATTTTATAGCGTTGCCCTTCAAATTTTCGGAATCTGAGAGAAAAATCAAAGTGATTGAATTTAATCAAAACGTTGTAACATGCAAGAAACATTCCTTATTATAGTGACTTCATAACAGGTACTCACCACTGCATTTGTCGCACATATAGTAGTCGCGCTATAATGTGGAAGTTAAATGTTAGACTTTTCACTGGATTCATAGCCAAACAAACAATCAATGCCATGACCGCGATTTGAACCATGGAACTCCCGGTTTACGTCCGGCTGTTCTTATCCAGTGAGCTACCATGGCCATGGGCATGAGCAACCCGATGCAAACCAGGAGTTCCATGGTTCAAATTCCGGCCATGGCATTGAATTTTTCAGTTAGACTGTATCTAGCAAAAGATTAGCCTATACACAGCCATTGTGAAAGGATAAATAATTGCCATCAATTAACTTAATATTCAGTGGATTGTTTATGAACTTGCATAATTAGGTTTGATGTGCATGTTTTTTATACTTAGTTTAAATAATTTTAAAATGTTCAGTCAATCCTAATAATGAATATCTATATAGAATGCTGGATGAGTTTCTTTCTTTGTTTTTTTGTTTTTGTTTTTAATTTACTTCCTATAAGGTGAAGTCATCTCGGACGATGAATGAAATGGGAGAACTGGTGGTCAAATCAACCCAGGGTCCATAGGTTTAGAGTTACCCAACGTTTTGCATTCAGGTTAAGCGAAAACCCCAGAAAAAGACCGTATCCAGGTAACTCGCCCTGATCGAGATTCGAACTCGAAACCTCTTGAACGCGAGGTAGACACGCTGCCATCTACGCTACCGAGGCCGATAGCTACATTAATGGTATTCTTAAGCTAAGAAATTTCTCCTCGACCTTTTAATGTAAGGTCTACAGACAGGTGAAAGGTATTTCAACTTAGATCTCAAATGTGCGTCATAAAGTAAAATTAAATTTTGGAGTTGGGTCCCGGGTTCGATTCCCAGCGTTGGGGATGGGGATTTTTCTCCGATCAAGATAATTCCCATCTTCCCTAGAGTCTGGAAGTATGAATGAGAGTATGAATGTGTGTGTGATCTAATGATTAAAACCTAACGAATGCGGGTTAACAACTTCAGGATGTTCCAAAGGAGAACGGCCGCCGATATGACCATTGTAGTTACAGGCGGGGTATAAATGGAACAAGTAAAAAAAAAAAATGGAGTTTATTAATAACATCGGCATCCGATTTCGCCGGCCAACGCGACTGAAGCGACGACTAACTCAGGACATACTTTCCAGTGATGACACTTTAACTTCTGAATGATCTACAGTTCCGCCTTTGCTTTCCTATTCTTCTTTTCTGCTGTGTAAATTATCACTATTGAAGTCTGCATACCATTTTATTAGTTCAGTATCATATTTGTATTAGTGCAGTAACACATTTGTATTAGTTCAGAGGAGGTACACTGACCTACCTCTACAATGTTATTACTATGCCTACAGTTATTTTGTATCTGTTCTCCCAGATCTGCAAAGTATGTATTACTGCTGACCAATCAAATAATAAAAAAAAACAGTCTATTAAGGTATTTTGAAATCATAATATTTGTCCAAGACTTTTAAATTGAAACGAAGAAACCAGGTAATTCTGAAGTAAATTTAAATGTTATACGGCATTAACAGTGATTTTACATTCGAAATTGAGGGGATTTTGCAAGTAGAGTTACCGTTTTATATTGTTTGTTATGAAAATGCCCGTTTCTCGCTCCTTTACTTACGCTAGGACGTCGCCCCAAGCGTCTTTATTTGAGGAATTTTTCAAGAGAAGCAGCATTGAACTGGTTCTTTGTGTTCTCCATGCTCCTGACCTTGCTAGTGATTTTTGGCCTTTTCCCAAGCTGAAGGACGATCTTCGTGGCCGACTGTTTTCTAACACTTTGAGGCTGTTTTTGCATCACTGACACTGAAGGAACTTTCATAGGAAATTTATGATTTAAACTTAGTGTTATTCGCCATGAAAAATCTCAGTGTTTAATAGAGGAAACTAGTTCTGCATGTTTACTTTCTCTACTACGTGCTTACGTAAGGAGAGGAAGTACTATCTTCCACCAAAAAATTCGATGTCGAGATATAAGTGGAACCAATAACTCCATCCGCCAAAAAGGAACTTGCATAAAGGTCCGCGCGCACCCTTATGGGTGTGCGTGAACAGCACACCTCAAAAACAAAAGTCCGAGCAGTTCCAAACTTCATATTTAAGTTCAATATGCTCCAAAGATGCTACAAGAAGATGTCCAAGTAATTTCTCCCCGTAAACTATTTTTTACATTTAAACGCTTTCGTTATTTTTTAATTTCCCCAAAATGGTAGTGATTAATTTTATTAAAATATCATATAGTGAAAGTGAAATGTGGATCTAGGACTTTCTGCAAAATACTATGAAATCTCAAGGATTGGATTATTCGGAAGGAATTCGGCACCTCGGCCAGACTGGACTTTTGAACCTATGCCCCAGGTGGAGCACCCTCAGGAGGGAGGATGAGGTGATAGGAGACAGAGGACGACTGACCCTAAGGTATCACTACAGTACAGAGGCGGGATACATACACATTACTAGACAAAAACTCCTCGGCGGTACAGGACAAGCGTCATCCCACCTACCGTGTTCCCGAAACAATCACGAGGCCAGTTGGGAGACGGGAGTCGCCCAACCCCAAAGCAAGGTAGACTCCAGGCAGGTTTGTACAACCGGCTTCCCACCAGGCGTGTTACTGAATTGGCCCATTAGGCCAGCTCGAAGACCGGAGTCCGTCTCACCTAAGGGGTAAGTGTTCACTCAGAGCATATCATCCCGCCAAGCACCGCCGAGACTCCCGCCGACACTTGTACCCTGAAAGAGACCACCAAATGAGAGACGATATGAAATGATAACGGAGGTGAAACGGAGGGAGAAGAAATTCGGGGTATGTGACTAACCTACCCAGTATTCGCTTAGTGACCCAGGAAACCCCTCGAAAAAATCCATGGGTGAGGTAGGTTGGCCATGGGAATCAAACCCTGGGCTCCTGAATGCGAGCCACAGACGAAATCACCTGAGCCATCCCGCTTGGTTCATTCTAAAGGAGCTTATATAATTTTACATGACGGGTAAAGCTTAATAAACAGAAGAAACGGTGCAAAGATGTGCACTTTTTTAAAACGTATAATATATTTAATGCACCTTTCTCCGTGGTATCGCTATTTTATGAACTTTTAGTAATCTGATCATCGATCTCGTGCATAAAAATGAAATATATTATGAAAATATTTCTGAAAATGGTTTATTTCTGTTAGTGAAATAGATAAGCAGGCTTTAATAATGTCACCCGAACGTCGGAATTCCCGATAGAACCGACCGGCAGTAGGGCCAGACATGAAGCATTTAGGCTACGCCTACCCATTTGTCTCGTGTCACTAACTGAAGGGATGATTAGGAGAGCAGCACGAGCCCTGTACCGTCTCTTTTCCCTCCCACCAGACGTCTGGAAACCTCGGGATAATTGTGCGCGCCGCGAACCTTCCAGAAACGGCGATCTTCCCTATATAAGGCCTGCAGTTGGCGAGTCAGCTGAGTTCTTGGCGAGCAGCTGTGAGGAGCGCCGAGGGAGCAAACGGACTGGAAGACGGTGTACGTGTATCAGTGGAGTTGTACGTGATCGTGAACGTAGAATGGACCTGTGACTGACGAACTGGTGAATTGTAATTGTGTGCGCTAAGTAATTCCATGTAATCTGCAATTTGGTGGAAATAAAGAACATTTTGAGTTTGTGCAATTGGAATTTTAATTTCACGAAACCAAAAAGTCACAATAACAATAGTCTGTAGAAGTTACATAAAATAATGATATTGAATGGAGGAGGTTATGTGAATCTAACACATCAAGTTTGTTTCTGTATGAGTGACTTCAGAAACACGTAGGGAGGTAATTTTATGACTAGAGAGTGGAATTTAACTGACTGGCTGACTCAAAAATAGGATAGGTATACGGGCAATCAAAATTATATTTCCTTTATATAATGCATAAACATATAAAAGTATCGTAACTACATTTCATTTTGAAAACATGAAATTAATCTGGACTGAACAAATATAATCTACTGTTATGTTAATTAATGTGCAGCGGTTTAAGTTGTAAATAAAAACAGAATTACAAACCAATGGCCGACATAGCTAAATTTCACAGCTACATATCTTTATGGCAACATGTTTTCACTATTGAGAGGGGAAGGCGTGTACAAATTTCAGCAATTCAGGGAAATATTTGAAATCTTCGGGCGTAAACACAATGTTAAACACAATGGTTCATGCAAGTACTTTTAAACAGTAAAGTTCTGATGATTTACGGTATTATTTTAGTATTAGCTTGTTTGGAAGGAGGGATCTTACGTAACTTGTCAATTTCCTATTTGCATTATAAAGTCGGTGTTTAATTTACGCAGTAAGAGTTACAAACTATAATAAAAATCAGGACACTATAGATAGATTAATAGCACAGGATATCTCAGTGTGGTGACATGACGGATAACAAACGGTTTGAAGAATTTTCCCCGGGTCAATCAAAAGTCCGGGTACAACTGCAGACTTTCCTAGGTACCAGAAAAATTGAATTTCAAATGAACGAGCTAAATATTCATATATTATCTCATGATGGCATACATTTACTGATCTCTTTCTCATCTATTAACTTGATCTTGCCAAATTCTTTTTTGTTTTCTTTCTTCTTTTTTTGGTTTCGGTTCTATCATAATAATCAAAACACTGCGAAAGAAATCTATAGTTTGTTGTCTTTTTTGTTATGCTTCTATTAGGCATGATATCTATATGATTTTTCCAATTAGATATGTTGCTGTTCATTTGTTAACTGTCTGTAAACTGTTTCCTGCTTTCAGTTCATTTCTAATCTCTTAACTACTTCTTTTAGCTATTAAAGTATATTCTGGAGCTTTCGGAGGGGGGTGAGGGTTCATAACTCGCACAAAATTGGCAGGCTACCACTGCTTTGTAAAACTTTATTAAGGCTTATTTTCTGATCCATTATCCTACTGTTCCGCCTCCTATCACAAAAATGAGTATTTGTAACTTCAATTTTGTTCTATATGTTATTGAAATAGTTATATGCATTAACTTGTCCTACTGTTTTATTGCCTATAATTAGGTTTATTCTGATTGGGTGGTGGCCAATAAATACTTTCCATTTTATTTTATTTGTTGATAGATAGCAATTGTCTAATTTAGTTTTCTTTAATTTACTTCTTCCAACGTTAAGTAATATTGGACAATAAATGGAATGGGTGAAATGATGCTCAAAAGTATTCAGGTGTGGTTCTATACTTCCCTCCTTTTTTATTCCGACCTTATGTCGATATCTGGATATTTTATGATTTTGGCAAAATGTCCTAATTTGGAAACTCGATATGTATAAACGTGTTAAATATTTACGTTATATTTACAAAGTACATGTAATATACAAACACAATAGTTATTTATGCTATATGGGAGGCAGGCATAATTAACCTCTAGAGGACTCGCTTTTGCCCGAACGAAGTGAGGGCTAGCAATATTGAGTCCTACCTCCCGAATTGTATATAAGATCTTTTCCACTCATGCTTATAATATACTTATTATAATATGCTTATAATATACATAATTTTAGTTTTATGTTATATCTACGGGGGTGGTCAGAAAAGTTTCCGACCTCAACATGAAGATGGTAGCACTCGTAAATAAAAGCTAGCGAATTTCGTCGTCCATCTGTTGCTAGTTACTCACCAAAGTTTCAGCCATTTTGTACGCTCAGTTTTATGTAACAGTCGTTTGAGTGAGTTTATGTGAGCGTTTTAAGAAAATGGACAAAATCGAGTATCGAGCTGTCATTAAATATTTCTTTTTGAAAGACAATACGCCTAGGCAAATCAAAGATGAGTTGGATTCTGTGTGTGGGGACTCTGCACTATCATTTACAGCAGTAACTTTTTGAGCAGCTGGATTTAAACGTAGCCGTAAGAGCTTGGGGGACAATGGACGTTCGTAACTTCCAAAACTGCAACTACCGACGAAAACGTCACCAAAGTTCACCAAATGGTGCTAGACCACCATCGAATTAAAGTGAGAGAGATAGCAGAGGCTATGAACATTACAAAAACTGTACTTATCACATATTAAATCAACATTTGGGCATGAGAAAAATGTCCGCGCGTTGGGTGCCGCGTTTGCTCATGTTAGACTAGAAACGTGTTCGAATGAAAATGTCCAACGCTCTGTTGGCGTAGTTTAGGCGCAATAAATCTGGGTTTTGGTGCCGATTAATTACTATAGATGAAACTTGGATACACCATTATACGCTCGAAATAAAAATACAGTCCAAACAGCGGACAGTGGGTGAATCTGCTTCAAAAAGTGCAAAAACGTTTTTTTTTTTCGCCTGGGAAAGTGATGGTGACTGGTTTTTGGGATAGCCATATGGTTGTTTTAATCGATTATCTTCAAATAGGAAGAACCATTACAGGAACATACAACGCATCATTACTTGAGAAGCTGAGGGCAGAACTTGCGGAAATATGGCCACATTTACAGAAAAAGAAAATCCTGTTTCTCCAGACAGGTTTCTGCTCAGTGGTTGCAATGGCGAAAATTCACGAATTATGCTTTGACTGCTTGACCATCCCCCTTACTCACCAGATCCATGTCCATGTCCATATCTCCTGCAATAATTGCAATATAACAATAAATTTTAAATAATCTATATGATATAAAAGGTAAATAAGTTTAGAATTTAATAATTATAATGCGTTTCTGTTAATATTCTATTTCAATTAGCTATTTATGCAATTCACGAAGTAATCTATCGCACCTGTTATTGTTTTCCAAGTTACATTTGTTTCATTCATATTTAATTTTGTTTCTATTATTGCAAATTTTTCTTTGGATAGCAATAAATATATATGAGTATCTTCTGAATTGCCTAGGAATATTTTACATGAATTTAGCTTCTACAACAAATTCAGACCTTCATAGCAGGGAGGTAAGTAGGAAAGTAAGTAGGGAGGTGAGTTGACTTACTTCCCTCGAGAGATAATTTCTAATTATTCGAAAATATAAAATATAGGTAATAGGTACTATGCTTACCACAAAATGAGTGGAAAAAAAGAAATTACCTTAAACTTAAACTTAAACGTAATATTCACAAATCTGAAGACTGGATAATTTTTGAATTCTCACAAGCTCTTTCTGGCAATTTCAGACTTAAGTTAAGTTTATGCTGTCATATAAAAGTATTCAGTTTTTAAATACTCTTTTGTCTTCATCTCACTGATGCGTATTTTGCATTTTCTACAGTCGCTTCTATGAGTTAAGAAAATTGCATTAGTATTCCTTATATGTTGCATTGTTATTACTGGTATGTCTATAAGAATAAACGTATTAAACTGGAGATATAGACTGCTACAAGTCTTTATGGCCAATGTGTTCACTATTGAGAGGTACAGCCGTATACAAATTTAAGCAATTTAGGGAAATATTTAAAATCTTCTGCCGTAAACAAATATAAGAAATTATAAATACAATGGTTGTAATTAAATCATGCTTCTGAGTGAGGTGGCGCAGACAGTGGGGCGTGCAATTCGTGTTTGGGGGATCGTGGGTTTGATCCTCGCTTTCACCTTCCTGGTCTAAGGCTTTTCTCGGATTTTTCTCGAGTTACTGCTTTCAATTTAAAAATATAATCACACAAAGCAAAAGATAACTATGCATACTGACAGAGGGGGCCTCCGCTCCGGCGTTGTGCTTCTTCCGTGACTTCTGAGAGGGAAGCAAGGACGGACGAGGAATGAAAATCACCAAATCCGGATGAGGACGAACGAGAGTATGGTCATGTGTCCAACCTTTCCAATTCAAACGCATCTTATAGGCCTAAGCCCACCCAAAATCTCCCGAAAGGCCACTTGCTCGAGAGCATCCGCAGGTGCATTGTAACAAAGTAGTCCCGACGTCTGCCAGGAAGAAACCTCTCCAAAGCTCACCTCCAGCGCCCAGATACAACACATCGAACACTGTCGTCGGTCCTACAACTCTCAATCAGATGACAATAACATGAAAGTTACAGTAAATGAGAGACAGGAAAGCCATGGTGAACCACACCAGCATTCGCCTACGACCCGCGAAACCACGAAAAAATCTATGTGTCAAAGTGGACGTGCACACGTTGCTGCGGAGTAATCTCGCTCGGCAATTCCACACAAACTCCGCTACCAATTAGTCACTAAAATAGGTACTCCAGAGTGTAACGTTGTGTTCCTTATTTTCAGTTTGAGAATGTGATAACTCCAGTTGTTAAATATTTGAACAATAACTTCAGAGAGCTACCAGAAATATTTGCAAACTATCTAAAGAAATAAGAACGTAAAGCCATGTGAAACACTGCCGATATACGGAATGAAGTTTAAACCATAAGTCAGCCTTCTATAGAAAATGGTTTAAGAGACCTTAACCATATAATGTGTAGGTATCAAAATAATTAAGGCCCCTCTGGGTAGCGTAGATGGCAGCGCATCCGCCTCACTCACAAGAGGTCCCGAGTTCGAATGTCGGTCAGGGTGAGTTACCTGGATAAAGTTTTCCCAGGGTTCTTCCATATCCTTAAAAGACAAATGTTGGGTAGCTCTAGGCCCCGTGGACCCTGGACTCATTTGAGCATCTTTTCATCGATTTCATTCACCGTCCGATATGCCTTAACGTTGGAGGACGTAAATTACGAAAAAAAAAAAAACAACAACTAAGATGTTATTAGCAATAAGCATGACCAAAACTTAATAGCTTTTACATTCTGACTAAACTGGAAAAGCCTAAAATCAATATAAAATAAAACCAGAGGATACAAATTTAAGCTGAATATTGTCATTTAATCTTTTCTTAAACAACCATCTTTGTCCTACTTCCTTGTAGAAGTATGCTTAACCTAACCACTGTAATAACTTTCTTTTTTGGCTAATTCACATTCTTTAACATAAGGGACGAAAGCGAAAAGGTGATGAAACCTCGAGAATTATCCCCTAAGATCATTAAAATATTATGATAATTCCATGGGAGCACTTTTCAGCCAATAATGGGCTTACTGAGTCCTTATTTATTAATAAGAATCGAACCTAATCGATATTTTTAAATCATGCTGCGCAGAAAATAATAACTGGAATTTTTTTCTATTAAAATCACTTACCCTCCTATAATGTCTACTTCGATTCCACTACCGAACTTGGAGCTCTATTCTCATTTATTTTCTTGTTCACTGTTTGTGGTTGCTAAAAATTAAAAGCAATGAGATTTGATCACCGGCGAATTCAAAACATAAAAATGCTGCACAAGATCTAATGATGTATACTATAGAAAAAAAATGGCATGAAATCAATTTTCAGAGTTTCGCACCAAACGAAATTACCATGAACCGAACATACCAAAAGTAACCTCTTTTAGGTAACTACCTGGCACCTTTCTGCGCTTGGTTTGTGACCCACCCTTTGGGTGTTCTCATCTCTTCCTTTCCTCCTGATGTTTGACGTACAGTAATTTGTAGAATGCTCAGAAAGAATCCCTTTCGTTGTCCTCCCTTATAGCATTTTCGGGAAAATATTCTCACAAATACTTATATGTAATCATTTGTATAATTTTGATTACTAAGCAGATGGTTTATTAATATCTCCTGATAATCATTTGTAAATTGCTCACATTGCCTAAACCACCTTGATCCTGCGCTTGTTTTCTTTGCATCGCATCTACAATGCACTTGTTTTTTCCTTGTTGCTGGTTTTTCGCTTTTCTTTTACTTGCCTGGAACTCACTCACTTGTCATTTTATGATTTTATTCCTCTCATTCTTCTCACTTATGATGTTAGCTGTCTTGTTGATGTATCTTCTGCACTCTTATGCTTTACTTTCATCCTCTGTCTAATTTAATCTTTCTCCCGTTTACCTTCTCCAATAATCTATTTCCATTGTACATGTTTAGGCTTTCACGGCCGGGGTTAATCCAAAAGAATGTTGTTACCGGAGTTGAAGGCCGTGGTACAGACGATGAAAACATATCTGACGTTTCGCCCGTAACTCCGTCTGGCATCCTCAGATATTCTAAGTCTTGCCTTTTCACAACTAGACTGGCGCTTAAGAGCCAAGAGAGAGCCAAGAGCAGGTGCAGGTCGCCCGGGTTCTCCTGGGCGGAGGGTAACACGCCACGGTACCTATGCGCTGTTCGGATTTACCCGTGTGGTATAAAAAATATAGTTGTTTGCGCAAGCTTGCCTGTCGTTGTGTAAGACGGCACAGTTGGTCTCTACTGATGCTTCTGGTGCCGGGATGTCCCTCCAAAAAGGGGAGACAGTGCCCGTTCCACCTCGCTTTTTGCGGTCGCCAGCAATCCGTCAAGCAGATGGGGGAACCAGTAGCGAGAGGTCAGATGGAATTTGGTTTTTAGGTTAGGATTTCCCAGGACGTGCGCGCGCTCTCGGCCGCAGCTGCAGGTGTCACCCTTCCAGCCGCGACCAAGTTGCGGCGTGACCTGGCGGTGATTGGAGGGTGAAGGAGGAGAGGCAGATTTTACCACCCAAGGGCATTCTTGGGGAGGCGGTAGCTCCTCCGTCTCCTGGGGAGTCGGTGGTCATATTGACCCAGTGTGTTCACAGCTGGTTTGGGCGAGCAGTGATCTTGGCATACAGCGTGCGCGTTCGTTCACGCACGACGTCCTCAATGTAAGATGTGTAGGAAGTGTGATGGGAACCTGCGGTCGGTACCGTAGATCATCCTTAAAGCCCTGTTCTGTACGGCCTGCAGTCTGCGGAGGGTGGTATGAGACACCGAGCCCCAGACCTTGCATCCATACAGGATAAGAGGCGGAACGATCGCATGAGACATCCGCAGATTGAGTCGGATGGGCATTGTTGATCGGAAGATGAGATATAGTTGCCTGAGCGCAGCGTGGCCGAGGCCGGCCTTTGCCCTGACATGCGGAGTGAAAGTGAGGCTGCGGTGCAGTTGGATTCCCAGGTACTTAGGGGATCGAATCTCCTCAAATCCAGGGGATTCTTCTCCGCCACAACCGCAGGTCCCCTTCCAGTTGCCAGCTACAGATCTTAGCCGGCATGAGAGCAGAGCTCTTTTGCGCGCTGATGGCCAGCCTCCACTTCTCACTCCACCTGCCAATGGCGTGGAGCTGTCGCTATAGAGGGGGGAGACAGTAGCGGACGTTCTTGTTCTGTGCCAGTATGAGGACTTAGTCGGCATACAGACATAACAGTGCGAGGTTTCGTTGGTGGATCAGACATGTAGGCGGCGAAGAGTAGCGGAGACGGAACACTGCCTTCCGGGACTCCAGCTCCTAAGGGTCTGACAGAAGATAGTTTCCCCTCGACCAGCACCCTGAAGGTGCGGTCCTTGAGGAAGCTACAGAGTAGTGCCACGTAGGGAGGGGGAAGTTGTGCTTCTTTGAGTTTGAACAACAACCCCTAGTGCCACGTGGTGGCGAAGGCTTTTTCCACGTCCAAGAGCACTGCGATGGCTTTGAGGTTGTCCTGGAAACCCAGGGCAGCCTTCCCCAGCAGCTGAAGTGTAGTAGAGTGGCCCGACGGAAAACGAATTGGTGATTCGGGAGGAGGATCCTTTCCTGGAAAAGAGGACTTAGGCGGGGAAGGAGCAACCGTTCAAATATCTTTGAGACGATTGGCACTAAACCGATGGAGCGGTAACTTTCTGGAACGACTGGATTCTTGCGCGGCTTCAATATGCAGACCACCCTTGCCTCTTTGAAACAAGTTGGGAAGTCGCGCAGGGCTAGACATGCGTTATAAATCCATATTAAGAGTATCACAGCTTTACGTGGAAGGTGCATGAGCATGGTAGCTGTCACAGCATCATGTCCAGGGGATTTATTTGGTTTCAGACTTTGGATTGCTACATGGGGAGCGCTAACCTCTGTATTGTGATTTCAGCCTTCCTGAGGGCCGCTGCGAAGGACATACCAGGGCGGACTGTGGCCGTCTTTGGGTTTCCCTGGTGGTGGCTCTCAATGATCCTCTGCCTTGTCTTACAGCCATTGTAAACGTTGACGTGCTGCTGCTTACAGTTAGCACATTGTCACTCCTCAGGCGACTTAGCGCAGTTCTTTAGCATGTGGGGGCCCGCGCATCTCAAGCATGCGAGCTTTCGCTCGCACATAGCGCTTGAATGGAGGAACCCTATGCACCGATGGCACTGTACTGGACCCTCTCTGCCGTGAAAGCGTTCCACTGTCACGACAGTAAAGATGAGCCTACTGTCCAGGTCAATGAGCTGAACTAGGGCCTCTTGCACCTAGTCCACAAGGACCAGGAAGAGAGGCATGGGAACATAGACCGCACCTTCTTCTGAGGCAATTGGTCTTCCTTAGTTCGGCTACAGAAATTGGTTGGATGTCGTACTCCTCCTTTAGCGCCGTTCTGACGTCGTCAGGAGTACAATCAGGGTCTAGCCTTCTGAAGATACGCCTCTCCACGTGTGGGCGCTGAGGCGAATAGCTGAGAAACGGGATTTTAAGATCTCGTAATACAGTCTTAGACGCCTCGTGGTCCTCCAAGCTGGAGGTGTGTATATGCACCTTTTTGGGTCATCTGCGAGCCTCAAACTTCTGTTTGAAGCGTGAGGCCAGCTGATGCATAAATCCCACATGACTGGGGAATGTATCTGTCACTGTGGGTGGCAGAATCCTTAACCTACACAGTATCCTATCCCCTCTGATCGTGCTGCCTGCACTCTGGCCTCCTTCAAGAGGGGAGACCAGGTGAAGGCATCCTTGGGCATACATAACGCAAGGTTGACCGTCCGAACGTGTGGCAGATCAGATGCAGCCAGCATCAGGCGTGGTCTCTGCGTCGATGGGCGGCAGCCCGAGCGGCTTAAACCCAACAGATCAGAGTAACCTGTGCCCATACACAAACGCTTGAGACAATCAACAATCTACTATTACCGATCGGATAAATTCGCACTAAGCGGCTAGGTGCTGTGGCGAAAACACCCCCATTCAGGTTTACCCGAGTGACCTGAATCTTCTGCTGGTCTGCTACTGGTCTAAACGCCCGTCTAGTTGTGAACAGACAAGACTTAGAATATCTGAAGATGCAACGGAGTTACGGGCTAAACGTCAGATATGCTTTCATCGTCTAGACCACGGCGCTAAACCCCGGAAACAACATTCTATTTCCATTGCCAAAATTTTAATTTTGAAACTATTTTTACCTACCAAAATTCTGATCCATATAAAATTGTGTTTTATTACTAATTTAGGCATTTTATGCGTAATTTCTTTTATAATAATTTACTCCACAATGTGGTATTTAACGATGATGTATTACATATTCCGTTTTCCCTTTTTAGACTTTCTTTAACTTGCATATAACTCTTTCCATAAACAATAATAATTGTCTTTACCAAACGTGTTGAGTCCACTATAATGTATAAGTCTCGCATTTGGGAGGTGCTGAGTTTGATTGCGTTGACTGTCCTCTCTGACTTTGGATTTCTTGTAATTTTCCTTGAAAGAGAGACGAATGCTGGGATGGCTTCTCATCTACCACAGTTTTCTTTCCCTCATTTCTGTTCTCTCACATCTGTTCTGCGCTGAACAGATTGCGCGGATGTTATCATTCCCCATGGACACTGGAGAACTGTTTGGTTGAACGGGTCCTTCATCACCCTTACTGGGCAGCTTCAAGCCAGGAGCAATTAGGGACTTCCGTGCGTCTCTGTGGCCTGTAGACTCCTCTGGGGCCCTATGTCATCCCTTCCTGTTGGAGGATAGTAGACGGGTTAGATCTCACGTAGCTGGTAGAGCACGAGGTGTGCCCCTCCAGATGTATACCCTATATCCTAATCATAGTCTCTGAAGGTTTATATTAGTCTCTATATTTACTTTTAATTATGAAATATCGTTTCTCTTCTCAGATAGTTGAACTCTATCTTTTAATATTCTTCAGTGAGTTTCCTTGGTACATATCCTAAACTATGTCAATCTTTATCTGCCGATCTTGTAGAATATCCGCAAAGAAATTCAAGTTTCTGAAGTGACTTTAAGGTATAAGGGCTTGACCAGTTTTAAAAGAGTGGTTGGTCTTTTAATACTTTTGTTTTAGTGCCGCAGTTGTAGCATTTGCTGACATTTCAGGTATTCCGTCTTAAACAGTGTGGGTATAACATGCGCACAGTGAAACGTCAAAATATTGAATAAATGCCAACTTGTGAGGCAACGTTATTGTACTTATGTCAGGACAGTATTGAACAATTGAAACTGTAACGGTATGATTATAATCTTGTTTTCTCTCGTCACATTTAACGAAGGCCACTAGTTTATCTTAGAGCTAACAATAATATACGAAACTCTTGAAAACACCATTGTTTCCATTCGCGATTCTGGACAGGGGATAGGGATCATCACTTGAGATTCTTCTTGTTACAAAATGCAGCTTCTTGGAACAGATAAGCATCATTTAATATTGCCACTGTGCTGCCATTTGCGTCTCACGGTCGTGGAACTTAGACTATAAAACGAAATAACTTAAAGCTATTCGTGAAAGCCACCGTTAGTCAATGCAAATCCGAGTGACCGCATATATCTAAACTGCCGAGGTGACTTGCCTTTTCAGAAAGCATAATAGTATGGAAATGGTTTCAGTGGTTTGGAAAACATTAAAACCCGCTTCTCTTGATTTTTGTCACCGCCTCGGCGTGCTCTTAGATCTGTCCATACCTGTCAAAGCAATGTGCCAGAGGAAGCCACGAAATTGTATGCACGTGTTGCAACATGATATAAGAGAGAACGTCACAACACTCACACCAACATCGATGGGCAATGAATACCTTCAAGCGAAGAAAGGGACGGAAGGTGCATGCCATATTTGATTACAGTAGTCTTTGACATGTCCAGGTCTTGAAATGGGATTTTCCTATCTCGATCTCTCCATCAATAACTCCATATAATGTCTTTGCACACAATTGTCTGAGCTTGATAACCAGTTTAGCATTACACTGAGCGCACAGGCTTGCGATTTTGTTTGTTCTGTCCGAGGAAACAAGTCTAAGATGTGGATAAAAGTAGTGGGCGATACTTCAAACGCTCTTCTACGACTCTAGCAGCTCATCAGCCAGTTTTCACTTTCTCTGTTATTTACCTTTAGTAAGTAGAGCAAGTATTGCAATGCACCCAAAGAGTTAATATCAAGATTTTCCCGAAAATGTACTTTATAGAATTGTTGAAGCTTCTACCCCACCAAAAACATTCATTTTAGCAAAGGCTGAGCAGGTATATATGCATGTTCCTGTCTGCCTCAGTGAATAGATAAGTATATTACAAAGATACAACACTCTTTACCTGAAAAAATGTCACTTTAGTTTGTCCAAAGTTGCTCTAACGATTTTCTTTAAAATGTCATACAATTAAGATATTTTAACAACAAACAAGATGTATATATTACGTTTTCTGCAAATGCTCTCCAAGGTCCTCTATTTATTATGAAGGGCTATAAAACAGATCCTTAACCACTAGTAGAAAAATTCTCAAATTTTCAACATTCAAAGATGCGGATGATGTATGTCATATATTTGTGTGTGTTAACCATTTCCGAGACATGACTTCTTATTGCCTCCAAATATGAAATATTTATGATTTTTACTTTTTCTGCCGTCCCAAATGACTTAAATCACATATACTTACTTTCTCTGCCACTTACTTACTCTAGGTTCCGCCCAAAAATTCGAGCACAAATTTTCGACAGAACAGAAATATATATTTTTTGAGCCACTGAATCCAAGAGAGAAATTTTTAGAAAAATACCCGTGTATGTGTCAGTGTAAATGAACGGCACAACTAAAACGAAATGCCGGATAAATACCAAACTTGGCATTTAAAACCAGCAGCGCTTTCCAAGCATGAGACAAAAAATTTCTCAGGTTTTTCGACCCTGAACTACTCTTGACATTGAAACATTTTAAATTGTCTTTATTTTCTAAAATATAACTGCAATTAGTTTAATTGAAGAACTATATATTTATAAAATTTGTTTGTTGCATGTTTAACTTCATTTATAAGGAGTTTTGAATACATTTATGCAACGGAAAAGTCATAAGAAATAGAAACCTGCTTCATAAAAACTTTAGAGCTATTTAAAAGCACACAATTTATTTAAAATAAGCTTTTAATTGGATCAGTCACTTCAATTGCTAATAATTTTATCGTATTACCCTTCAGTTGTTTCGGAGGCATGGAAAGAGTATGGAATTTTGAGGTCTCAATCTAGCTACTCGCTTTTTGAACATCTGACTACCGATTCGTTGTCCTCTATCGCCTTCCCACCTATGAAGAAAGGTGTAACCTAACTATCTATGTAAAGGTTTATATTAATTTAGATTAATAAACTTGAAACGAAGGAATAATAGTAAGAATAGTTCATGGAAGCTGAACAAAAATAAGTAACATCGCGTAGATAAAGTCATATGAATGTAACGTTAGACTTTTTTTTCAGCGGTAAGATATATTCATTTCTTTGAATGTTATATTTAATTAAATAACACTAACAATAATGTTAATTAAATTTGTTGCATTTACTCGTACGTGGAATCTTTTAAACATTAATTTACATACTCTGCTCTTCATCTTCCTCTTTTTTTCACCATATATAGATATATTGACCTGTTACACAGTCAACTAAACATTAATTCAGATTTTCCTTGGTATTTCTTCGGCATTATCCTCTTGGAAGCTGTATAATGTAATAGAGCTTTTGGTATTCGTTCCTCTTAGAAGCTTAATGATTTGCACTTCCAAGTGTTATTTTTATTTTCGTTAATTCTTTCAATTAAGTTGTATATATTTAATCTGTTTGCAATCCCTTACTTCCTTTGTCTAAAATATTAACTCTACAACTGCTCTCAGAAATATACCTGTACTGTTTCCATTCTCTTCCTGGCTGCACTATTTATTGTCCAACTTTCAGATCATAATGTTCCCATCGGTAGAATCGGTTTTGCTTTTGTTCTTTCTTTAATACTCCCCTTATTACTCGGTTAATTTTCTTTAATTTCTTTAGTTCTACATTAATATCCTTATTCTTCTATGCGATAGTTATATTATTTCATCTATCATAATAATTTCGTAATCTTCAAGCCCTTTTATTTCAATGACATTTATTCAGGTTATGACTCGTTTTCTTATAAAATGACCTTAGAGTTTGTGAATAGAATTGTTTTTATTGTATATCTATTTAAAAGAACATTCCCAATAGAATATTTCACTATTTCGTTATTTTGTCTCTGCATCCCTCCTTGACGTCTTAATTGATTTATTATGATTTATTGGCAATTTTAGTGTCACTGTTAGTTTTCATTCCTGTAATTTCATAAATATTAGATTATATTAATCACAGGACTAGGATATGATTTTTTTCTTTCATAGCCCACAGATAATTTCGGAGAAAGCCAATCAAAAGCATTTTGAAAATCTAAACAGAATATGAAAGTCAGCAATTTACATATTACCTAATCTACTAATTATATAATCTAGTTAATATTTTAAGTAATACATGTTGAGTCTTCAGACTTTGTGTTCACATTACCTGAGATATGATTATTATGCTCTACAGATTTCGAAATATTTAGACAAATATTGTAGGGCTTAGGACTTTCACTTTCATATTTCCTTATCACTGATGCGATTTACCAAACTTAACTTTAATACTTAACAGGAAGTGTCATCCTCGTGGTCCAGGTGTACTAACATGTCAGCTTCTGGTTCTCCAGGTCAATCCCGGGCTCATTCCTGGCGAAAGGAGATTGATTCTTTTTCGGCAAGGGAATAAACATTTGGTCCCATATCGTAGATTTATGGCAGTATAAGATTTGAAGTCCGTTATAGAGACCTGTGTGCAAAATTAAGCGCTTGATTGGTCTCATATCGTAGATTTATGACAGCTTAAAAGTTGAAGTCCGTTGTAGAGACCTCTGAGCAAAATTAAGCGGTCTATTGGTCCCATATCGTAGATTTATGACAGTCTCTCCGTTACAGAGACCTCTGAGCAAAATTAAGCGGTCTACCACGCCTAATATAGAATGGGGCGCTAAGAAGTAGAGCAGTTAAAGAGCGGCAATAAATAAAAACTCAATCTGAGCCTGAACAAGAAGCTAAGTGGAGAAAATTCTGATGTGTATAAAAAATGGTCCATAATAGAAATCAGCTATCACATCGGTGTTGACAAATACAGCCCCATTCTGTATCAGCCTGAGCTGCTCCCTTCCTAGAGCATAATTTCTAGCCACAGGTTTGGCAGGTACTTTCATTTCCCCAAAAGATGGCGGAACATTCTATGCGTTCGCTATATGTTCTCACTTATCAGCGTACCGCTTAGGCAATGGTTCTTTAAACATAGGCACCAAAACAGTCTTTTGTTCTCGACATGGCACTCCATTTTATTGACCTGAAGAGAACAAACAATAAAGTACAAAAACTAAACACACTGTTTGGTAGAGCACAAAGTTTTCTATCGAATAACATAAAACACATTGATAAGACACTTTCGTTTTACGTAAAACTTGAACGTAAACAAATGTCAGAACTTAGTGTATAACCAATTGTTATAAAATAAAATCGCAGCTATAAATATATAAACAGCTTTGTTTTAGTCTCCATGTCACTGATGAAAGGCCTCATTTAAATGTAGCTCTCGTTCAATTTAACGACACACAAAATAACTTTTCACGCCTTCCTGTAGAGTATAGAAGGCCAAATTATACCATTTGTTGTTCCCTTTATACACTAGTCATAACGAAACCCCTTCATAGACGGGGTATCTGAACCACTTTTTTTCATTTTTCATCAATTACAATATCTATGTACATGGTGTTCCTTATTGTCTCTGGATTGCCTTGAGGCCAGTCAGGATATCTGATAATGTCTGGCTGGAGTCAAAGGTTGGTTAACTGAAGGTGTAAACCTCCAGGATGGGTATAATTACTGAATTCTAAAGGTATGAACCACTTATTATGCACATTAGTGGACACGTATGTAAAATGAATAGCAAAGATAAATAAAAGAAAAAGAAAAAAAAATTAAAATATAAATTAAACGTCATCTTTTAATGCCTACCGGGCTCTTAGCCACCCCATCGTTACGCGTTATGGAAGCTGGTGAGCTTTGAAGCTTAAGCAAATGAAAACAAAACAAAAGAGTGAGATAAACAAAATGTAACGTGAGCTTGTATCTCAATTCTAATGTTCTCTCTGCATATTTCTCTACGTATAGCGCCTATTCTTCTCATTTTATTCTATTACAGTTCTCTTTCTTGTCTGGCATTTTTGCATCTACAAGTAAGAATAAAATATCACGACCATAAAATGTAGGAGGATTTGCATGCACAGTTTCCCAAGTCACGGAATATTTTTGCACACGAGAATGAAGCTCGCGACATCCAACATTTTCATAGAGTGATAAACTTCTGTATGCGGTCTTCACCTTTATTGGGAAGAAGAAAAAAACTTGGCTCCTGGCCAGGCTTTATTTTCTCTCTGCATGAATCGCCGCCGTTAACACAAAACGGCCTGACAAATTCTCCATTTGAAAAGTTTAAGGATTACGTCGTGCCGGTTGCATTCTGAAGGTGTTTTTTCATTCTTGGTTTAATAATGTTAATCATTTTATTTGACCATAAATCACTGATTATATTATAATTTTATCGATGACAAAAATGTTTTCATGAAGGTTTACTTAGGCAGACTAAATTGCACAAATTACCAAAAAATTACGTTTTCGTGTAACGCTATTAGCTGAAATGTTCTCTGTATTTATTTTATCATTGCTGATGCAATACTCCCATTTTAATCAAATTTTAAAAATGTCGTACATATGTCATTTATGCTGAGAATTGTTATCCACTTCACGAAAAGCATAACTCCTGGAAATTTTGCGATAGAGCATTCTTATATGGGAAGTTTTGCTCTACACTTTGGTATTACTGCTAAATATGCCATTCTCTATGTATTTATGCAACAGGTTTCCTTTATTTTAAGTACCTGTGAATTTGTTTTGTCCATTTTGTTTTAGCAGATTTTTATGTGAATATGTTCTGTTGCTGTTTTCTCAGCAACATGGAAATTAAATACAAATAGCAAACATTAATTTTAAAATGATAAATAAAACACCTAGATGCTCCACTTACTAAGTGTTAATGATATTGCTCTTTTTTGTAAAAATAACTGCTGATGCGTCTTTTATACAAGTAGATCAGTGACCAAGGAGGCTGTATCTACATCCTGTAAAACTTATCATGCATATTTTCTGAGATGATTGATCATAATTTAAAATGTTTTAATATTGGTGGAAGAGGAATTTTAATCTGCCCTTAAACAATTCAATGTCACAGACACTGAATTCTCACTACAAGCACTGCTTCTGGGTTTACGTTTTGGGAAAACTTGTCATGCAATGGACATAATTATAAACGTTTATATTCCTCACTGAAAGGTTATTACCTTTAAAAGTCCTGAAACAAACATTATATCTGTGCAATCTTGTGTAACACATGCCTTGTACGAAAGAACATTTAATTATCAATAATTCGTAATATTATGAAACCTTCCTGTAGCTCAAACACATACTAGAATTCGCTTATACAAGTCCTTGGCGAGAACTGTACTTTGCTACGGCAGTGACATATGAACATTAATACTTATGAACATTAACAATATTTAAGAAATTAAAATAGAACGTACCAAATGAAATTGTATTTGTACTACACAGCAAGATACACCAAATGGAGTCATAAACATAACGAGGAAGTGATAAAAGAGTTGCAATCAAAGACTGCAGTTGATCCTATTCAACATTATTGTAAAAATATCTGAGTTACATTTACATGACTTTTTCTACTTATTTTTTAACAAAATAATCTTGAAAAGCGTGTTCTTGTATATAAATTCCATTATTCCATACTAATGTCTCTAGAAAATTGTTTATTAAATATGTTTGTAGGTACAGTAGGAATAGAGAATTACACTAGACTTTAAGTGGTAGTTAAATCTATGAAGAGCTAATCACTATGTGATGACTTTGGAGCTTTGTTCTCTTTGCAACACCAGGAGAGAGAGAGAGAGAGAGAGAGAGAGAGAGAGAGAGAGAGAGAGAGAGAGAGAGAGAGAGAGAGAGAACAGAAAGGAAAATAATCATAAATTGTGTGCTTTAACAAAATTGCTATTTGTTGTATAGTAATATTTTTGTCTATCTCTTATGATTTAGCTCTTAACCAAAATTCATTCAGAATAAAGAGAGCTTCAGAGGTTACTCCTATAAACTTCAAGATGTACACTTTACTGTAATGCAAATATCCGAAACATACGGCATTTTAATAAAACATATTCAGTTTCCGGAAAAATATCGAAAACCTTTTGGGACGAGGACTGTTCTTCAAAATATTCGTTTAACTTCCTTTTTTTATTTTTTCCATTACATAATACTCCCCCCCCCCCATAAACTGCAATGGTCATATCTGAGGCCGTTCTCGAACATATCGATGATGTTAACTCATTCATTGGGTTTTAATCATTAGATCACGCACACATTCGCACTCTCATTCATACTACCAGACCCTGGGGAAGATGAGGAATTATCTTAGCCGGAGAAAAATCCCCACCCCACTACCAAGAATCGAACCCGGGACCCCTAGCGCGATAAGGCAGGTGCTCCCCCAACTGAGCTACGTCGCCAGCCGTAGCATCCTGGTAATGTACATAGTTCCGCTAGAAATGGAATCACAAGAACCATGCTTCACCTTGTTCAAACGGGGGGAGATCGTTAGATGGACCAATATATAAAAGGGTCTAGTATTTGAATGAACAAAACGAAGATCTCTCACTTACCAAGGTGGCTCGGGTTCGATTCCGGGCGACCACAAACGGGATTTGTGGTGAACAACACGGCGCTGGGGTGGGTTTTCTCCGGGACCTCCGCTTTTTCCCGACGCCATTCCAACTTTTTCTCTACTATTATCTTACCTTTCATCCATTTCGTGCTCACACCGCTCATTTACTTCCCTCACTCTCATTCCGGGACCGGGCTGGTTACCTAGCCCAGGAATTCTCTCTCTGATCCACAGTTCCTCCCAATGCCCTAAGGGTTAGAGGACTTACAAATGAACAGGACTGTGTGCTATATTAAGAGGACAAGAAGAGGAAGAAGTAGAAGAAGTAGCAGAAATCAAGGTTTTTTGTTTGTTTGTAATTTACGTCCTCCAAAGTTAAGTCGTATCGGACGGTTAGTTATAGGTTCTACTGACATTCTATTGCTATATTTTGCTTTGCTGATCTATTGCTTCCACTTCAAGCACATCAATTTCCCGCAGACATTACTGCGTACCGTGGGAGGAAGTTTGAAATATCGTCAGGTGTTGTCTGTAAGATTCTCCTTAGCAATACCAAATTACTAATGTATGAGTTAGCAAGGTTTGCGTTTAAGCCCATTTCAATCACTTAGACGAAAGGTTCTACTGCCACATGTTAACTCAGGGAGTAGGTACAAGAGATAAATACGTGTTATTGTCCGTTAAAGTTAAACACCTGCCTTTTTACCTATCTTCCCTATTTAATTTCTTCTTCGCTCTCAATAGGAATCACTTCCCTCGTGGTTTACATTTAAAAATAAAAAAGTGGGATAGTTGCAGGAAATTTGAAATAGCTTTATAGACATTTCTAACCTGAAAACGAAGGCTATTCTTAATATTTAGTAAATAAGTTATATCTCTATGTGTATACCTTTATCTGAGTAGCATGTAGTAGCTAGTATTACATTGTTTTAAGTAATTTGCATTATACGTTGAAAACAGCCAGATAATAGTTGAAATTTATTAAACATATACCAAAAGTCATATTTGTTTAATGCATTGTGTAGCATATTACTTACTAGGTTATGGGTATTGAACAGCTAAACGAGTGTGATAACAATATACATTTGGTGAATTGTATGTTGCGACTTTACCAAAAGAACAAAACAAGACCACAAATAAAATTCGATTAATATCGGCTATATATTTAATTTTAGCAAATTTTTAAGATACTACATTAAGATTTTCAAGAATATTCTCACAATGCAAATTACCTGTTTCTTGGAACATTTTAAAATATGTTGTATTTTCTCAAAATGGCTTCAACTATTTTAACGGAAATACGCTATATTTTATATACTTAAAGCCAAATAATACACCCACTTCAATTGAAAGCTATTTTATACAACTGGAGAACTATAAAGGATACAAAAATGTACCACGCAAGAAGTAGATCCCTTTAAAATGAAAGATATATCTCAAAAACTTTGTGTGTCATCTAGTTCCAAGATATCCGTTATTATTGGTTGGAATGTTCAATACTTTTGTTATTTTAAAGTGCTGTCGCTATTCAGTTGTTTCGCGCAATGCCATGGAATAAACATGGATTTCAAGTCCTGTTAATAGTGACTCGGAGTTTAAATGTGTCATTGCTATCGATTGTTTTACAAAGTATACTTCAAAGATTGTGTAATGGACCTATTTCTTAATTAACATAAAGTAGATAGAATAATAAGCTTTCAAAGGAATAGGTTGTGTAAGCCATATAAACGACAGTAGGTTGAGGAAGTCATATGATTGTAATATATCAAATATTTAATTAGTTGTATTGTTATATGTATAGGTCGGTAAGTGAGAAAGTTAGAATAGAGTGTCTAGTACTCGGGCTAATGTACCTCTGAGAGAAAAGGATGAGGTGAGAAATAACTAGGGGGCGGGTTTTGCACCATTTGCCTATTTTATTCCTGTGTTCAGAGACGTAGACTTTTAAGTTGTAAGCACGTTTCATACAATTTTTAGCCCAATTTCTTAGTTTTATTAGTGCTTATAAATGCCTATTTCATGCGTTTGTGCCTGTTCTGCTTATTAGTGCCTAAAACTACCTTTTTGGCCAATTTCTTTTGCTTGTAATTTCTGACAACAGCTTTTGCATTTGTTGGTTTCAACGTGAAGTTTTTGGGGAACAGAAATTTCTTGCTGCTGCACATTGGATATTCAAAAAGGGGTTTAGCCAGGAAGGTATCTGCCTTACAGATGTATCAAAATGCGCTAATGAAGTCATAGAAAAATCTTAGAATTCGCACAAAGACCAGCTAAATGATATTTCAATGGATTGACAAATACCACTCTTTATGTGGGCAATGGAAAGCCCATTCTGTAAGCAGTGTTTCAAGTACACACATAGATCAGTTTCCTACGCAGATATGCCAAAAGAGAGAAGCAACAGAAGTGTACTTTATAGCAGTGGATAAATGGTGATCCATCGTACAGCACAGATTGGAAAGTAATTTTTTGTCAGTCTTGTGTGAAACAGGTGAGTTTAATCATTCATGTTTGTATTAATACTATATTATCCTAGTTTCAAAAACATTGTAAACATCAGCCCCTGTAGCAACATTATGCCCAGCACAATATGTTGAGGAGAGTCGAAAGAAGAGAAACTGACTGTTTTTCAAAGTAAAGCACAAATTTACCTAATGAGAAAACTTTCTTCATCACATTATATGATTTTACATTGAGATTTAGCTTAAAATATGTCTGAACCGTTAAACTAACCCAACTAAGGCATTTCCTCTTGATTAGAATATTATTTATTAGAAACTTATACGTAAAGCTTTGCAAACTCAGAGCACTGGATATTACAATTTTCTTACGAGTATTATCTTTTGGCAGTTACAATGCAGTGACATATTTTTGTGCTAGTGTAAAGGTTTATTTTTTGAACTAATAGAAATACTTGGCGGACGGATTACCAATTAAATTATTGATGGTGTCAATTGATAACAATCATATCAAATCACAATCAGTACTGCTGGTAAGCAAGAATTTACTCCCGCAAGATTTCTTTTTCATGTGTGTAAACCACGAAGCTGTTGTTTTATCCAATCTTAAAATTACCACTCTGGGACTCTGTTCAGGCTACAACTTAAACTTTTAAGGCCCGCGCCTAATTAACTAGGCTACACAGACTAAGATTATATATATGAAGAAATTGTTACTTTGTCATGCTTACGTTTTTCTACATGTACCTCAAGGAATCATAAAATCTATTGCTTGGAGACTTCCGGGGTTGTTTCCCACATTGAAAATGAAACTGCAGACCAATAAATCTTAATGGTTTGTGTAAACCTTTACAGAAATGCTTTTTTTTAATGTAGGTATGATAATTCTTTTCACGATGCCATAATTGCTGCAATTCTGTTTGAATCAACAGAAAACGCTTACTAAAAAGCTGTCCTTTATTATTTGTTCTTAGTCGACAATGGGGCATTTAGGACTTTTATTACAAAAAATAGAGTTCTGTAGCTATAGCCTTTAACTAATTTTTGTTCTTTGCTTTTTATATTTCTGACACATCATTACATCATTTTAAGTGATATTAAGATTGCTGTGATGAACTTTTGAATTTATCTTTCCAGCAATCGTTTCTATTAAGGAAACACATCTGTTCAATTAGGCCCAAAACTTATAACAATCCCAAATTTAGTTGTTTGTCTTAAAATTAATACAGACATACTTCAATAATATAATTTTTCTTTCTTTCTAGAGGCACTACAGAAAACATCACATGACTATTTAAATAACACTACACCTGTATCGAAGCTGCTATTAACGTAATTTTAACATCAGATTTCTCAAATTCCATATTTTCTACATTTTTCTAACTTCAAAACATTCCAGAGGATGCAGTTTTCTATTAATCTGTATTAAATTCTAAACATACCTGTAAGGGCAACTGCATATTAAGTGTGCCCATTTACATTTGTTGTGCCTTTGTTATTTGCATTTGAAAGGATTATAATGCTTACATTATTTCATTGTTATTTCAATAATGTATTAATTCTACGGTGGTCGCTGATAACCTTAGTTTTTTTTAAAGTGACCTCAAGTAAATGAAATAAAAAACGCTTACTTCTTACTGAAAACGCTTAGGAAAATAAAAAAAAATTAAATAGGTAGGTTTATTTTTTCCCTTCGTTGATATAGCGAAGAAAAATATTTCACATAGGTGCAGGTCATTAACAGATTAAAATGGGTGCAGAAACTTTTACCTCAAGCATTAATTTTTAAATTTACAATATGTGGGACATTTTGAAAAGCGCCTCTAATTTAGAAATAAACGGTTAATTTCTCAGAACTATTGTAGCTAGGAACCTGAAACTTGGTATTATTCCATTCCTGATCGATCACAAAAATAAATGGTATAAACTTGAAACAAATCTAAAAGCATCAGATACTTCAATTTTCACCCTTAGACCCCATGCCCCCAAAACCAATGTTTTTATTTTTGGCATAGTTGATTACTTCACACTTTTCTGCACCTTATGGTTCTTACTTAGGGAAGTGGATTTATATGTATTTTTATTATACGACGATATCAGTTATTTTAACTTGCTGTGGAGGCAATTATGAAATTTGGAATAAATGTAGGACTATTTCACCTAGGGAACCACAAAATAGTATGTGATTTGCGAATTTGTTGCAGCAAATGTTGGGATGATTGTCATTTTGTTAAAGTGTATTTTAAGATCCAGTTTATTAAAATTATGTGTTTTTTAAGATCCAATTTACTAAAATTAGTATTTTTAAGTGTTTACTTAGCAAATTTTAGTGCCTATTTTGCCCCTTTTTGGTGCCTTTTTGCCTGCCTATTTCGCACAGTTTTAGTGCCTATAATTCCGCTCCCTAGAAATAACAAAGGGAAAGGCCACAATGCAGTTGGGGCATTAACTATGGCAGAATAACCCCTCGATCCCCCTTCAAATCTCACGGAAGAGTTTCGAGCATACGATGCACAGCACTATCCACTGCGCCTACCCCTGCAACTCTGAAGGATCAAGATGGAATGAGAGGAGTGAAAACTTTTGGTACGTAAAAATAGATTCCGCATTTGCCTAGGTATTAGAGAAAACCACGATAAAAGGTTGGTTGGGATGGTTAGTTATCTTGCGATTTGAACCCAGAACCTAATATAATAGAAACCTGAGGTACTACTCGCGCTATTCCCTTCAATTGGACGAATATACTCTTATATACTCACAAATATTAAACATTTTCATGGAATTTCAAAGCTGGCTTTAACTTACAAAAGTTTATATTCCTTTTTCATTTCATCCCTGACTACTACCGCTGTGGTATCCTAAATCTTAGAGAACGTATACTGTAAGAAGAGAAGAATAGAACGTTGGCATAAACATTTACCATATAGATGAGGTACGGAGACAGGCATTTGGGATGTTCAAGGAAAACGTGTTTTAAATGCATGCCACATATCTCCTCTCTGACGCATTTCAATATGTCATGCGTTCCGCGAATTGTTGCACAGGCAGTGCAATAATTTCTGCATCGCCAACCCAACAAAGAAGACAAATATTTAAAACTAGCATTTGTCTTTCGATGCAAAGGCAATATATTTTCTAATGTGCCTCTGCATTTTAAGTTTGCAGCAGTGCTTGATTGAGTACATTCCTTATAATGTACACTAATCTTCAGAAAATTTGACTCATTACCCACCGCAATTCAAACCTGTTCGGTGGATTTCTATATTTCTCTTCATTCCAACCTCTTCACTTTTATGACTGGCTTGCAATAAATTCCAAGAATCAAAACAGAAGGAATTAGGGATACTAATTCGGGGTGAAATAAAGCGAGTAGCCTGTGTCTGTTAATGATGAAGCAGTTATCTCATTAAAAGTTGACAATATATTAATTTTGTTATTCTAAATTTATTGAGAAAAGAGTTCATTGGAAATTATTAAAAATTGTATTAGAAAGGGAAGAAGATAAAAAAACAGCTGAGGGTAAAATAATGATTAAAGAGGAGGAAGTAAAGGAAAATGAATATTCTTAATGTGTTTAACGATGATAATATTAGTTGAAATTTCTAAGAAATGTTGTTTGAATGTTAAATTATTAAAAATGATTTAAAGAAAAGATTACGATTACAAAATATGAGCATGAAAGTGTGCAAATAAAAGTTGACCAAAACCAATGAGAAATTATTGAATTGCCATAGCAACGGGTCAGTCAGTAATTTCAGATAAGTTAAAATTAACTTCATTCTGTACATATACGCCGTATGGGATGGAAGCAAAATAATCGGTGTAGAATCGTCAAGGAGAAGCATATAATCAATTTAAAAGGAATTGCGACCTTCTGAAATCATGTATTAATTTTGTATTGGGATGTGTTTATGTTAACTTCTGAATTTTAGAATTTCTGAACTTTAAAATTGTAATATTTAATAAGAAGTCAAACAATTCTTCAATTTATTTAGTCAATTACTTTTATATCTTCCCGATGCTATGACCCAGGTAAGTGGTTTTCATGTGACGACTGTAGCTGCTGTGGACGAGAGGACGTCGTGACCCAGAGCATCATAACCAGCCCCGCGGACAGAACGCTGCAGCATCGCAACCCTGAGATCCAGCAGAAGCGGGGTACAGCTTCCGAACACAGATATTCTGTCGCAAAGGCCACCACAACTTGTTACATCAATGCATCTTCATTCCATTTTAATCCCGTTGCAATTATTTCAGCTTTCACTGGTGTAAAAACCTAGAGATTATCTGGAAAAACTTAATAAGCTGATACTCGACTTGCGGTGATGTGAAATGAATTACCTATGTCACTAAATTGCTACAATGCTTATGCAAACGGTTGTTTTGAAACAGAGAGTAAACGGAGTCCAGAGTAATTGCCCTCACTGAGTGGGAATGAAATGCTTCAAGACTTGTTAAATAATGTAGAAGAACCATGTTGATGATTTCAAATTTTAATACTACTTTACTTCATAAGCGTTACCAGCAAGATAATGGTGGTAAAAATTATTACCTATGCACTGATTTTTAAAAGAAGATGCGTGAAGTTCGTCTGTTTCTCCACGTGGGCACAGAATTTCTGCATTAACCTACTTTAAGAGAGAAAAAAAAAGTTGTTCACATATTCACTGCGTTGTAGCGTCTGCACATGTGTGAGTTATTTTAAATAATTTTTGCACTATGTAATTAATATTACATACTTATTGTTATTGTTGTTGTGCATCGTAAGCTGACAATCCCACACTAGTGCGGTATTTCTCCATAGCAACATATATAGGCTATGCACGTTCTAAAATCAAACATTTATCTTCAGTTATATTTATTAATATTTTAGTTAATACCTTAAATACTAAAATTCAGATTTATATAACTACACATATTGCAAAAATAGTATGCAATACACATGTGGTAAGCACATAACGGAATCTGGGAAATAGAAAAGACTCGGTGCAAGCGCCTCGTTTTTTCAAACCTTTCCTCGTTCCGTATACATTAGTATCGCAATATACATTATTACCGAAATTGTCAATTGCCATGTTCATATCAAAGCCACCGATATGCCGTAATTTTGACCCACAGGAATTCTTTTACATGAAAGCATATCGACTGACATGGAGCGGTCGCTTTTGGCTGAAAGGAATAAGCAGTTCAATGATACGGGGCAAAACCCGGTCTTCCTGTTCAAAGAATCCCCTAAAGAGAACAGACAAATTCTCTAGCTTAACTATGCAATGTAACACTCCGACCGTAAGCAGATATTTGCTTTGGGCCATGAATCCTCGGTCTACCTCTAATTCTTCCGCCACGACGTCTTACTTCCATAACAACGTAAATTAATTGTGTTTTTTCAAAGTAGGCTGACAATACACAACGCAACTGAGCACAAGCAAACATGGTTTTCCGCACACAACTAGCGATAGCTGACCTGAGGAGTACATGATTCACCAGTGTAACCAATCTGGCAACCTTTGTTTACGTTTCCATAGCAACAATCTTCCCCTCTTACCCATCGCATCCCTTCCTTGATGACCTTTAAGTATCTTCTTTTAAAAATCAGACTATACCTTTATCAACATTATTTTTTTCTAATGCCATTGATATGGTCCTGGTAAAGAAAGCATATCAAAAGTACATGTACTTTTGAAGCCATTTTCAATTATACTCCCTTTATTATTATAACTAAGAGCACTAAGCTAGCAAGAGGTTAGGTAACTTATTGGTAGTCTTAGGGAGACTGAGTCGGGAGGGGGGGAAAGGAACACCTGTAGAGGTCGGAGATACATATTTCTTCCAAATAAAACTACGAATCTTTATGTAGGCCATCTTTTTGTAGTCATACGGAAGCGAAAAAACAAATATTTCATAAATCAATTGCAAGGATCTTAACAGCACCGCTGATGCGCAGGAATTTTCGACCTGCAGCTCTTTTACATGCCAGTAAATCCATGGCATGGGTCTGCTGCTTTTAAGCACACTTGAAAACCATGAGTCGTCCGGATATGAACCCGCTACCTTGGTATCAGGAGGTCAGTGCCTAAACAACTGGGCCATCCAGACCGTTACGCAGATGTGGATATAGGACAAGTGAGTCCTGCTGATAAATAGCAAGCTAATTAGCATACTACTGGAAGTGTGAAGCTTTTTCTGATCTGTAATCAAGGAGGCAAAGCGAATTAACTGAAAAAAGTGCTTTTTTGTTCTTTCCTTTTCGTTCCCCACCTTTTTCCTTATCTTCAGAAGACAACTGTCAGATAAGCGCTGGCTACGTAGACTTGGAGTCCATATTACAACTGAGGAGCTGAGAACTATAAGGGCCAAAAGCACTGAAACATAGTTTTGAGAAAAATAGATGTTTGTTAAACTCAAATTTTCCACTATTATGTACTACCTGAGAACGTTGTGTAAGGAATAAAGTATATTGGCAATACTAGATAAAAATTGAACAGCGCAGAGTAAACAAAATTATATTTTTTACTTTGGGCCCTTATGTATCTGAATATCAGGAAAAACTAACGAGACAGCTTCTTATGAATGTTTCAATAAATCAAAGAGGTCTAAAGCACAGTTACAGCTGGTTACCACATTTAATGTCAGGAACATGCATACATGCTGAAATCTCAGCATCGATTATGTTGTGCTTTACACCCTTATGGTTCTCAGAGCCTTAATTGACTTTATCCTTTCCTTTCATAGACTTTGCTATAAGCGGTGCTAACTCCAATATATCTGTGGTACTCATATAACAACCCGGTATAGCTCTGTTCGATTTTTAAAGTTGCAAAATATTAGAATGAATATTTAATAAAAAATTAATGTGTTAGAATGTTTATAAGTAAGAAAACAAGAGACATACAAAGAGTTGCTAACTAAGGAATTCATCCTATATAACATCACAAATAATATTCGATCCTATTTTATGCTATTTCGCCCAAAATCTCAACAGTAAATCTGTGGTGACCAGAAATAGAGGCTTTGAGCATGTGAACCAAAATAAACATTTTAAATTGGCCAGTGTTTATATGATAGCGAGTATCTGTCTGTCTATCTTAGAATAGCGTAATTCAAACTCAGATTAATAAAAAAACTTGATATTTAACTTCTCTATGTTGCAAAAATGCTACCCGAAGATAAATAAGTAAATTAATTAATGATAATGATAATAATAAAAATTAAAATTAATAATATACAAATGAGCTGATATTTCTTAGTCTCACAAAAACTCGAGAACGGCTGCACCGATTTGCCCAATTTTAGTTTTAAAATATTTTTATAAGTTCAAGGAAGGTTTAAAAGGCGAAGAAAAGAAACTGAAGTGATAATCATTTTACATTCGACTCTTGTCACTCGAATGCTCGGCATCGCCCGTCTCGAGTTCTTTCAGTGCAGTCTATTCGTCGAGAGAAGCAGCATTCTAGACCGGTTGCGCCAGTTCTTCAGGGCACGAGCACGTGGACTGTAAAACGCGTGCTCTGGAGTGTGCCCATAAAGGAAGCAGCAGCCCGGCGAAGCAGCGCATTCTCTCTACGCAGCGTAGCCTGCGCAACAGCCTTCTTCTGCAGGCACAGCAGCGCCTGCCCTCTTCCAGCCAGCAGAGCCTTCTCCTGCACTGGCAAGCAGCAGCAGCCCAGCCAACCCTCTCCTAGCAGACTTGCTAGAGCTAACGCGTCGAGCAGCAACTCCAGAGTCCAGAGGAACACAGTACTTGGGACCGACAGACAGACAGACGAAACTGCAGGCCCACAAGGTCAAAGCCAAGGGTCCCGACTTAGGTTGGGACCCGGGGTCCGCCCCAATCGGCGCGTGTAACAGCGCTCGACCCTCTGTGGGGAGCCGGATGGCACCTGCTACAGACTCAGACAAGCCAAGTACCAGCCGCCAGGTAAGTCCTGACGAGATGACTAGTAGAACCTCTGCATCCTCATCCTCTACCGGCCCACGGGTGAACCTCGTGAAGGCCAAGGCCCAGGCACAAAAGAAACAGAAGAAGGCCTCCCGCCTTCTTAACCAAGGGATAGCTGTCCCGATCTCTCCAGTCCCCAAACCAGGGAGCTCCAACACCATCACTCCCATCCAGGGCGTCACAACTCCCCTACCGGAGAGCGACACAGACGCCGAAGGCTTTATCACCGTGCAGGGAAGGCGCAAAAGGCCCTCCGGTTCGAACCCGGAGGGTGCTGCTCCCGGCACCCCTGCAGTGCATGCGGACGCCAAGAGCTCCCGCACACAAAAGGCGGCCAGAATCCCGCCAATTGTGTCGGACCCGTTCCCAAACCACATAAAGGTAATGAGGGAACTGAGGGCCAAGCTCCAGGCTAGCTTCCAGGCCACCCGTTTTCCAAGTCGGGTGATCCTAAAGACCACGACCCCGGAGGACCATGAAGCCGCCAGGGGGGTGCTGCGCGAAGCGGGGATAGAATTCCACACGTTCTCGCTGCAGCGACCTAACCTGGTGCGCAGAGTCATCCGAGGTCTTGGCTCTGACACCGACCCGGAGGACATAAAGGTGGGCCTGGCGGAAGAACACGGCATTACGCCGCGTACCGTGGTCCAGCTGACCAAGCAAGTCCGCGAGGAAGGCAAGGAGCCCGTAAGGACTCCCATGCCACTATTCCTCGTAATAGTGGAGAAGGAGGGCGAAGGTCTTCCCAAAATTGATGAGGTGTCCCACCTCTACAACACCAAGATCAGAATCGAACCGTACCATGGCAGAGAGGGGCCAGCCCAATGCTACAGGTGCTTGGGCTTCCACCACTCGAGCCATGCGTGCGAGAGGAAGACCGCCTGCATACGATGTTCAGGCCCTCACCACGTCAACGAATGCCCGAACCCCAGAGAGGAGAAAAAGTGCGCCAACTGCCGAGAGGCCCACATAGGCATCTACGGCGGCTGTCCCGCTAGACTGCGAATAGTGCAGGCAAGACAGGGCAGGAACGCAAACAGGGAGCCAGCACAAGTTCGGCCTGGAGTCAGTTTTGCCCAGGCGCTGCGCAAGCAGGAACAGCTGCTGCAGCAGGCCGAGGCAAGCCAGATTCCGGCAGCGACCCAGCCAGTAAGCTCTGGAACTACCGCCAAACAACCACCAGCTGCATCTGCAGCAAAGCCACAGCGGCCTCCTCGCCAGAAGAAGGCCACCGCAGCCCGGCGGGAGAAACCGCCGGCAACTGCGGCAGCAACGGCCGGGCAACCAGCCCAAGAACCTGCGGGGAGACAGAGCGGCCCTGCCGCCACTGCTCTCCCCCCTCCACCAGCTCCAGCTACAGTGGCTTCAACAGCCAATGAGGGAGAGGCACCCCTCGCTACAACACCTGCGCCGAATTGGGACACTGGCGTCTCAAACGAGGACTTAGCGGAGTTCCATGAGCTTTCTGCCTGGTTCGCCGAACTGATTCATCGCTCCCTCCCCATTCTGAGGCGCTGCAGGGAGCAACTGACAGATCCCCGCATCCCTGCTCTGCAAAAGCACAGCATTCTGCAACAGACTGCACGGCTCCTCTTCCCTGACTCCAGCTCGTAAATGGCGTTGAGAAGAACTCAGCGAACATTGAGAGCCGCGTTCTGGAACGCAAACGGAGTCCGGGAACAGAGACCGGGCATCTTGGAGTTTGTAAGTGACCACGGGATTGACCTCCTTATGGTATGCGAAACGCATCTGCATGCTGGTATACAATTTAGCCTGCCAAGTTACGCCGTCCACCGAGCCGATAGAGTCGGCCGGCGGGGCGGCGGTACAGCTATATTCATCAAAAATCACATCACCCATACTCCCATTACCATCCCCCCGCTTCAACACTTGGAGGCGACTGCCATAAGGCTCTCCTTGGGCGGTTCAGACCTAGTGCTTGTGGCGGTGTATGACCCGCCCAACCATCCCTTCTATGAAGCGGATTACAGGGCACTCCTAAACCTAGACCACCGAGTGTGCATAGCCGGTGACTTCAATGCCAAACACCCAGGATGGAACAGCCGAACCCAGAATGATAGGGGAAGGAGCATCTACCGCTTCATCTGCGGAGATCCAACCCTTCATGCGCATGGCCCGCGGGGTCCAACGCACTTCCCGCCTCGTGGCAGGGCGGACGTCATAGATTTCGCAATCACCAAGAACATTCCATTTCATCTGGACCTCACGGCGGTGAATGCTCTGGATTCTGACCACAACCCAGTTGTGATCAATTCAGACGTTACCGTCGCAGCTCTGGCAACGGCTGACTGGGTGGATGAAGTCGACTGGGATGCCGCCATTCTTCACATCCAAAACTCCGTGGAAGCCTGCCCTCGAATCGACTCTGTGGAGTCACTCGAGGCGGCAGCCAGGGAGTTCTCCACAACCATCCTCAACGCGGTACGTGCTCACACACACCGCATCCCAATAGACACGCCAAACCCCACAGATATCCCAGGACCCATCAAACAACTCATAAGGGCTAAAAACGCCGTAAGAAAGCTGTGGCAGAGATTTCGCCATCCCAGGATAGGAGAAGTACACCAGAGGTTCAAATCCCTGGCAAGACGACTCCTAAGAGCACACCGCAAAGAGGCCTGGGAAAACATGTTAAGGCAAACCAATCTCCAGGAGAGAAAACCATGGCGAATAGTCCGTAGCCTGCGGAAAGACAAAACCGTATACCAGCATCCCCTACATAGCCCTAGAGGTCGACTCGTCTACGAGTCGAAAGAAAAGGCAGAGGCGCTAGCAGATTATCTGGAGGCTCAATTCCAACCCAGGGTAGAGCCAATGGACGATGACCATGCTGACCTCGTGGAACAGGTGGTGGAGGACTTCCTAGAAGCTCCGCCCCCTGACCACGAGGAGTTCCACATTCCCATCGTTACCCCTAGAGAATTAGCGACCACGCTTAACTCTCTAAGAACCAACAAAGCACCTGGGCAGGACCGTGTGACAGCGGAAATGCTCAAGCACCTTCCACGAAGAGCCGTGATTCACTTAACCCGGATTTATAACGCGTGCCTATACATGCGCCACTTTCCAGCTATCTGGAAGGAGGCGCGCGTGGTGTGCGTTTTAAAGCCGGGGAAAAATCCGGTTTTTCCTTCCAGTTACCGATCAATCAGCCTTCTCCCAGTTTTATCGAAGGTATTCGAAAAACTGCTCCTCTCCCGGCTCCTTCCTCATCTGGAGGAAAGGGGCCTAATCCCGGAACACCAGTTTGGCTTCCGTTCTGGCCACTCCACGACCGAGCAGCTACTGCGGGTTGCCGAGAAGGCCTCCCTGGGTTTCCAGGAAAGGTCTAAAACGGTAGCAGTGCTGCTCGACGTGGAGAAGGCATTCGCCACTACCTGGCATGAAGGACTCATTTACAAACTCCTGGAGCATGAAATTCCCCGTCCATACATTTCCTTGGTGGCCGGTTTCCTCGGAAACCGAAGCTTCCGAGTAAAGATGGAGGGGAAGCTGTCCACCGAGCGGCCCATTGGCGCTGGAGTACCGGAAGGCAGCGTGCTGTCGCCGGCGCTCTTCGCAGCTTACATGGCCGACATCCCAACTCACCACAACACCCAGACCTGTCAGTATGCGGACGATCTCATGATCTTCGCAGTCAATAGGAACACACGGTACAGCTACCGGCAAATCCAAACCCAGCTCCGGGCCATTGGCGAATGGAGCGCAAAATGGCGAATGGCAATTAACCCGGAGAAGAGCTCTGCTATTCTCCTGGCGAAAACCATAGCCAACCGGTTGCAGCAGAACTTCGTTTTACGGCGCCGTCGAATCCCTTGGGTGCAAACGGCGAAGTATCTCGGGGTGACGCTGGACCGTAAGTTAACTTACGTTCCACACGTCAAGGGCAAGGTCCAGCTGGGGCACGTCGCACTCCGGAGCCTATACCCTATCTTCAGATCAACCATGCCGATCCGTCTCAAACTCCAACTGTATCGGGCGATCATTCCGCCTATGATTCTGTACGGCTGTGAGATCTGGGGAACAGTGGCTAATACCACTTTCGTCAGACTCCAGACGCTGCAGAACAAGGCACTACGCATCATCTACGATACAGGCTGGAGATTCCCGGCTCATATCCTACATGAGCACTCCCAGATCCCGTACATTGTCGACGTCATTCGCGAGAGGGCACGATCAATGTACGAGAAAATCCAAATTCACCCCAACCCTTTAGTGAACTCCCTGGGAAGGTATGACCCGAGAGATCAAAGGCGCTTGCCGTCCTTCAGACTGCCGAGAGACGTCCTGGGACCCCTTGGGTAACCCAAGGAAAACCCCAGATGACTCTGGGAACAACTTCTACGCCAAAGGACCAAGCGCTACACAACCCGTATCCAAAACGGGGCAAAAAACTAATTCGTGTCTCCCAAAAAGGGAGAACGATTAAGTACAGCTGCCCACGATAAAGAGGGGCAACCCATACCACACCTATCCAAAATTTCAAACAGTAAACAAATTCAAACACCCCAGCAGAACATGGATCTACTAGTTCATTTCGCAGGTTAAGCCGCAAAGCGGCTAGGTACTGCGGCATATGACACCCGGACGGGGAAAGCCCCGCCCGACTAGGACTACCTCTGGACCTCTGAAGTGATAATGGACCGGATTGTTCTCTAAATGTAAAAGTACACACGCCAACTTTTACAGAACACATACACTTTCTTTTATTTTCGACAAACAAAAGCATTACAAAGTAGAAAGATATTCCACTCCTTGCCAAAGTCTTCAAAGCTATTTCACTTACCATATTCCATTTAATAACGTTTGTCGTTTGTTATCAAGACTGAACTTATTTATGTAGCATGATGATATACCTTTCGGAGATTAGACACAAAATTAATTTCTGAACGCACTATAACACTAAAAATATTTGACCATAGAAATATTTGTGAATCCTTGGATACCTTCTTTATAATTTGTGTTTGTGAATTCGTGAATATGAATCGAATTGACACTAAATAGACTGAATACCTTTTTGACTTTTTGAGGTTCGCGGAAAATGTTTTCTATGCCAAGAAGAAGACCACCTGACTTAGGTCGTAGAAGTCAGTCAAATGTGCGACGAGCTGCGTCACGTGCTGACCGCACTGATGAGCAGCGAGACGCAGTTAATGCTAATAGTCGTGTTGGTGGTCACAATTGCGCTCAAGAGTGTCTAGTTCTTCCAGGGGAGTTGTTTTCGTACAAATAGGTTGACACAGTTATAAACCTGGATGGCGTAGTCAACTACCCCACAGAGTTTTTAAATTCATTAGAATTGCCTGGACTCCCATTTCACAATGTAAAATTAAAAGCAGCATCAGTTGTGATCATGCTGCGTAACATTAAAGACCCACGACTTTGCAACGGAACGAGACTAACTGTGAAAACACCAATGAATAGTATCATTTAAGCAACAGTCATCAAGGGAAAGTACAGACGAGAGGATACGTTGATCCCGCGTGTGGCCGCGCCGTGGCTCAGTGTTAGTCTACTTGGCTCTCACCAAGGCGGCCCGGGTTCTATCCCAGGCGACCGCAAAGTGAGATCTGTGGTGGACAACACGACGCTGGGGCGGATTTTCTCCTGGATCTCCGGTTTCCCCCGCCATCTCATTCCACCGGTGCTCCATCTTCATCTCATGTATCATCAGTGTCAACGCCTGCGGTGCCGTATGTAGTAAAAGCGGGCGTTAAACACTACACATTTGATCCCGCGTATTCCGATGATTCCTACGAATTTACCTTTTGATTTTAAGCGTCTATAATTTCACGTGCATTTGGCCTTTGATGAACATAACTAAATCGCAAGGGCAGTCGTTAGAAGTTTGCGCAATCAACTTCGAGTTTCCCTGTTTCTCTCATGGACAACCATACCTTACGTATTCGCGCACGCCAGTCATATATTTACGCACCACAAAAAAGACAAAAAATGATGTGTATCAGAAAGTTTTAAATTGATTAACTTAATTGTAACTATGTTGTATTTAAACTTCACTACAAATTGTATAATAAATAATTAACTATCCGAAATTGTTTTACTTATATAGATAAGTTCAGACAAATGTTAATTTTCCCAAAAATTTCTGCAACAATTTTGATTTCAGCGTCAACCCATACTCATTATATTTGTATGATAAAATAACCGCACATGTTAAAATTTCATGAAATAACCTGTGAAGTCCTCTTCAGTGCATTTCATATTCAAATTCCATTTAATGCCATAAAAACTGCAATAAGCTGTGGTTTATTACGTAAGTCAAGGGAATACAGTTTAAAATACAATGTTAAAATTAGAATTAAAATACTCTTAAGTACTATAAAATGCATTAAGAAGGAGCCAACTCTTCAATATTTTTGTTTGAAGTGTTTGAGGCTACAGTATATTAAACATTTTGTTGGAGATATTATTAAACCAATGCTTGGATTTCGTCAATCTTAGTGAATCAGTGACCAAATAATGTATTTCCTCGTACAATAATTGTGGATTTCATAGTGAGTCATAACTGTAACTTGAATTTGGTCAAAACTAGAAAAGTTATTTATATGCTGACTTAAGTACTTCCATCCGTATAAACAAAGGGCAATAATGTGCTTTAAATTCTGCCTGATAACAATTCGTATTGCCTTCTTTTGGATTAAAAGTATTTTGTCAATATTACCCCTATTGCCACATATTGAATTCCATATGATAATATACTATGAAAACATCGAAATATGATTGTTTAAGGAAGCAGTCAGAAATCAATATCTCAAGTAGAAGTAAAAATAATCCTCGAGATAGCTTGGTACATAAATGATTAATATGATTAGACTGAGATAACTTGGAATCAAGTACTATACCAAGAAGTTTGAACTCAGAACTTTGGTTAATTGAAGTTTTGCTCAGTGAATGACTGCATATTGTTGGTCAACCATAATGTATAAACAAATATTGCATAAAAGAGCACTAGATCTTTCTAAAAAATCATTTCTTCAAATTAAACTTTTTTTTAACCTCGGATACATAAAAGTTTTTCATCATTATTGCTTAAAGTTTTCATTTTTTAAAAACAAGTACGTCCTCAAACGTAAAGTTATATCGGACGATGAATGAAATGGGTGATGCTCAAATGAGACCAGGGTCCATAGAGCTTAGAGATATCCGATATTTGCCTTTCAGGATAGGGGACAACTTCAGGAAAACCGTATCCAGGTAACTCAACTTGACCGAGATTCGAACTCGGGGGCTCTTCAACATGAGGCAGACACGCTACCATGAACACTAACAAGGCGGACAACGTTTTCAATTTATGCTGTAACTTCAATGTTTTAAGACTTATTTTAGAAATTGTATGCTATTTGAGGGCCAGGATATAGAAACATTTGACTATCAATTCTGCTCAATGTATCTCCTTGGATATACGATGAAATGTGTAATAAAGTTATATTAGCAACCGTCTCTTTCAGTTCAAAAGAAGTAAATAGACCAGTAAGGTAATATCTGTAAGTGGAGAAAGAATGTGTATGTAATACATAATCGTTTGTAAAATATTTCAACGGGCGTTTAACTTACATATTCAATTTTTAAGATATTCTCTTGTGCATCCGTGATTTACATGTGCCCTTATGACTGGTGCTATAAAATTAAACATGCCGTTATCCACGTTATGAATAGAAATCAATAATAGAGATCGCAGTCGATATCACAAATCATGATTTTTATCATGTTTAATTTATTGCATTTTGCTGCAGTTGATGAAGAAATGTCCGGATTACTTATTAGTACATATGCTACTACGGAATACAAAATGTACCTATAAGGAGTATCAATTTATACCCTACTTTCATTCAGTAGTAACTGATTTATAGCTAACCATAGCCCGAAATAGACATCAGAACATCTTCTCCACGTGGAGTAATTCACGTGATAGGTATTAGTTCCGTTTTATTACCGTAAACACCTTGATTGTGATGTTTAACTATAAAACGGACTTAGAGATAACGTACCAATGAACTCACCAAACGCTAAAAGATTGTCCACATGTTCTAAATTTAGTTGAAATTAGCGCAAATTAATGGGTAATTCAGGTGTATTTTAAGCGAACCGCTACTCATGATTTTACCTTTTAAATCTTAAACTGACCGAGCGACGTAGCGCCGATGTAACGTGTAAGGAGCACATTCCGAAGGTCACGTATTCGATCTTCAGCGAACACACACTCTGGCCCAGGTTTCTCGTGGCTTCCCCCTTGTGACTTAGGTGTTGGATACTTGGATACTTATTTGTATATTGACTTCCTTTCCATCATTTCCCTTCATTGCATTTTCCTATCAGCTTTCAAGTTTCCTTCCAGGCTCGTAGTGTATGGCAGTGCCGGATTGGTGGCCCAGTCGCTGTGTATTGCAGATGCGTTTGTCTACCCTGGGTCCCGGGCGCTATCATGAAGAACTCTAAGGACACACGCACCTCTGTAGCCTGTCTTCCTGAGACCATATGGCCTCCTGCGGCCTCCTCACTAATCCCATCTTTCTGGCAGTGTCAGGTCAGAGTGCATGAGGTGTCATCTTCGGTTATCAAGCCTGTCCATTTAAACCTTAATTTAATAAATAGAATATTATATATTACGCCTATAACGGCAGCAATGAGGACCCGAGTATGTTTATGAAACAAACGTAAACAATGAGTTAACATTTCTTTAGAATACAAATCCAAAAAGTTTAATTGAAATAAAAAAATTTAGCAGTCCCTGGTACATCATTCCTTTTTTCCAAGTAAAGGTACATAAATCCAATTATCATCAAGAAACCGCCAATTTGACAACACTGGAAACAGATGAGGAATATTTGTTAGTCACTCTGTCGAAGGACAGACTCGAGCAGTTCCAATGGATTGACCACCCTTAAGAAGAGCATTGGACACGGATACACAATGTCACTTGATGCGCTCGACTTCATATTCTTTCCAAAGCAGAATGAAAATTATGGTGCAATGACGCAGCAGGAGCAAGTAACAATAATAACATGCCCATCCGATTCGCACGGTCCGGACATCAATATGTTTCCCGAATAACTCCAACTTTGATTACCAACCGTGAAGGAGAAGAGGAAGAAACTTGAATGGAACTTTTCTTTCCTTCCTACCCTCCCTAGTTTTTTCCTTACTTTTTTCTTTTGTGTTCTTCTTTTGAAAGTGTAGGGGAAATGCCAAGCTATTTCCAAGGAAGTTATTCCAAAGAAAATCAACACCATCTCCCACCGCTTGAGTGGCTTAAGGCCCACACCCTTTCCTTTTACATCCTGTACAGAGAATCTGCCATATTTAAGTCACCTTCTGATATTTTATTCAGACCTATACACTAACAGTCTTTGTTCATAGAAATGTGCTGTGTAGATTTCAATATTCCACACATATTCCTTAATCTAGAATTTCAAGTTAATAACAGTTTTGGAAACTATTTTAATGATTATTATAAATGTAGCATAACAAAAGATAAACAAATAAAGTCTCAGTCAAAATATTCATAAGGATAAGTTTGTGCAACGAAATATTGGAGTCTTCATAAAAATGAAACATGGTTTTAGGGCAAACTTAAATTATCCCTACTCTTCATTATTTAATCCAACTAATGGAATGGACAGTAAACTAAAGTATATTCACAGAAATATAAATGCCAGAAATATCTTGACGTTTACAGACAGTAGAAACTCAATTCCATACCAATATTACTGTGATGTCAGTGATAAAATAGAAATTGCTTCAACTCACCGAACTAACAAGAAAGGTTGACCTACACTACAGTGGATTCCCTGTCGTGTAGGAATTCAGCGTAGTGAAATGGCCGACATTTTGGAAAAAGAGGAAAGCAGAATACAGAACCAGAAAAATATGATTTGACTACCAAAAATGTATGGTCACGGCAACAGGCATAAAAGTTTCGGCACAAATAAGAGAATAGTCGGCGGATAAAGTTTCATGGTAATAATGAGCCCTGCTTAGCAGTTAACGATAGCGCGTTTACTGTAAACAAGCGCCGGCAAGCAAGATAACTGAGGTAAAGGCCTCGCCGGCATAGATTACGTTACGTTTCTAGAATGTGATAGAATATTCGGATTACGTCATTAGATGCCTTGTTTTTCAGAAACATCTAGTGATTGACAGAACAGTCTAGTAATCATGAATGACTGTATAAGAAGAAGCCATGACTAGTGATAAGACAGTGGTAAACAAGAGTGAGTAAGCAGAGTTAGTTGTGTAACAAGAGTTGTTGTTGTAAAGACATGTAACGAGAGTGTTGTCAACAGTGGAAGTTGAGTAAGTTGTTTGTTACTGTCATCGACCTTGGTGTTGTATATATGATGCAATGTTGTTACGTGAGAATTGAACAGTGTATTGCTACGGAAATAAAGGAGAATTTTAATTTCTGCAACTCGGCCTTTTAATCCCTTGGGATATATAACTATTATGAAAATATATTGGAAACAAATTCAAAGATTAATGTGCATGAAGTAAAACTGTCTGAGTAAGCATAGGACCATAAGGGCATAGTAAACATCCTACAAGATCTATTCTTTGTTTCCAAAATTGAGCATTGTCAACGGGTGGAGTTATAAACAATATATACTTAGCATATAGGATAGAAAATATTCCACAAGAAAATATTTAAGGCAAATCCAAAAATTATAAATAACTATATGTTTTAGTTAATTGATGGAAATTGATCATTTCTTGACACTGGCCGTATATAGGCTAAGATTTTTGATAGATAGAGTCAATATGAAAACTTCAATGCCATGGCCGGTATTTGAACCACGGATCTCCTGGTTTTCACCCAGTCGCTCTAACCCATTGAGCTACCACGGCCATCTTGCTGTCACGACATTAAATTCTCCATTTGACTCGTATATTTCCCCGGTAGAGCACATGGTAGAGCAGTGGTAGCTCAATGGGTTAGAGCGACTGGACGGAAACCAGGAGATCCGTGGTTCAAATACCGGCCATGGCATTAAATTTTTCATGTTGACTTTATCTATAAAAATCTTAGCCTATATACGGCTAGTGTAAGGAAATGATTAATTTCCATCATTTAACTAAAATAATGAGAGTTAAATGATGAAGCATGTGACACAAGTACTTACGATAGCAAGTCGCCACAAACGATGTATCTCGAATGCGAGAGCCGCTAGTGGTCTACCGGGGAAATATACGAGTCAAATGGAGAATTTAGTGTCGTGACTGCAAGTTGGCCGTGGTAGCTCATTGGGTTAGAGCGACTGTACGGAAACCAGGAGATCCATGGTTCAAATACCGACCATGGCATTGAATTTTCCATGTTGAATCTATCTACTATATGTTTACTTATTTTTTCAGAAAACCCGTTTGTTTGCTAAAGTTTGTAGATAAAATCAAACTGAAATATGCACTGCTATAGTTGTGCTTTGAAACATAGATTCTTCTTCCACTCATGCGATATGGAATAGGAACAGGATTAGGATCACTACGGAGAGGATTCGGCACCGAAAGCTGTGGTTTATTATAGCTAAGCCCCAAGTGAGGAATCCCCGGGAGGAAGGATGAGGCGAGAGGAGAGGGCGGCTGACCCAGTATCACGACAGCGCTGAGATACCCACCGACACTGGGAAAATTTTTGAGAAAGTAAACCATGGGTCATGGTAGGTCGGTTACGGAATCAAACTCAGGCCTCCCAAATGCAAGCTACAGACGAAGGCGCCTGAGCAATTCCGCTCGGTTTCGATAAGGCAAATATGAATCTGTTGGTATGTTGCCGTGCTAGCTCTTTTGGTTGGAGCAGCGACCGAAGATCCGTGGTTAAAAACCCGCCTATTGCATTTTGCAGTCTGGTTGTACATTTCCTAGCTAATACATATTTACTATTGGAAGCATTGAAAAATGCCTATTTTTATTTTTAGGTATCCCTTACTCCACTTGTGCCAATAGAGGCTCACATATAAAAGGATTGTTTTCTAAAAGTGCTTTTTTCCCCTTTTTATTTCAGATTCCTTCATTTTGCCGGGTGCACTTTAGCCTGGGGCTTATTGTGCTACGTGTAATTGATTCATATCCATCCCACTACACCTGTATCCCTTAGGAAGGTATTCAGCGGGTATGCCCCAAAAGCATTATAATCACCCGTGAGACAAAGCTTCACAAGAACATAGAATATGTTTGGCCGTTTCAGTATCATTCCTGCAGAATCTGCTTTATAAGTTATCCTGATATACCCCTATTGTGTAGAGGTGCTTTTTCACAGGTGAGTGCCCTGTTTCCTGGGGCTTTGAGCCAGTTCTTTCTTGGACCGTTTCTTCATAGCATCTCTAGTTGAACTTCTAGATATTCCTAGAGCTGGTTCTGGAACAATGGTGTAAGTGCTCCTTGATTAGGAAGTTCATCAGATTTTTCGTTGTCCAGTATACCCTAATGGCCCGGCACCCAGATGAGTTGCATTTCATTCTGTTCCGCCAGGTTATTAAGAATATTTACGCAATTTGGAACTAGTCCTGAAGTGATCTTGTGGCTGTTTAAGGCCTTAAGTGCAGCCTGACTGTCAGAGAATGTAAGTTCAAATCTGTTTGTATCCGAATATCTGTTTACCGGCGTGTTCTCTTCGTATATTTTCATGTACGCACTGAATAATGGCATAAATATTTGTTTGAGACACAGTTGCATATTTACCCAAGGGGAAAGATTTTTAAACCTTATTCGGCTTTCTATAAGGGCTTGCCTATATGCACATGTTTGGAATGTATTTCCAGTGAAATCTCGAAAACCAATTTTCTGGCGACTGCAGCACTTTTTTACAACTAATATAAACAGTAAAGAAAGTCATTGATTCAGATGAAATTTAGAACCTAATACAAATTTAATACAACAGCTTTTAGTTGTTGCTTCCTGGACATTAATATTTTCATGAATAAGGAACATTTAAATGCTCCAAGAAGGTGGAAATGAGAGTAGGCAAAAGTTGACTCAAACAGTTGGCCTCTGTAAATTCGGATACGTTACAGAAAGAGATATGACGGATCAAAGAGTATCGAATAGCATATACCTACTAAGAATAACACCAGTGCAAGTATACTCCTGTTCTTAGATCTGGTAGATATAACTGTCTTAGGCACGTCATCGTCGAATTTACTTATCCTCTAGTTACACGAAATTCTCAAATTAAATGGAGAAATGATAAAGAAGTATAAATAATTACGTGTAGTGTGCAAAGCTCTTATTGCTGCATATCATACCATGCTGATGATACATGCATTGAAACGATGTGATGGAGAAAATGAATAAGTCACACTTGATGTCGCTTCGAGTTTCGTTTTCCAGTGCATCTGCTGCCAGCTGTTCCAGTTAAGACCCACGAAATTTTATGTTATGCGTGAATCGGTGTAAGGATATCTAATGGAAGCTAATAATGAGATATTTGAAGTAGGTTGTCAACTGATGAATTTATAGAATTAAGCTTTCCGGATCCTGTCACTCGAAATGATAGCTAAAGGATTATATCTGCTAATATTTTATGTATCCAGGCCATAAGGGTTAAAATAACTGTTTCCGTAGTAAATAGGTAAATGACTATCGTTAGTCATAGATATGTTGAGCTGACGTTTCAGCTAATTTTATATAACTCAAGCGCGTTCTTTAATCGCTAGGGTGGTGTCACAATCCATCTCAGAAGACACTTCTCTGTAACTCTAACACTCGACAGAAACAGCAAATTTTGGCAATACAACTTCTTATATTGTTAACTTAAGATCCATCTATGAAGTTGCACCCGCCACCAACGTTCCTCCAGATATTGCCAACAGTTAAACTGCCGATTGGTATTCTAAAAGCAACTGCCACCATGTGACATGCTAAAATTCCACAATATCTTTCCCTCTATAATTTACAGAATTCCTCCGATGGGTCCTGGCAAACTCTGCATTTGACTTTCCAGAGATCTAACCACTAACCACTAAGCTAATGGTTTTCTTATGGACTAAATCCACTACAACCCTAATTACTTGAGCTACACTAATTAACTTTCAAATGAACTCATGCCAAAGTTACAATGACCAGCTAATGACCATAATGCATGCTTATTGCATTGTACACCGATTTTAACATAGTGAAATTAAATTATTGCAAACTCTTCCTATCTAGCCATCCTATTTTATAAAATTATAAATATTTCCACCAATAATCCGAAATAAAAATATCCGTTATATTTTTTATTGTTCTGAGTAAAAAACTACATATCTGATTACCAACTGAAACCCTTCCCTTTGCTGCCAAATCTTTCAATTTTCATACAATTCTTCAAGTTTGTTTTTCTGTACAATTCATAGTCACATTTAAACATTTTACGAAAACTTAACAACTCTCATATTTTTAAACACAATACTATTTATACCATACCACTTTCACTTCTGAATTTAGAAAGTTCCAAGGTTCTGTTTGAGCTGCTCCAAAACTAACGCTTTAATAAAGGACCACGTTTGAACTATTATGCCTATGCCCCAAGTGGGGCATCCCCGAGAGGAAGAATGAGGAGAGAGGAGGCAGAGGGTTGCCGACCTAAGGAGTTACGACAGTGCAGTGGGCAAGGGCCTCCTATTGACTATTTGGAAACTTATCGAGAGAGCCAATAGAACCGACATCCCACCCATCGTGGTCATGAAACGGTACACTAGGCCGACCCGGAGACCGGAGACCGGAGACCATCCAATCGGAGGAAAAAGTGTTTACCAGGGTCATATCATCCTGCAATGCCGCGCCGAAACTCCCGCCGACACTTCCACCCTGAAAGAGACAACCAAATGAGAGATGATTTGAAGTGATGATGGAGATGAAATGGAGGGACAGCATATTCGGGGGATGTAATTACTGCTCAGCATTCGCAGGGCAACCCGGGAAAAACCTCGAAAAAACCCATGGGTCAGATAGACCGGCAACGGGATTCGAACCCGGACCACCCGAATGCGAGCCACTGACGAAACAGCCTGAGTGACCCGCTCGGTGCGCTCTAATCAATGAAAGTACATTGAGTTAAAAGATATGAGACCTGAAAGCTATCCCTGTTTTCAGGCGCAGCAGAAGGCAACCCCAGTAGAAATCTCTTGGCCAACTACATTTGATTAAAGGTATTATTGACCTCATGCCATAAAAATTATCAAGTTGCCATTTTGGAACATATAATCGTTGCACCATGGAAACTGATACATAAAGCTAAGGTAATGATGGACTTAACATTCCACAATCTTAGTTATATGAGCAGTAAAGACCTAATGACCATACACATGTATTGTTAACTAATATTACGAATTCGCCCGTATTGTGAAACGAGGAAAAGATGAAAGTGCAGCATATTTACTCTTTGTAAACGGAACAAATGCTTTTGAGTTTATACAAAAACTTTCAGTAAGGTAAGAAATGTGGATCAGGAATATCCTCATAGAATTAAGAAAATACTAGATCGTATGCTTAACTATTATTTTGGAAGGGTTATTTGAAGCTATATTTGCACTGAAACGGTTGCACCTCGTATTGAAAAATAACCATATTGGTATGCTTTAGCTGGTTTCCAAAATGTTGATGAGTCAGGAAGCATTTTCTATTCCGCTTCTACTTTTTGTACATAAGCACATTCAGAATACCTTTTGTGTACTTGCGCGCTCGTACCCCTTGCTTGAAAAATATTGAAATTATTACCTTTATTCAATGTGTCTCTTTATGATTTTAATTGTAGTACAATGTACTTACGGTATTTCCCAAAATGTTGATGAGTCAGGAAGCATTTTCTTTTCCGTTTATACTTTTTGCACATAAGCACATTTGATAAACCCTTTGTCTACTTGCGCGCGTGGGTGTATCATTGGTTAAATATCATTGCAAAGTGAAATACATAAATTACACGTTAAAATAAACTTAGCGTTAAAGTTATATTTACACGGTGACGCTTTAAGAGAAACGTGTACGAACGAAGGTCACTAAACTCCGTACCTGCTTCTAAGTAAATGTATGTAACATGCATCATTTTGCCCGCCTCGGTAGCGTGGTAGTAACATGTCTGCCTCACGTTCAAGAGGTCCCGAGTTCGAATCTCGGTTACGGCGAGTTACCTGTATAAGGTTTTTTCCGGGTCGAGTATCTCTAAGCTCTAAGCTCTATGGACCCCGGACTCATTTGAGCATCATTTCACCAATTTTATCCATTGTCCGATATGATTTAACGTTGGAGGACGTAAATAAAAAATAAAAAGAAAAGAAAAGAGATTGCAGCCTTTTTAAATCTAGTATCCTTGCACTGGATCCTTAAATGTGCAACTTATATTTGCTAAATGTATGCAATACGTTGCTCACCATTTTTAATAATATGTACCATTTGCACTGCAACATGCGGACTGTTATCATTCTTGGCTAAAATCATAACTAAAAAGCAAAGTTGCATAGAAGAAATAAAGTTACCTGAAACCAAATCAGGTCAAAGGATCTCTCGGTTTGAAGAGAGATTTATTGTATCTATATTCCCTTTAATTTTCATTTTCTGATAGTGATGATTCAAATTATTGCTTTAACTGTTATTCTCAACAATACAGCTTGATTACACGCGCTTCCCCTATCTATCCTTACATCTTGTTCAGTGACAAAAGGACTCTTACAGCCTTTAAACGCTTCTATAGTTTTTAACAAAAATTTATTTGAGGTATATTTCTCACTGCCTATATCACTTTTGTATCAGAATGGGCCGTAATACGAGTAGTGTTAAGATTATCTCAGTAAGTATCTGAAGTATCAACACTGGAAATATGGTCGTAAGGAGGTTAAGACGCTGAAGGTAATAATCTTTCTCCATTGCTTTGGTTTCTTTTGTCTTGATTGGAAACAGCTTAGAATCAGCGGTTTAGTCCCAAAGCACTAGGAACTACAACCGAGTTATTATTTAACCGTGGAAATAATGATAGGTGATATGCCAATAGCACTGTTAATTGGCATTGATGGTAGCAGTGACAGAAACCACCACCCCCTGACTCAAGCTTTCAAAAAAAAAAAAAAAAAAAAAAAAACCTCAATCTCCCTCTTAATCTTCCTCAGAAAGGACGGTAGCTGGAGATTGTACCTGGGACCTCTCAAATGCGCGTCTCACAAGTTACCGAGCCATCTTGATCAATAGTAGGACATATTTGTTGACTGTAGTGTGATGATAGTACAGATTATAGTGGTAGTACTGGCAGTGGTAGCGACGGCTGCTGCGACGGTGGTGGTGGTGGTGGTGGTGGTGGTGGTGGTGGTGGTGGTGGTGGTGGTGGTGGTGGTGGTGGTGGTGGTGGTGGTGGTGCTGGTGGTGGTGGTGGTGGTGATGGTGGTGGTGGCGGCGGTGGTGGTGGTGGTGGTGGTGGTGGTGGTGGTGGTGGTGGTGGTGGTGGTGGTGGTGCTGGTGGTGGTGGTGGTGGTGATGGTGGTGGTGGCGGCGGTGGTGGTGGTGGTGGTGGTGGTGGTGGCGGTGGTGGTGGTGATATAGTAGCAATACTATCACCAGCAGCTAATATTTGTAGTAAAACTAAACTATGGTAGCAGTGTATTGGTAAGGGAATATGAACTAGGCGCTTAAAAGGGTACGCGGTGGTTGACTCTGTTCTTCTATTCGGTCCCGGAGCTAAAAGATCTCTCTTCTATGACTATGGCACTATGGCATGTTTCGGAAGGGTTACTTTGCACCCAGGCCAATGAAATCTTCTGTGCCTATGCCACTGAAGGAACGTCCCCAGTAGGGAGAAGTGAGGCTAGAGGATACTATGGGACAGAAGAGGATACTATCTCTGAGGAGAGACAACAGCAGGGGAGAGTAGCCATAACTTCAGATTTTAACTCCCCGGTGGTGACTTCTACAACCGGCACCCCTTCGCCTTTGATGCTTGCAAACTCCCGGAACTCGGAGCGCTGTCCAGATTCAGAGGTCGAGAATTCATAGCCATGCACGTCTAAACTGCTGTTGACGGTTAGCCAATCAGGATGAAATGTGAAATGAAATGTGAAGTTAGTGAAGCGGAAAGATATAAAATTCCTGAGATGTTAATAACTTTCAGAGCATTCGCCTGATAACTAGGAAAGCCACCGAAAGAGCCTATGGGTCAGGAAGTTCACCCACGGGTATGAAGCACACGACCTCCCGAATGCTGGCCTAACCGACTAAGTCTAACTTATAATTTGCATCTATTATGCATAACATCTGTATATGGTAAAAGAAATTTTGCTATGCCTAGTGTGAATTCTAATAGTATGAGAACATCTAGATTAATGTTTGACATCTCTATTACTTATCCTTCAGTTTCTCCTTAGTTCTGTCAGATTTTCTCCTAGCAGAAATCTCTGTATTGTATGGTCGTCTTTGATCTCAGGATTTTGTGTATCGACGAATGTGATGCAACTTCTCAGACGAGCCAAAGTTGAGAAGTTCTCGTTCGTTGGAGGTTAATAGAGAAGAATGCGAATGGTACCTACCGGAAGAGAAGACCTTGATGAAGGTCACGCCAAACTCACGGTTAGTTAGTCCTCACGTAGCTATGTATACCGTTTGTCTGTCGGCAGGTGTGAACGCGAGCGATATCCACAGGAATGTCTCCTTGGCGACCTTGACACCACGTACGATATGTGTGTGACCGAAACACACACGCGCGCACACACACATACACACACATACACACACAGAGTCGGGTTCATTGACAATGTTGCACTCGCACTCCACTTCCTACTGTCGTTCCCACAGATCATTGAGATTCTCTGCCTGAAGAATCTGCGGATCACGTCCTGGCGAATCTAAATGTATTAATACATTTAAATATGATTAGGATCCCTGTAATACAAGCAAGTTCAATAAAATCAGAGTTTATATATCGCATTTGGCGAAACAGGAAGCATACTTTTGTAAGGCAGGAAACTTTGCTCCATTCATTATAAACAGGGATGCAATAGTGGAAGAAAATGTAGCTGGGAATCCTTAGCAAAATGCCCAACCGAAATCCACTTCTTGTAAATCCACAAAGTTAACTTAAACTTACCTCCAAAAACTTTTCAAGGCGAGGGAATGGTGAAATGTAAAACTGTTTTTCTGAAAACTGAAACAAACAAAAATATTTTTTTACATAAGATTCCATTAACTTCTTTCTTAATCGAGATGAAAGTTCTTACACTTTTAGATACACATTTCCGTGAACTCAGTAAAGCAGCAGTAAGAATTGTAGAGAGTTATTCGCTTTGTGATGACTTTACAATTCCATTCTCTTTACATGACGATGAAAAAGAAAGAAAGGAGGAAGGAAAGAAAAAAGAAAGAAGGAAGGAAGGAAAGAGTAGCAAGTTACCAACTGAGAAAAACTTGGAAGGAATTTTGAAAATGAAAACCAATTACAAATAATATCTCAGAAATATTTATTTTCATGGACAATTTTTATTTCTTATAAATTGTGTTTTAACTAGATCTCCATGTTTGTTTAGGAAGATGTTTGTGACCTATAGTCTACAAATTATAGATACTTCATAGGAATTAAGAGGACTTCTCAGCCTATTCATGAAAATTCAAGACGTATAATTTATTTGCTACGTAAATATCTTAAATATGCGGTTTTTTAATTCAGATTTTAAACAACTTTTAAAAATATAAAAGATATTGGAAAATGTTCCATTTAATATTACGTGTCACATCTTCGGAAGATGTTACACTTAAATACCTACCAAGTTTCGTACTATTCGGATCTGAGTTATTTAGTTGCAGGACAACACGATCGTTTCTAAAAACCCTCTTCTTCCGTTCATGAGATCCCAAAACATATATACCAAGTCCAATTGGAATATGATTTTTTTCTGGGGGGAGATGAAATAATTTTCTTATCTAACAGATAGGTAGGCACACGATAGAGAAAGTAAAAAGCAAAAAAATTACATTATAAGTAGATGCGGCTAGGAACTTTTATGGCCTGCAGCATTTCTAACAGTTGTTTTAGTGACTCTTTTTAAAGTCTACATTCGGCACTGTAATAATACTAAAACTTAAGTCACTCCTCTCCATTGCTTATTTGCATGTATGTTCCTTTTTGGAATGAGTCTTGAAATTCAAACACATGTTTTTGCAGATGTTGAGCATGTCGCTGTTACACATGACAATGTAAGCACCAGGTCCAGCGTCAGTCCCATATGTTTACAAGGGAGACGTATGCTGTCGCTCACAGTAGTGATGCAAAGAGACGTACAGCGTGAAAATCATAAACAATTTACACCTATTTTACAAAAACATAAATATAAAGTGGCATAAAATAAATAGAGTACTTAAACCTCAAATGCTATTCACAAATTATTATTATTCAGAAGATAATAAGCTACTCGAAGAAGGCAGCCGTTATACCTTTTAAGGGGTATATTGGCGACTTAATTATTGTGCAGCTAGCTAAATACTTAATTCAGTTGGAATTGAAGTATTATACGCTTAGTAGATCACATCAACAGAAATCAAAGAAGGTTTATTTATTAACTAATTAAAAGCATGTGGTTACCTGAGTGTTAACGTAGATATAGTTTCAGTCTTTTATTTGCATCCATTTGAAAAATAGGTCAAATAATTTCTTTTCCCGACGGTCAACGGTATTGTATGATATGGTATTTACTTACTATACATACCCATTTAACATTCGTTTATATACAGCAAAGCGTATTTTCCTGTTAGGTGATCAAAAAGCTGCAGTGTACATTTGTAATGCATCATTTCATTTAGTTGTTAACGTTCTGTTTACGCGTCCCAAAGACAGAGTACTAAATCGATTAACGCTATTAATATTTCACAGCAGAAATATATGATGTATCAGTTATGCAACAGAGTGACTGTGTTGAAGCTGGCGCCATGGTTGAGTAGTTAGACCGCTTCTCACCAGAGGGATGGATCTCAGGAGACGGTAGGGATCGTATGCGAGATTTGTGGACAAAGTGGCCTCTGGATGGGCTTTCTCCGGTTTCTCGCACCATTCATATCACCAACTGTTTGATCATCATCTTTCGTTTCATTCATTTCACCCCCACTGCAAATCATCTACTTCCTCATTCTCATACCAGGCTTCGGGCTGATTATACATTTCTCTGATACAGAGCCTTTCTGCTACTTAACAGACAACTGACTTCACCTGGCCACTTGTAAGTCCTGGGAGAAAGGAGGATAAACAGAACGAGCAAATGACTTCACTCAAGATATTTGTACTGCGGGTTTGTGTAAACATATCAGGTACTTCATATTTCGTAAAGTCCTCATGACATTTAACACATTTATTTCGAAATTATGAGCTTTACTGATTAAGAAAAATTATGGGTGAATGGAATTATTAAACCAAACTAACTTTGTTGTAAATAATGTAGAAAAGAGATCCAAATCAAGTTATAAATAAAAAGAGACATATTAACCAAGTAAGGATTTCAGAAGTAATCCGTTTTCAATGCCTTGCTACTTTTTAAACAATCATATTATCACTTAATTTGTGTATTATGTTATAAAAATATATTAAAATTATGCAGAAGGGAAGCTCTAATTGAATATTACCTTTAATATAATTAATGCAGCAGGGATTTATATGACCTAAAATCACTATAATATGCACAAAAATAACGGTTATGGCCTAATATGCCATTGTGCATGTTCTTTACAAAAGTATGCAAAATAACGTAATAAATTTGACCCAACGATATTAAAATGAGGCCAATTTCTATTGCAAAATAAATTAGTAAGCCAGTTTTGATAATTTACTATTTATTCGATAGTAAAATGCACACGAGAAGCAAGCTGAACTATGAAATTTGACAGAGTGTGTTTTTATAGACATTATAGGAGCACGTGTGCTTTTTACGTCCTCATTCTTAATTAATGAGATCTGAGTTGTAACACAAAATGATTGCCTTGTGAAAATTTTAAAATAAAATAAGTTTCCTGCTTTCAGTCAACAAAGTCTTGTACATAGAAAAACTTCTTTCTAACTCAAATGACAGAAGAGCAGCATATTTAAAATGAACAATCTATTTTCAATCTAAATATGAATGTTTAAAAGAGAACTTTTAACCATGTCAAACATATACTTGATTCAGATTTTTTACTTGTCCCATCTGCTTCACTCATGGCGCTTCCGGTTGCTCCAAAGCAGTTATAGTAGCAGGAATAAAACCAAAATGTTATTTTATATGTGAAAGTTTGAAATTTCAGCTGGCGGCAACAAAAAGTCTGGAGGTAACGTATAACGCTTTTAGCGAATGGGCAGCTTTCGATATTATAAGACGCAGAATATATATATCGTGCATTGTTATGCTTAAGGCCTTCCGGCCACATTGCTTCCAAAGATCTGTCGAACAACTTAGTAATATTGGAAAAACTTACTCTTCTTAATGTTAATTGTTTATTAGAAATGTTCGCCTAGACCATCTTCTTCCAAAGTTCCCAAAGTGATATTTTCAATTTTCTATCTAGCACCTTCTATCTGTGGAGACTGTGTTTTCATCAATTGATATCCACTTTTTTAAAATTTAAAGCCGTCTGTGTAATTTGTTGTATTGTGTTTTTTTTTTTTTTTTTTGTAGTTTCGGCTGACGTTGTTTCTTAATATGGAAGAATCAGAAGGAAGTTTACTTTATTTCTAAGAATTCACGAAATTTTAGATGGTTTAGTTTACTTAAGATAATGCCAGCACAAAGGGAACCTGCACAAAGTTCTCCCAGAATGTTGAATAAGCCAGGGGATTCCCCTAGGAGCATTTTCTGTAGTTTTACTTGAACATTTTGCTTCACTTTAGGCATTATTTCTGAACTATGATGAACATAGTACTTAAGGCTTCAATAAGGCAGAATAACACAATGAGACACTTGTCTGCAGTCCGGGGTATAGAATGACTTAATCAGCTACCTGGTCATAGAGAAACAATAGGCTGCACAAACTCACTGATGCGTAAAGCTGAATTCGATATTGTAAATTCAAACGAAATAAAGGAGGAGGGTGATGAGATGCGCAATTTTGAGAAATGTAACATGGAAGAAAGAAATTGCATGCTAAACTTTTGTACTTTCTGACGGAATGAAAATATTACAGATATGTTATTTAATTACAAAAATATACCCTATCATAAGGAAAAGGCCATGACAACAAATTACGTTTACTTCGCTGGTTCATAACAAGCATTTATGTGTGCTCGTATTTAAGGGGCATGCCAGTGCTACCGAAAAATATATGCCCTACCATAAAAATTCCAGTCCTAAAAATAATATACCGCATTCCACTTATCTACGGTTTGGATAACTGCGTATTCCTGTTCTCTTGAAATTAAGAGTTGATTCGCGTTTGTGTTCTAGATTCTATTTTCGAAATGGCTATGAGAAGTCTTCAAGTGAATTATTCCTTTTTTCATTAATAGTTTTAACATATTTTTAAATACTAGTTTATAATACCAAAGCATATAGAAATTGAGATTGAATCATGAAGTCTTTAATTTTAGATTGCAATCTGATTGCTCTTACGTGTGATAGCTGCAGGTATTGCATTCCACCCACAGCTTTGAAGTCTTCCAAATCCAAAAACAAAGCATTTTTAGAAAATAATACTCCACAACCTTGTGGTTGTCTAGAAGCAGAATACCTCATTATCAAGGAATTCAATAAATGCTAACCATTGTGCTTGTACTCCGACACCATTTAAGTACCTATATATCAGTTGAGTTTTTTCAAGAAAGCTCCTCTACTTCAAACAACCATTTGAATAAAAAATAAACAACGTTATTTACTTTTCATATGTTCTTCTAACATTGGTATTAAAGTATCACATGTTTAAAAGTTGCCTTTAAATTGTTTGTTACTTTTATTCAACTTTTGTATGACGTAGAAACCTCAAACATGGAAATAAGAGTAGACGGTTTTGGTAAAATGTTCATATGGCAGATCGTGTGCATATTGTTTTAGATATTCTTCGCAAAGAATAATTATTAACCAAATGCGTGTAATATTGCAGTTCAGTTTAATTTCCCCATCTTGAATATAATCAAATTCGACTTGTCTTGTTCTTAACTGTTTCTAACCACACATTTATCGTGAGTAACATGAAGTTGAATGAAGGAATAGTCTTTTCCTTTCTTTTTTCTCCCCCACGGTATGGTATGCAAGAGGTACCTGTCAATTGGTTGTAAGATGACAATGCATTTGAATATATTAATTATATATTATATACACATGTTATGCTTATTTCTAAACTAGAACCACATTCTTAAGTTCTGTGTATATACAACGAGTTTAAGTAATAGACTAAAACGTTAGTCAAACACTAAGGCGAATTGTTTAATTTAATAGAGAACATTAACTAGCTAGAAATATGAAAATCAGACTAGAAATACGCATGTCCTATGTGAACAGAAACGGCAGGGTAACGTCTTCCGAATATGGGCAGGAGTAGGAGCAATGGTGAGTCTACGGAAGCCATTACCTGGCACACAAATTGGACAGTGGACTCTTTTAGCTTCCAACGTACTTGGGAGGGAGAATCTATGGGCGAGCAGATGATACCACGATATGTGCAAGCAAGAACGAAATCCCTAACGATTCCAGATGGAGCGCAACCTGTCTCCGACTAGAAATGTCTTATGATCTCGTGAGACAGTGATATTTATCTAGGAAGTTCACCTCAGCAGGCTGACCAATGTCAGGGGGAAACGTTTCCAAAACGCACAATCTGCTACGTGTAACAACATCGAGCGCAATCATCTTAGTCCTTCAACCACCAAACAGATGAAAACTATTGATGGATAGCAACTTTGTAATAAAAGAGGAATTGGCTCTTCTTTCTAATATGCGACGCGGCGATCTTTGTCTAATTCCTTCACACTTTTTTTATGTTTTTATACACAACAATGATTTTTAATATAATTTCTTTACTTTTTAGTGCAATTTCGTGTTGGAGAGCATTATTTTAAGGTTATTAATTGTTTGTTTATTTACTTACTGCGTAATGTAGCCATATTGAAGAATTCAGTACTGCCAAACTAACCTTGTTTCTCCACTGGACGCAATACTGCCAAGAGTCTTACTTGTCTCTAAATCACACTATCTAGCAGACTAACACAAAGTATTACCTAAATTGCACCACATAGCTAACTAAACACTAACTAACATGGTTTGAGCAGGGTAAGTTATCGCCCGGTCAAATTTTGTTACTCATACACTCCTTTGCACATAAACAATCCTAAGACTCGACGATAATGAAGTGCTCCGTTGGAAAGACATGTATGGGCTCTCGGACTGTATCGGACTAGTTCGGCTACTGCCGAGAAGTGTGCGTTATGTCAAATGACACCAAGTATACTGCAATGGGGAAAATTGGCGGTCCCGGTCACATCGTTCAAATTGACGAATACAAAACAGGACGATGCAAGCTTCATCATGGGCGCTGCAGTTAGACTGTAGAGCGTATTTGCATCCCTTCTGTTGTTGGGGCATATCGTCATCTGCACCTCATTCGTTTCCATGTCGATCATTCCCAGGATACAGTTGCCCTCTACGACGCGCCCGCGATGAAACTTGCGTCGTCCTATTTTGCATTCGTCGATTTGAACGACGTGATTCGGACCGCCAGTTTCCCCCCTTGCAGTATACTTGATGTCATTTGATATCATGCACACTTCGCGGCAGTAGCCGAACCAGTCCGATACAGTCCGTGAGCTCATACATGTATTTCCTACGGAACACTTCATTATCGTCGTGTCGTATGATTGTTTATGTGCAAAGCACTGTATGAGTAAAAATATTTGACCGGGCGATAACTTAGCCTGCTCAAACCATATTCCTTTGCACGCGGACTGCGTGACCTATGTCTGGGCATTTCTGCAGAGGTTGGCTACAAGTTTTACATATCTTTCATATGTTGCCTGCAACGCGATAACCGGCTGATGGTCAGCTTGGGCAATAGTCTGGCGTTGCACAAAAGAAAGTTTCTCCGAAGAATTGCCTTAGTATTGGCCTACCAAAAATCATATTGATATGAGTATGTTGGTGTATTATAAGGGATTTACGAGAGACTTCTTCATGTAGATGTTGTTCGCCTCATCATACCGATGTGGCATAAATATTCCCTTACACCAACTTCAACTATGAGTGGCTGATCGTAGTCAAGAAGCAATTCCAACTTAACTCTGGTATATAGCTACACGGCATCCCATGAAGTGTGTGAGATGCGAAATAGCAGGATTGACTTTATGAGTTTTTAGGTTTGATCTCCAAAAATCTCAAGGACATCGGAGAAGAACATCAGAGGTTGATTAGAAATTACTATACTCCCCTAAGTTTCTGATGACAAACTCCTTCAATACATTTTTGCATGCACGTTCTCATTCTGAATAATTGTTTCTTCAATCATTGTAGAAAGTATCCTTTAGAGGTAGTTGTTTCACGTTCAAGAATTCAGTGATGTGAGCTAATCATAGAGGAATAACTCTTCACAAGGCATCTAACTCAATTTGTCTTCTCCAAAGTTCTCCTCTATTTATAAATGCGCTACTAAATCTTTTGGGATTTTCTCTGAGCTTTTACAACAGGAATTGGAAAGTATCTACAAATGCATGTCGTATGCACTTGGGTTATGCATGCAGAAAGCTATAAAATTAGGAAATTTACAAATTAGATTGCACTGGTTATGTAGACATTCCATCGTTATTGGCCAAGTACAAGACCGTGGTCATGTACTTTACAGTTCTCTTAGGTGGCATAATGTAGAAGACTCGAAAAGCTTTTGTTCTTCATCATTGTTAATGGATCATTAATTTTGAATATAATATTAACCTTCTTGACAAAGAAAGAGTTCTCCATGAACTTTCAAGAAGTGTCATGTCCTCCGTAAACATACCGTGCTCTACGATGATCGGTCTCCAGAAGTTCGGTACTTGTTGACGATTTTACATAAACACGAAAGCTCATTGGGGAAAAAAACTTTAACGGTGATACAGCTTAACAGTTTAACTTACACACATAGTAAAATATATTAGTAACATCACTTATAAGAAGGTCACTGTGATCAGTCAATTCTGTCCTGTTTAGTAAACACTTCGAGTTTATCGTTCAGTCCGAACACGTTTATAAACCTACTATCGACTTTCTTAAACTTAGGGAGTTTGGCCAAGGCCGCAGAGAACGATATGCATGCAAAGTCCTTATTTTCTCGAGGATTTTTATACTTGCAAATACTTTGAGGTTTGTTTTCTACAAATTTTGAAAGGTCAACATAAATTATTTGTCATTAGAGCTCGGATTTTTGCAATTTTTTTTGCATGATAGTTAAAACATATGATATAAGAAATAAATTTATTCCACACTGCAAGGAGGTTATTACAGAAGTTTTATAATGCATATAAGCGCATATTTTATGCACATTTAATGCATGTTTAGTGTATATTTAACTAATTTGTGCATATTTATGCATATATTTTACCTTTTTACCAATGATTCGCACAAATAATTCACCCCGATACTTTAAGAAGAAGAAAAGGATACGAGAAAATTTCTTTTATGGCTCTGTGTAGGACTTAGGTATCATGTTCCTAAATCCATAAAAGGTCGCCGAGAATTAAGAACATAGCTACCAACAACGAGTATTTCCAGATATAAAACATGGCGCTCAACAATATAAACCAAATAACGTTCAACAATCACATGCGATAAATCTTTAAAGTTCCCTACGGTAGTTGCAACCTAAAACTAGGTATGGTTTGTACTTATATTGCAAACGAAGCCATCTGCTGCAAGAATAACATCTCCAAGAATTAAAAAGTGTCATTTTCAGTTAACATTTAAACTTGTGCTAAAAACAGGTGCAAGTGTGTTAAGACATGTTTTATTTTTGTATTTTCAGAATGTGTTAAAAGTCCATGCAATGTTTGAATTAGTGATGTCAGTTTTATTTAACTAAATAAACCCATACTATTTCGATACTATTTCTATAAGTGCATGGGTATAATGCACTATATCAAACAACCATAAACTACGTAACATTTTCAAACAGCTAGTAAACTTCAATTACTTCCTTTAAAATGAGATTCTTCCATTTCAGTACAAAGTCTCTTGCATTTTATTTCTAAGATGGTGTTCAAAAGACTTTCTAAATACTGTAAAAACTTAGTCTGTGTTACAGACATTATCAGTGATATGTGCATACACAAATTTGCATTCAGCTGTGATGTTACTGTTAACAGACTGTAAATACTCGGCTCTTTCAGGGCAGCTTGAATTATACGTTGTTTTGATTGCTGGATATAATAATTTCAATCTTTACATGTGTGAAACATGACGCATGAAATATGATTTCAGACAATCTCGAAAAGTTAAGTCATATTCCACAACAGCTTAGTCCATCTCCCGGCACCCGTATATTGTGTACCCTTGTGCTACTTAAAAATCTAAATTAAATACTAAATAAACACGTGGGTTGTACAGTGAATAGTGTAAACTGGATTCCTATGCTTTTGTACTAGTCGGCCAAGATATGAATGCACTTGAAGGAGGGCGCCACTGTTTTGCTTACTACATGAAGCTAAGGGAACCACGCGGAGCGAGGGGAAGCGAGGGGAATGGTGATACTGGGAATGTACAGTCACACAATTAAAACTACACGCCTGCTGATGTCTTCAAGTTAGTTTTCGGAAGTAGCACGTCCGGGAATGTTTGTTTCAGGTCCTTCATCTGCTGTATCCGTGTTACTGTTCCCTTCATCAGCTGTATAAGTGTCACTGTTCTCTTCATCTGCTGTATCCGTGTCACTGTTCCCTTCATCAGCTGTATAAGTGTCACTGTTCCCTTCATCTGCTGTATCAGTGTCGCTGTTCCCTTCATCAGCTGTATCCATGTCACTGCGTCTTTTTGCTTCAATATTCATATTCTCAAAATAACATTCATCACGATTGCAATCTTTACTGTCCTCATCGCTGCTCTCTAGACCCACGTTTATAATTATATCTTCAATTGTTTCCTCCAATCTCTGCGCTTATAATCTTGCTCAATTCTTTTCACTTGTCTGCATTCTGCTATCCAATCAGTTTGTGGAATTTGAGCTATTCGGCTTGTCATAGCTTTCAGATTACTCAAAGTAATCGATGATACTTCTTTGCTGCAATCTTTGTTTAATTCTAGATAGCTCTATAGGGTTAAGCTCACAGTGTTACAGAGGAAGGCATAAGGCTGTAAAATCCCTTTGTTCCAGTATTCTATCAAGCCAATAAACAGACTTTTTAAATTAATTTTCACTATCTCTAGAAGGTCATTTTTTTTTTACAGTTACGGATCATGTTTAATTGTCTTTTTTGTTAGCCAAAGAATAGCCTGTGCCTTTCGAGGTGAAGTACTGTGGGCGTTAATTTCCTGTACGGTATGACACAACAATGCTTTTAGGTGGTGTATTGGATATTAATTTACCTTCTACCCACTTTTTACAATTTTGACTGTTAATTTCACCATGGTTATCTGATGATTTGGATTTTGAATCGTAAACCAATTCAGTTTCCTCAATAAATCCCATGGATCCCCCTGCATGTACAATTGCTCTTTGACGAGCACTAGTATTAGTCAAAACACCTGGTACTTCCTCATATTGCTGACACTCCGAGGGTCGTTGGCGGCGACCTAGTGGCCTATGTTGGGGTGCACCCAGCCGGGACACATGGAGAGAGAATGCCCACACCAAGCAGAGCTGCTAGAAAACGAGTAAGAGCCGTCGTGGATAGGGGCGCGTCAGCGCCTTCACCACCACCCCCTCGAGTGACATTGGGCTCCGTCAGCTGACGGATGTATGACAGCCTCGTCTCGGACGGTTATGTGAGAGGGAAGCCGTGCAGCGTGCTGGTGGACAACGGGGTAGCCGTGACCATCATCAGACCTGACGTGGCCAAGTGTTTACCGTCGAGAAAGCCAAACTGACCACACCAGCTTATGACGGCACCTGACGACACCTTGCCTGTGGAGAAGGATGTTGTGCTTAAGTTGACCTTGGGACAGAGTTCCATGCGTCAGTGGGTGTTCTTCGTGAAAGTGGCTGATGAGGTGATATTGGGACTGGCTGTCCTCAGGAGCCACGAAGCGACGGTCGACGTCAGTAGGAAGGTCCTGCGGCTTAACGGAGAAGAAGTGATAATCCGGCAACCCGAAGAGCGCCTTGGAATCTGCAGGTTCATCTTGAGGGAAGACATCCCCGCGAGAAGTGAGGTGATGGTGACGGTGCGACCGAATCGGACGAAGAACATGTTGCTGGACCAGAAGACGCCTGTGCACGAACAGTGTGTAGCCAAGACATTTCTGCCGTGTCGAGAGGAGCTGCCTGTAAGGCCGATCAACCTGACAGACACTGATCTCTATGTTCCGGCCGAGACGGAGCTGGGGACGTGCGAGTCCGTAGTCACCGTAACCGCAATCGACAAGACAAAGGAGCCGGCGCGGACGACACAACTGGGCTCCCAGCTGGAAGGCTTATTGGAGAGGGCGGCCGACCAGCCGAACGTAGAACAGCTGGAGAAAGTTCGACAACTGCTGAGACGTTACCAGCACGTCTTCAGCAAAGGCGACCGCAACTACGGTCGCAGGGACCGAGTGCTCCACTACATCGACACCGGAGACGCCCGGCCTATTCGACAACCACCTAGACGCGTTCCACTGGCGAAACAAGTGCCTTTACGGGACATACTGGAGGACATGAAGTCCAGGGAGGTGATTGAAGAATCTGACAGCCCTTGGTGTTCCCCTGTTGTTCTGGTGATGAAGAAGAACGGCGAGCTATGCTTCTGCGTGGATTACAGTAAGTTGAACACTGTCACCAGGAAGGATTGTTTCCCCTTACCCCGTATTGACGACACTCTGGACACGCTTGCTGGTGCACTGTTTGTCTCAACCCTGGACCTGAAGTCGGCTTACTGGCAGATAGCTCTGGACCCGAGAGACAAAGAGAAGACTGCAATCTCGACAGGCCTAGGGTTTGGCAATTAACAGTTATGCCATTTGGTCTCTGCAACACACCAGCCATCTTCCAACGCCTCATGGAGTCAGTGATGAGAGGATTGACCTATGACGCCTGCCTGCTATACCTAGACGACATCATCGTCGGCAAGACCTTCGAAGTTCATCTCGACAGCCTGAGCAAGGTGCTACAGATTGCAGGCGGCCAATTTGAAGCTAAACGCTAGGAAGTGGCAGCTCTTGTGCAAGGAAGTCAACTATCTGGGCCACATAGTCTCACCAAACGGAATGGTCACAGACCCGCAGAAGACACAGGCAGTGAGAGATTGGCTTCTGCCAAAGGATAAGAGAGAATTGCGCAGTTTGTTCGGGCTATGCAGTTATTACCGCCGCTTCATAGAGAGCTTCTCCAATATCACCAAGCCCCTCACTCTCCTCACGGAAGAACACCGGCCATATGTTCGGAACGAGGACGCCGAATAAGGATTCCCGCACCTGAAGAAGACACTGTGCAGTGCTCCCATTCTGGGATTCCCACAACCAGGTGGCGTCTTCATTGTGGACAGCGAGGCCAGCGACCACTGCATTGAAGGTGTCCTATCTCAAGTCCAGGAAGCCCACGAGCGGGAGCAAAACGCTATCCAAGGCTGAAAAGAACCACTGCGTCACCCGGCGAGTGTTACTGGCGAAAGTAAAGAGCTTGGACCGCTTCCGCAATTACCTTTACGGTCAGTCATTCCACCTGAGGATTGACCACTCCGCCCTCACCTGGCTATTGAGTATTAGGAACCTAGAAGTCCAGACAGCCAATGGGTCCAAAGGCTGCAGAAGTATGACTTCACTTCTGAACATCGTAGAGGGAAGAGCCACGGCAACGCAGATGCCATGTCCCGAAGACCCTGCCCAGAAGAGTGCGGTGAATGCACAAGAGTGGAAGAAAAGGTGCGTGCGGGAGCTGTCAGACTGGTCACGGCAGTCCTTTGGACGGCTGGAATAGCCCAGGCCTGAGGAGGTAGCAGCTGGTGGACGCCGATTTGAGACCAGTCTTGAGCGAAGTGGAGGCAGGAACAAGACCTGGAAGGACATCGCACCAAGAAGCGCCACATGCAAGTCATACTTGGCCCACTGGGACTCGCTAAAGGTTAGAGGGGACGTGCTGTTCCGGGTGTGGGAATCACCCGATGGGAAGACGCAGAGGGAGCAGTTGGTACTTCTCTGGAGCAGGTCTTTATAGGAAGTGCAAGCCGGTACTTCAGGACAACTGGGAGCGAACAGGACGATCGACAAAATCCGAGAGCGCTACTACATTGTGAGGCTCCCAGTAGACGCTGAGAGGTGGTACCTTCAACGTGATGTGTGCGCGGCGATTCGCGGGCCCCAGAATAGTAGCCGGGTTCGCATACAGCAGTACAACGTCACAGCGCCATTCGAACGGATCGCCGTTGACATAGCTGGGCCGTTCCCAGTGCCCGACCGAGGCAACAAATACCGGATGGTGGTCGTGGACTACTTCACCAAGTGGCCCGAGGTATATGCCATCCCGAACCAAGAGCAAAGACAATTACAGGCTATCTCATGGAGCAACTGTTCTGCCGTTTTGGGATGCCGTTAGAGCTCCACAGCGACCAGGGCACCAATTTTGAGTCTAACCTGATGAAGGAGGCACTTGAAGGACTTGGGGTGAAGAAGACCCGCACATCAGCCCTACATCCGCAGTTGGATGGCATGGTTTAGAGATACATCATGACTTTGAAGCAATACTTGAGGAAGGTCTTGGCCAGCCGTCAGCGAGACTGGGACGTCAAGGTGCCACTGTTCTTGCTGGCTTATCACTCTTCAACTCACGACACCACTGGGATAACGCCAGCCAGCTTAATGTTCGGCCTAGGGTTACTTCTCCCTTGTGACCTGGCTTTTGGGGCCACCCGTAAGCAAAACAGCCAGCAACCGAGTATGTGAAGAACCTTGTGATCCATCTCCACAACATGCTTGAAATGGCTCTTCAGAACATCCAGAAGGCGGTCGACCGCATGAAGACCCGACACGACAGGCAAGCACGACAGCCAAGAGTTTCAGCAAGGTGACGTGGTCTGTATGTACCACCCGACCCGGGCCAAGGGACGATGCCCGAATCTTCAACAACCATGGCAAGGACGTTCCGGGTGGAGAAGAGGATTAACGACGTGGTCTACCGCATTCAGATGGTGCTCCGGGGAAAGATGTTGGTGGTACACCCGGATCGTCTGGCCCACTACGATTGTGCTGTTCGGAACAACCAGCCTTTAGGAGGGAGCAGTGTCGCGAACCCGTTATCGTGATTGAGCGGCTTGTGCACATAAAGGAACTGATATTGCATCACGGGGAAAATGATTTTGCGGAAACAGACAAAGAGAGCGAAGAGATAAAATTTCTGTCGAAACATATAACCTTAGATAAATTGACGAAAAAAGGCTATATCTCTTTTGTCTTGGTATCTGTTAATATGACCGAGTCACAGAGCCAACAATTATTTAAATACATTTATAATTTACAATAATTAACAATTAATACTAAGACCAATTTACGAGTATTTATTAATTATAACTTGCATACAAAATAAGTAAATACATTTTTGTATATTTAACATAAAAGGTACATGCAAGTTTTACAATAAGGTTTACAAGCCCATGCAGAGATTGGTATTATAACAATTCTTAGTTAGTAAAATACATAGAAGATTAAAAGAACTATGTGGGGATTCACAACAATATATTATATTAGTTAAAATATGAGGGAAAAAGAAACGCAATAAAATGTTGCCCAGTTAGAGCCTATAGAATTCGTTATATTTATCTTTCGAAAATTTTGTTCTTATTTCATTTAAATAATAACATAATTTCATTTTTCTAATTATTTCATTTATCATTTTGTTCTGGATGTATTTGTCATATTCAACTCTTAACATTAAAGTATTTTCGCATTCCCATATACTATGTTCAGGGGTACGTACCTGTCCACATGCGCATACATTACTATCTCTTTGACCGAACCGATATAAGTACTAGCTTACTGACCGTGACCTGACAAATAATGGAGTAGATCATATGTTGGCTGTAAATATCTCATTGATAATCTTTCCTTTATATCGGCTAAAAACGAGTAAGTCGGCCGTAACCTTTTCCACTAGTATCACATTCATCCTGCCAGGTTTCTATTATTTTTGCATTTAGTTCTAATTCATCTTCGATCCTAAACCCCGCTAATTCAGAGGCTCTTAAGTTGTTGCCTTTACGTAGCCAATAACGCACAGCTCTTTTTCTTATCTCTAGGTCTATTGGTAAAACACTTAAAATAACAAGCAGGGCATCAGTAGGAGTGGTGGAAAGTGCACAGTTAGTCTAATTAGAGCTTTCCTCTGCATACCTCTTGAAAGTGTTTTACAACCTGCTAAGTGTACTCTTTCCCCACAACAGCTAGCACCATATCCCACTATAGAAGCTAAAATTGCGTTGTTATAAACCTTTATTGCCCTGTACGGTATTTTACCATTATTCAAAGTTATTCTTTTGAGTTCATTCATTAATTTAAATGTCTTTGCAACTGCTTCTTCCAAGTGCATTTTAAAAGTCATGGCTTCATTAAAATATACACCTTAAAATGTTGTGCTATTGTCTCTGGTAATAGATTTAGTAGTTATTTTTATTATTGGGAAACACAAGAGTTTGCATTTAAGAAGTGCAAATTCTGTTTTTGATCTGAGATGTATAGTTTTTGCTCATTAGGAGAATAAAACAGTTCATCTAAAATATTATTTTATTTATTTTCTAACTCTCTTCTGGCTTCACCTTCTACTATTATGAATATATCATCTGCATATACCACCACTCCATGTACGATAAATCAGCCAACTGCTGTACACGGATTAAAATTGGATCTAAACCTATGTCCCAAAATAACGGTCCACAAACCGACCTCTGGTGGCTGGCTTTAGTTGAAATCGTACTACATTTATTATCACCTATGCAATAATGTATATATCAGTTCTTACAATAATCCAAGATGATTTTATATATTTTCTCAGGGCAACCTAAAGTTAACAAATTTCTAAAGAGAGCGGGCCACCATAAGTTATCGAATGCTCCTTTTATATCGACTGAGATACACAAAATATATTTCCTGTCTGAGGCACTTACGATATCCGCAGCATAATTTATGGCCTGCTCTGCCGACTTGCCGGGTCTAAAACCATATTGATGCTGGTACATTCCGTTGATCTGTCTTACTTCCCATATTCGGTTGCAGATTATTTTCTCTAGTAGCTTTGCGAGTGTATTAAACAGACATATAGGCCTATAAGGTTTCACCTGCGGTGGATTCTTATCAGGTGACTTTCTCAAAATTACCAAATTGGCCTGTTACCATATGTTGGGTATTTGTGTCTACCTAATGCACTCGTTGAGAAGATCAGGAAGATTTCTTTCTTTCTTTTTTTTTTTTTTTTTTTTTGTTTTTTTGTTATTTACTTCCTCCAACGTTAAGTCATATCGGACGATGAATGGAATGGATGAAATGCTGCTCAAATGAGCCCAAAGTTCATTGAGCTTACCGTTATCTGAAATTTCTCTTTCAGGATAAGGGAAAACCACAGAAAAAACCTTATACAGGTAACTCACCATGACCGAGATTCGAACTCGGGACCTCTTGAACGTGAGGCAGATATTCTACCACCACGCTACCGAGGCGTACATCAGCAAGATGCTGATAAATCCTTTCACTCAGCACCTGGAGAACTTCAGCAGATGTATTATCGGGACCAGCAGCATTCTTAGGCTTCATCGTGGCAATTGTCCTTCCTCTGCTGTTACTGAAGTTACTTCTGTATTGCCAAATACAACGCTTTCCAAGCTGTCCCTAATTGCTTTAAGCTGTTCGTTCTCTTCATGTATCATATCTGTAGGGAGAAGTTTATCCACGAGATAGTTATAGGTTTGTACTATTCCATTTATATATTCGCCGTTCTCCTTTTGAATATTAGATGATATCACAGGATTAAAGTTCTCCATCACGATCTTATAAGACATTACCCGGGCGTCTCTCTGGAAACAGTCATGGGTAAATTTGTTCCAGCATTCATTTTGGTTTCTTTTCAACATGCTAGCAAATTTCTCTTTATTCCTTATATAAATAATTAATTTTATTTGCTTTTCCTCCAGACTTATAGCCTGCTGATAGGATCGTTTGGTTTTTCTGCAGACTCTTTTCATCCTTTGTAGTGCCTCGGACCAGGGCGTATTAGTGGATTTCCTTAAAGTTCTCTTCAAAGGAATACATTTTAACATTGATAACCTAATATTTTTTGTCAATTTAGCAGCCGCATAATTTATATGTATACCTTCCTGTATTATTGGAGTTAATTCAAATACTTCCCTTAATTTATCCCAATTTGCTTTTCTATAATTAAATTTAATATTTTCTACAATCATATTTTTATCATTCTTGGTTAAATTAAGTGTTATTAGATTGTGATCGCTTTGAGTCTGTTCTTATGTTACGATTCAATCCTTAATTATAGAAGTAGCCCTGCCATTACGTAGTGTGATATTAATGTTAGATTTCCCTTCATTAAAACTTATATACGCAGGGGGGTTACCAGGTTTGTTAATTACTTCCAAGTTAAGCTCCATAATAATGTCTTCTACCATTTCTCCCCTTTGATCAACCTTACCGCTAAACCAAAGGTGCGACTTAGCATTAATATCAGAAGTAACAATGATAGGCTTGTTCCCATGGGTTCTACACACGTCCCTTAAAACTACAAGGCCCTCTTATATGTATTCAGAAGGTTGACAATAAATATTTAATAGTATCAAATTAAAATGATTCAGGTATAACTCTAAACAATTATAGAAAGTGTTATTATATTGTTCTAACATGTTCAATTCTAGTGACATCTTGATTGATAGAGAACATTCTGGAGAAGTCTAGAATTATCAATGGAGGTATATATAAGAGTTCGCTACACGCCAGCGTAGTATTCGTAAACAGAGTGTAATCAGAACTCATTTGTGTGTGCGTATAGCTGTATTTTGAAAGTGAAATCTTTGTTTGTGGTTGTGGCAGATAAACTGGAAGATTGTAATTGTGTATGTGACGTAATTCTGCTACTGTAATGATTGACCAAACTGTATTTCTACGGAAATAATGAACATTTGAATTTCTGTAAGTTGGACTTTAAATTCTACGAACCAGCAAAGTCACAGTATCGTAGAAACGTTTTACAATAATTTTAAGGATATCCATCAGAGGAAAACATTTGCCAAAATTAGTAAATTTGGAAAAATGAATGATATCTATTGAAATATAATAACGTTCTACTTTAGTCCTATGTAGTTTTAAAATGTGCATTGTTTTACATATAATTGTAGCAGAATTAGTGAGTTAGTTTTCTTAAATAAAATGAAGAAACCAATCAAGAGAACCTTGGGAATCTTCAAACATTAAGTTATCTGAAGAGGAGCAGGAAAAAAACGCAGGATTCTTTCTATTTGCACTAAACGCTTTCTTTTTTCTTTTAACGCAATAAAGTTCGTAGCACTGTAAATTTAGTTTTAAATCTTTTAACTCGCTTTGCTCGGAAATTAATTTATAACCACATTCTCATTTTCAAAATTTTTCCATAAAATTACTGTTCAGTATAAACCGATTAAATGTTGCTTAGATTCTTGAAATGACAGGATAAAATTATGAGATAGAATGTTGTTAACACTCTTATTTTGAAATCATGAAGCAATAGTACTCATTTTGCGTAAACTTTTAAGCAAGTGAGTTATACGATTCAAATTTAACATTTATACCATTGCATACTATCGGATGGTTAACAGTTGATTTCTGCAATTTGTTATAGCATTGAAATTTTAAATGACAAATGTTTTAAGAAATAATTGAATCGTGCAGAAAATTGTTTCAAAATCATAATACCATAACAAATTACACACATACACACACACACACACACACACACACACACACACACACACACACACACACATATATATATATATATATATGCATGAAACTTGATCTACATGGTATACCATCTTAAACTCTGAACACTATTAAAATGTTTAACGAATTGAGCTGAAGGTGTGGGTATTTCGATGGGTTAAACGAAATGTATGAGAGGAAAAGAATGAAGTAGAACCTTTCAGTACAAACAGCAGTGCCCAATGAACTGGTAAACATGGACACAATGCGATTAGCGGCAAACACGAGCCGTGTAGCAGGCAGACGGAAATAAGATTAATAGTGGGCATTTGAAGTTCCAACGAGTTGCCAAATGCATACGGCAAGATTTCAACTGCAACACGCTTCTGGAGCTCAGAAAAAATAAATGGATATGAATATAAATAAAAATATATTCAATTTGCCAATGATTCAATAACTCGCATTACTAAGGATATTGATAAAAGAAAAATTAATGTGTAACAGTTATAGAAACCGATAGATTTGGTTCCAGGATAATGTATGATAGTAACCGTTGCAAGGATCCGGATTAAATTCCTGTAGTTCGCTCAGCGTGAACTTGAGTTTCGTGGTATTCTCTGGTGAGTAGGCGAATACTGTTAAGGTATTTTCTCATATACAATGATTTCTATTCCTCACTTTTCTTCATTCTCATGTTATAGATTCGTGGTGTGGTTGGCAGTGCCGAGTAAGAATGGCACTGGAGAGGGAAATGCTAAGGGCCAATTAGGCAGTGGCGTTTCAGTGCTTTAAATGAATGCATAAAACTGAACAGTGCAAATAAATGTCAAAACCCTATTAACTGGCGCTTCTGATCTAATCATGTAGTATGGCACTGTTTAAGGATGACCTTTTTACTATAGTGGACATTTAATTTAACTTAATTCAAAACGCTTAATATATAACATAAATAAAATACGACCTTGATAGCCATACCTTCACATCACAGGTGTGCTGCTAGAGAAAATACGTTTATTGTTTTCACTATCACTGTCACTACCACTGCTGGAGCTATCATTTGTTACCGTATTCCAATGATGTAATCTATAACACCCGACACGCTTCGTCTTTTATTTTTTCTAATATTCAGCTTTTGTTTCCTCTACTTTCTTTTTTCTTGGGCGATGGACTTCCAAAAGTGGACTAAATCTCCTTTTCTCAGTTCTCGTTACAATTAAAACCACGTTTTTTGCAAGAAATTCATCATCTCTTTCTTGGTAGAATATTTGGTTGGGCACTTTTCAGATAAGATTCAATGTCCAAAATTATAACTGAAGAAGGTGGAATATGTGGAATAAACATTTCTTTGAACCACTTCTGTGGTTCATATGTTCATAGTAACCCCACCAGTACTTCCTGCCTTACAACTCTGCCTCGCTACATTCACAAACCCCTTCTTCGCACCAGCATATATCGTAAAAGAATGAGCCGATTGGCTACATAGTAGATTGGCAAGTTCAAAAACCTCAACAGCCAGAACCTCTTCTCGAGCTACTGTCCAACCAAGATTTAACTAAATAAATAAGTTTCTACCAGATTTTCGTGAAACTTTAACACGTCCGAGATACTCATGCCACTGTAGAATTTCCGGTTTCTTCATTAAAATTTTCCGTTTGCTTCCATGTTTTCTTCACTTCAAGCCAATAGTTTTTAAAACTCTTATCAAAGATTTTGTGACCCAAGGAAGATATATCCTCTGCTTAACAATCGGGTGGAATTTCTTTGATTTCGGAATTACTTCCTGTATTTTGTAGTATTCCTGAAAAACTTTGCGGATAACACACTTATCAATTTCACTCACAAACACTTTTCGATTGTCTTTCGGTGTGTTTCTTTTCCCCCTCTGTATTGAGGATACGACAGAACCTCCACTTCGCTCCTGAACTTGTTTACGCTCCTTTCTAATTTTCAGAATAAAATGTTCTGATTTTCCACAATTGTCTGCTGCCCGCGCCTGTAACGTAGGTGGTAGCATGTCCGGCTCACGCAGAAAAAAAAAGTATTATTTTTCTTCAAATTGTTATGCTTTTTAAAGAGGTCCGGAGTTCGAAGCTCAGGCACTGTGAATTATTTGTATAAAGTTTCTTTTTTCAGTGCTTTTCCCTTATTCTGAAAGATAAATTTCTGGTAACTAAGCTCTGTGAACTCTGGACTCATTTGAATATCATTTCACCCATTTCATTCATTGCCCGATATGACTTAACGTTGGAGAACGTGAATTACATATATTTTATATATTATATATTCCGCTGCCCCATTTGTTGCCTGCTTGAGTGGGATATTTAAAAAATAATTTTGCCTGGATTCCTTGTATTTTATATTCCAACAAACGAACCTCACTATGGACCACAAGATTTCGTTTACGAATGACCTTTGACATTTCTTCTTGTGGATGACGTACCCTCATCCACAATAAGTTTCAATAGCTTGACACTTGTGGCAAACAAATGCTTAGAAGCGAGAGCACTACCACTGAAGCTAGTGTAAGGAACAATAACAGCCACACGTCACCAGCATATCCCCCGTAAGTTTTCCCCGCGTCCCGCAAACTAACAGAGCTTGCTCTCGTACAGTACATTAAAAGGTTCATAAGAGAGTGGTAGGTGAACACTCTCCGAACTTAACACGCTATTGTACTGCTTAATCTAAAGTCATGAGGTCAGTTGTTCCTGAGTTAGCAAATAACAATTCTAAATCTGCCATATTTTAATGTATAAGATGTTATAACAAGTTGATATCGTTAACAAATTTGGCAAAAACAAATACTACTTAGAATTAAATAAAAGTTATATGCTGTTCATTGAAATTCGTTTTAAGTAATTTAGTGCGAAAGGCGTCTCTCTAGCTTCAAACTCATAAACAAATCATTGTAGTATCATCACCCTTCTTTCACATTTAAACAAAACGTCTGTTTCGACTTTAAATTGTCCATCTTTCCCCTGGCCTTCCAATATAGCATTGCTCATCTATCATTTACTTAGCACGTCTCAAAATACTTGTTCTTTAGATATACTTTGTTCAAATATCTGTGTATATTGTTAATTTGTAATTTTTACTATATTTCTGAGAATAACAGGAACTTTGAGTTTACAATCTTTCAAGGCGTTTAATATCATCTTAACTCCAATTCCTGTCGATTTAACCGGTCAAGTTGGCAAAGCCGTTACATTGTAGTAGTTTTGTTTGTGTTCCTTTTCTAGTTTGGCTTTAAGAGTTCTTACCATCTAACCGAGAGGGATGGATGGCTCAGGCGGTTTCGTCTGTGGCTCGCACTCGGAAGTTCCGGGTTCGATTCCCTTGGCCGGCCTACCGAAACCATGGGCTTTTTCGGCGGTTTCATCTCGATTATCATTTCATATCATTTTTCATCTGGTGCTCACTTTCAGAGCAGAAAGTGTCGGCGGAATTTTCGGCGCTGCATGACTGTGAAATGCTCCTGGTACACACTTTCTACGGACTCAGGGCCGACCTGGTGGGCCATTTCAGGACCGCGGTGGGTGGAATGCGGCTGTACTGCCCAGCCCAGGAGTTTCCAACTGGGAAACTTTAGGGACCCTCCCCTCTGCGTTGTCTTAACTCCTTGGGACGCCCTTCCCCTCTCTCCTTACAGATCACCCTTACTCCCGAGGATGCCGGACTGGTATAGGTACAACAGACCAAGACTGGAACTCCGTGCGTGTCCCCTCCGTAGCATAATCCAATCCTACCATACTCCTGGAAATTGAAATAAGAACACCGTGAATTCATTGTCCCGGGAAGGGGAAACTTTATTGACACATTCCTGGAGTGAGATACATCACATGATCACACTGACAGAACCATAGGCACAGAGACACAGGCAACAGAGCATGCACGATGTCGGCTGTAGTACCGTGTATATCCACCTCTCGCAGCAATGCAGGCTGCTATTCTCCCATGGAGACGATCGTAGAGATGTTGGATGTAGTCCTGTGGAACGGCTTGCCATGTCATTTCCAGCTGGCGCCTCAGTTGGACTAGCGTTCGTGCTGGACGTGCAGACCACGTGAGACGACGTTTCATCCAGTCCCAAACATGCTCAATGGGGGACAGATCCAGAGTTCTTGCTGGCCGGGATAGTTGACTTACACTTTATAGAGCACGTTGGGTGGCACGGGATACATGCGGACGTGCATTGTCCTGTTGGAACAGCAAGCTCCCTTGCCAGTCTAGGAATGGTAGAACGATGGGTTCCATGACGGTTTGGATGTACCATGCACTATTCAGTGTCCCCTCGACGATCACCAGAGGTGTACGGCCAGTGTAGGAGATCGCTCCTGACACCATGATGCCGGGTGTTGGCCCTGTGTGCCTGGGTCGTATGCAGTCCTGAGTGTGGCGCTCACCTGCACGGCGCCAAACACGCATACGACCATCATTGGCACCAAGACGCCATCGCTGAAGACGACACGTCTCCATTCGTTCCTCCATTCACCTCTGTCGCGACACCACTGGAGGCGGGCTGCACGATGTTGGGGCGTGAGTGGAAGACGGCCTAACGGTCCGCGGGACCGTAGCCCAGCTTCATGGAGACGGTTGCAAATGGTCCTCGCCGATACCCCAGGAGCAACAGTGTTCCTAATTTGCTGGGAAATGGCGGTGCGGTCCCCTACGGCACTGCGTAGGATCCGACGGTCTTGGCGTGCATCCGTGCGTAGCTGCGTTCTGGTTCCAGGTAGACGGACACGTGCACCTTCCGCCGACCACTATTGACAACATCGATGTACTGTTGAGACCTCACGCCCCACGTGTTGAGCAATTCGGCGGTACGTCCACCCGGCCTCCCGCATGCCCACTATATGCCCTCGCTCAAAGTCCGTCAACTGCACATACGGTTCACGCACACGCTGTCGTGGCATGCTACCAGTGTTAAAGACTGCGACGGAGCTCCATATGCCACGGCAAACTGGCTGACACAGACGGCGGCGGTGCCAAAACGCTGCGCAGCTAGCGCCATTCGACGGCCAACACCGCGGTTCCTGGTGTGTCCGCTATGCCGTGCCTGTGATCATTGCTTGTACAGCCCTCTCGCAGTGTACGCAGCAAGTATGGTGGGTCTGACACACCGGCGTCAATGTGTTCTTATTTCCATTTCCAGGAGTGTATATATATATATATATTGTCTTTACTGAATTTAATTCCAAAGGTGCGAAGATGGTTAAAAGTGAGATTGTTTCCAAAGGCGAACTTTAATTAATATATGTAGTGATTCCTCTTCTGAAACATATTAAACGTATTACTTTGGTCTATGTTACCAAGGTTCAACTGGTGGCCACCCATTCTGGCTATGTTCTTTTCTGTGGTTTTTCCCTGAATATTTCCTCTCATTTTACCTTGCTCTTCCACGTATCAGCGGACTCCAGAGTTGCGTGTTGGTAAACGTCGCACACATGGCACAAAGGCTCGCTCTTGCGCACCTCTGCCTCAAGTTCGAGAGGTCTCGAGTTCGAATCTCATTCACGGTATAGTTCTTCTTTCAGGGATTTTCCTGATCGTGAAAGATGAATGTCAAGCAACTCAAAGCTCCACAGACACTGGGCTCACTTCAGCATCATTTCATCCATTTCATTTATCGTCCGACAATGCGTAACGTGGGAGGAAGTAAATTAAAAGAAAGAATGAAAGAAGGGCTTGCATGCTTGAATTTATTCTCGGCTCCACCAGAGGATAGCCCTCTGAGCCTTGACTATCGAGTCGAGCTTTCTCCGGTTTCCGCTGAAGAACAGCCTCTAAATCTCTCTCGGTCAACTTGAGCAGGTCGTCGCGAAGGCCTCCTAGCCTGGTGGGCAAGCCAGTAAACTTTGGAGAACTCTGTGTGTCTCTGCTGATTACGTTGTCCATTCCTGCAGCCCATACGTCTAATGCGATTCCTTTATCTCATCCATTTCTGTTGGGGATATACACACAAAAGGCCCATTTACGGGTCAAGTTCCATATAGATGTCCTCTCCGCTCTTGGACTATGTCTCAAAATATTGATATAATTTTTTCATTTGATACAAAGCATGTTGAGACTGTATAAGGACACCTGAGAAGATAATTAGGTGAATAAGAATTCAGCGGTTCCGGTCTCGTATACTATAATAAAGCGATCAGGGTGAAGCGGCACGCTGCCTGCAAGTCATCCTCATTAATTTACTGAGCTCAGGATGTTTTGTGTGAACGAAGGAAAATTATGCAGCGGTAGTACGGTCCATCAGGTCTATTGAGCCATATGTAGTATGCCATGCGCCATCTAGTTCGTTTATTTGTTTTCTCGTCTGTACACAAGCTTTGAATACCTATGCAATCTTTAACAACGCCTTTCAGCAGGATTTGAGTCTATTAAACGTATGCTGCATGTTAAGTGCTGTAGGTTCTTAGGTTCGCCTTCATTGCAAACTTAATATATCGATTGTTTCTTGAATCAGACGACGGCACCACACTAAGTGAAAAAACCGATTAAGTGACACAGTTACTATAATTTTAGTTTCATCGTAAAACAGGATATTTTATGGAGAAACATCACTTTTCTGGCTCATTTTTTTACCTTTTTTCAAGAGGAATGTTTTGCTACCCATCACTGAAACTACTTAATCTATTACATAAGTCCAGTAGGTATTAAAATTAGTAACACAATATAATGACATATTTAGACGACTAGATAAACGACGAACTATGGTTAAAATGAGTACGTGCGTTCAAATTGCAGAGAGAGAGAGAGAGAGAGAGAGAGAGAGAGAGAGAGAGAGAGAGAGAGAGAGAGAGAGAGAGAGAGAGAGAGAGAGAGAGATAGGAGAGAGAAGACAAAATTAATAGTTCAATTCTGGTGAGCATTACTCAACGTAGATTTTCAATATTTACATCATAATTTTAAGTATTTGATTAATCACTTTTAACAATCTAGTACATCTAGATCGTGTTTAAAAGTAACCCACAGAGTATATTGTGTAATTTCACTTTGCTTTACACTTGCTATTTAATATTTTGACACTGAATAATGTGTAAAAGCTACCGGACTGCTATTTGTAGTGGTTTCCTGGGTAAATAAGAGAGAGAACTAACATTTCATAATAAAATTGTACACAAGGGCAGAATAAATTATGCCAAAATTATAATAGTTGTACAGTAATATGTTATCTTTGAGTGAACATCTTCTACGCAGATAACATCCTCCACCGATTCAGATCTACCAAACTGGAATGGAGCAGTTACTTCTCTATTACAACGCAACTTCGACGAAACGCTCTTTTCTTAAATAGCATGTATATCTGCTTAGGTTTAAGCCAACATATTTCATTTCAAGTTTTCTTTTTGTAGCTCCTTGCATCTATGCAACCATTATTTACCATTTCCTGTTAGGCATATGTAAATATAACTTCTATAAAACTAGCTACATGATGTGTTTCAAGTTCAAATGATTAAAATGTAATCCAGCTACTGGTTTATACATTGATTTTATTTGGTGGTAAATTTATATTCTAGATTAGCAGTTACATTTTCATAGCTTATTAAAAGTTAAGTGAGATTTTTCAACGATTCTAAACAAAATATATGAATTAAGAAACTAGGATAGATAATGTGATAAAGGATTGCAGTTTGATGAAAATATTGAAAACATTAGATCCTTCTGCTTTGATTCCTTATTGCGTACGTTTCATTTGGTGTTTTAATTCATACTTTTTACAGGTATTTTAATTATTCTGAGCATACAACTCTAAGGCACTTTCCAGTTTTAAATACAGATTTTTCATAACGTTATTTCTAATCTAGGCGTCACACAGTTTAACAAATAACAATTTTCAGTAAAACTCAGGGACTACTAAACAGAATTAGTGATCTGTTATTGGAAAGTGTGCACTGACTCTGTTACTTTCTCACTACGTATAGTAAGCAGAAGAAATATTCTTTCCCAACTAAAAATTCGATGACAGGATACCACTGAAAATGTATATTTTGTGGCGCTGAGACCCTAAAAAAGCACTTTTAGATTGTTCTGTGTGCGCTTGTGCGTGCGCGTCTATCTGTCTATCTCTAATTAGTATAACTAAAACACAAGAAGTCAGTTATAAACAAAATTTCGTATCCAGGTTCGGCATCTTCCAAGAATGCTGCTTGAATTTCAAAACGGATCCCTATCCAAAATTTCCCTTTATATTGATTTTGTCAATTAAGATTGTAACGATGGTGGTATTCCGCCTCTACATACATTCATGAATTTCCCTCCACCAATCAGTGGCATAAGAACTATCCGCTACCGTATCTGTCTCTCTCTTTCTCTCTTCCCATATGTTTGTAACAGGATTGATCTAGTTAGAAACAGATTATATAATTATTTTAATGTAAATTTATATCTAAGTTTCTAGTGATTCATAAGGTACCTTACCGTCTTAAAAGGAACCATTACTTTTCACTTTCTTTTATTTTAGTTACCTGAGACTTCTAATCGGAAGACAAACCGTGGTGTGATTAAGCAACTGCGTATGATATTCTGTTCTGAGAAGTCCATTCAGTTGCGGCCGTCATCTCACACAAAGAAATGTTTCAGCAATAAATTACGTCATACATGATTATCGATATGTACCGGCCTGCATCCCACTTAATTGGAATGTGGGCATAAAGAATCAGAAAACGTCGCCTTTCTTCCTTTGTTTTTTAATCTTAAGGCTGTCTTCTCCTTTCACGATCCCTCTACCCAAAACAGATAAGAAATTCCCTCTCCACTCCATTTGTTGTTGGAGAAGACATTTCCAAAGTATGTGGATACCCTTGCTCACTGCGGATACCGCCTTATAATGGTGTACTTATTTATTGGTATACTGCACACAATTGCCACCTTTTCTTTTGTCGCCGGCCCTATGCCTTTCTTTACTGGGACACAAACATGACATCGAGAAAAATTTATGGTAGAAATGTAAGCCTTGTCACATACAAAACTTGTTGATAATTTACTTTTTTCTTCCCTTGTTGTTGTGGTAGTGGTGGTAGTCGTGATGCGTTCACCTTGTGTGTGTGTGTGTGTGTGTGTGTGTGTGTGTGTGTGTGTGTGTGTGTGTGTGTGTGTGTGTGTGTGTGTGTGTGTGTGTGTGTGTGAAAATGTCGAACTTGCCTCCAGAACTTGTTTGCCTTCTGCACAATACATTAGACGCGCAGCCAGGATGAAAATATGCACACATGTCATTTTCTTTTTGTTTAAACCTAAAACTAACGCCGTCACAATTAAAGCTGAATCTGTTTTTAAAAGTCTTATACAAATACCGGCTCATTCAAGAAAGGAAGAAATGTGACTGTTTCTCGTTTCTCTTTCCATGGTTATAACCAGACATTTGGTTTTATTTGCATTTGCATAGTAAGTTTGCTTTTACCTGTTATGTACGATTATGTGTGTCGGTTATACCATGGAGGGGGGTACCTTACGTACCGTAAGTTACGTCGATCAATTGTGGTTACCACCAACTATAACAAGGTAATAAAATGAAGGAACCACAGAAGTCAGACACACCACAGTTACGCACCAAAGTGACATATTCAGACTAAAATACCCACCAAAATCCTGTAACTGCTTAGAAATGATTATGAATGACTTGTCAGCCGAACAGCCCTCTAGAGTCCGCAGGGATCAAGTACCTTCTCTTTGAGCAAACATCCACGCCATCTGCCTGATATCATCTTACACTAGGAAATCTAGAAGTACACCTGACTTCTTCTGAAAGATGAAAAGGAAACGGAATTAATGTAAAAGTTATTGCGGTAGATCAGAAGCCATCCCAGCACTAGCCTACCGAGCGAGGAAAACGACGAAATACCCAAGGTAGAGTGGGCGGTCGACAAATACAAGCCTCACACATTTCTGGGGCGGAAACTAGCTATGTTTCTTGTTTTTTCTGCTTTTATACTTAATTTTTGAATCTTCGAGCATGTAATATACGTATTTTAATCTTTTTAAATTTATTATTGATACAACAAAGTCGCTACTACGAAGGTTCAGAATTGAGGCCTCTCCAAAATAAGTGGGAACATAAGCTGTAAACAAGGAAATGTTTTAAGAGCAATCATTCCAATTTTAGCTCTGTGGATAGAAATATTCAAGGTAAAGACCTACTCCTTCAAACGTTTTCCAGTGCTTCCAAATCTTGCCAAAAAACATCGCAGACGTGAAATGGTCTTTCTCAGCAAACAAATATATATTAATCGATAAACGTCTTAAACGTACACCACAGAATTTGGAGAAAATTATCATTATATACTGCAGAATCAATTACATTACTTGAATGTGTAGGGAGGAATATATGTTGTAAGTTTCAAAAGGTATATCTATTAACTCTTTAAGATAAATGCATTAATTAAATGTTTAGGGCATATCGACATTGTAAGCCATATTTTAAAGTAATGACTGCTTGAAGAATTTGAAAAGAAAAGCAAATATATATTTCTGAAGCAGGTTTTTCAAAACTATAACATTAACTCTTTAGAATTTTCAAATTATATAAAATTCTTGCCAAAGAAATAAATTTCTCGGTTAGCGACCTAACGCTAAGGAATATAGCAACCTGAAATACAAGAAAATGAATCAATAACTTGAAAACTCAACTTGTAAATTCTAGTTTGGGACATGAATTCATAGAGGTAAATTACAGCTGCTTCCCTGAAAATAGCCTTCTCTGCAGCCACAAGCAACTTACTCCATACTAATCATGCACAATTTTCTTAAAAAGTTTCGAATTAAAGTGTACAAATTTACACTTATTTCTGAGTTGAATAATGATCTTCTGATGTTTGAAAAATTACTTCTTTGTAAAATATCAGCAATACAAGAATTTTCATGCACTCGATGAAAATTCAAGAAAAAGATGCAAATGCCAATAACGTAACAGAATTACGACGTAAAATAAAAACAAAACATAAAAATAGAAAATGGATGAATGAAATGAAATAGAATTAATACAAGAAAATAGAAACTGAATGCCACTGTAAAATTTACGCTGCATTTCGGAGAATATTGATTTTGCTAATTATTATTTTCATTTTCAGGAGAGTTCTTTCCCGTGCTTTCAGGTAAGTTTGATCATGGAAGTGGAAATTTAGGTTTGTAACCGAGCGAGTTGGTGTCGTGGTACATATTTGCGACTTGCATTCTGAGGTCACGGATTTAATCCCCGTTGAATGCATAATGTGACATAAGTTTCCCCATGACACTTAGGCGAATATTGGGGTATCTACTAGATATCATACTACGATTTCTTGTCCAATAATTCCCTGCATTCCACTTCATTTCAGGCGCATGTTGCATGGCGGTGGCGGTTTGGTAACTGCTGTTATCGGCGCTGGATGGTGTTGTGGGGTCACTGTCCCCAGTGGGGAGACGCATGTGGACCCCGATCCTGCGATATTGATGGCTGCGTAGTGAATTCTGGAGCCGGGATGAACTCAGCTCCACGCCTTTCTGTGGTGTTTCTTCCTGACCCTATAGCCTACTGAGATTCCCGTACATCATCCCTTCCTCCTCGGAGATGTTAGCGTGAAATAGATCTGAGTAGGGGTTCTAGTGTGCGAAGTGTTCCCTTCTGTCTTCCAGCCTTTGGTCTTTATTGTTTTATATTTGTAAAGAAAGAAATAAGTTTAAATAAATGATTTGTTGTTTCTTAACTTACCAAATTAAAAACATAGATTTATAACAATGAAATATATAAATGCTTATGATAGCTTATCAAAGCATTCATTGGAAACACATGAAAGAATGAATGAATTCCTGTATTTCCTTAAGTGGAGCATACGGCCCTCTGAACCGCGCAACCTCGAGGCCCGTAGGCAACGGGTTGAGGATCAGAGGTTTTCTGGTCAGAGAGCTTCCGGGATGAGGTATCAGCTCAAGGCGGGAAGTAAAAGTAAGTGTTGGTAATGATGTTTACATTGAAGATATGAAAGCGAATTGTCCAGGATACAATAACAAAGAGAAGCCTCATGGGTAAGGGTTGTGGTTTAGCACACAGTTATGGTGTAGTTACTGCAGTGTAAATAACCTTCGTATAAGGCATAAAATGTTAAATTGTGGAAACGACACGCCTAATGGATACAATGACAAAAAATAATTTAGATGCTGTTTAATCATACTTTTAAATAATACTCGTCTTAATCGCTGTTTAAAATACATTAAAACTAATTGTGTGTATTATTTAGAACTAAACAGTAGTAGTAAGCCATTAAGAACACTTGCATTCAGACGTTTTCCTCTCCTTTTCGTGCTACAAGGTCATAGGCCGGTATGACTGCTCTCACGCTTTATTTTTATTCTTTTTTATTCTTCTTTTTTTTAAGGTTTAAACTCCCGCTTTTACTACATGCGGCTTCGCAGGCGGTGACACCGAGGATACACGACATGAAGATAGAGCACCGGTGGAATGAGATGGCGGGGTAAAACGGAGCACCTGGAGAAAACCTGCCCCGACGCTGTTTTGTCGACCACAATTCCCACATGTAGTTGCCTGGGAACGAACCCGGGTCGCGCTGGTGAGGGTCGAGTGGTCGAACCATTCTGCTACGGCGCGGCCTTCTCTCGCTTTCTGTCAGCGGTGGATCCTGACTCCTGTTGCAGCAATAATAATAATAATAATAATAATAATAATAATAATAATAATAATAATAATAATAATAATAATAATAATAATAATAATAATAATAATAATAATAATAATAATAATAATAATAATAATAATAATAATAATAATAATAATAATAATAATAATAATAATAATAATAATAATAATAATAATAATAATAATAATAATAATAATAATAATAATAATAATAATAATAATAATAATAATAATAATAATAATAATAATAATAATAATAATAATAATAATAATAATAATAATAATAATAATAATAATAATAATAATAATAATAATAATAATAATAATAATAATAATAATAATAATAATAATAATAATAATAATAATAATAATAATAATAATAATAATAATAATAATAATAATAATAATAATAATAATAATAATAATAATAATAATAGTAATAATAATAGTAATAATAGTAATAATAATAATAGTAATAATAATAATAGTCATGAGAGAGCGTAGGCTTTCACGGCCGGAGTCAATATAACTGGAAGTTATTTCCGGGCTGTTATGCCGTGGTCTGCTGGATTTGTAGTTTCCAGACGTTTCGTCCACAACTGCGGCGGAGACTACGACCACGCCACTGAAGATGTCCGCCGCAGTTGTGGACGAAACGTCTGGAAACTACAAATCCAGCAGACCACGGCATAACAGCCCGGAAATAACTTCCAGTTATAATAATAATAGTAATAATAATAATAGTAATAATAATAATAGTAATAATAATAGTAATAATAATAATAGCAATAATAATAATAGTAATAATAATAGTAATAATAATAGTAATAATAATAGTAATAATAATAGTAATAATAATAATAGTAATAATAATAACAGTAATAATAATAATAATAATAATAATAATAATAATAATAATAATAATAATAATAATAATAATAATAATAATAATAATAATAATAATAATAATAATAATAATAATAATAATAATAATAATAATAATAATAATAATAATAATAATAATAATAATAATAATAATAATAATAATAATAATAATAATAATAATAATAATAATAATAATAATAATAATAATAATAATAATAATAATAATAATAATAATAATAATAATAATAATAATAATAATAATAATAATAATAATAATAATAATAATAATAATAATAATAATAATAATAATAATAATAATAATAATAATAATAATAATAATAATAATAATAATAATAATAATAATAATAATAATAATAATAATAATAATAATAATAATAATAATAATAATAATAATAATAATAATAATAATAATAATAATAATAATAATAATAATAATAATAATAATAATAATAATAATAATAATAATAATAATAATAATAATAATAATAATAATAATAATAATAATAATAATAATAATAATAATAATAATAATAATAATAATAATAATAATAATAATAATAATAATAATAATAATAATAATAATAATAATAATAATAATAATAATAATAATAATAATAATAATAATAATAATAATAATAATAATAATAATAATAATAATAATAATAATAATAATAATAATAATAATAATAATAATAATAATAATAATAATAATAATAATAATAATAATAATAATAATAATAATTAATAATAATGATTGATGATCTAAAGCAGTGTTTGTCAAAGTGGGGTCCGCGAGGAGATGTCAGGGGTCCGCGAGGGGGTCCCTTAAGTCAAGCTATAATGTTAAATTAAAACTACAGAAAACGTAAAATTGTATTTACTGAGACTTGACAGAGATCTTCGCTGACGTAACTAGCCAGGGCATTCTTAATAATAGCACATTTAGTACAGTGCACGTGCACATGTTGGACTGGATTACTATATCAGAGAGTTTTGAACGGCTAATTTCACCAAAATGATCAACTGCCATTATAGAAGTATCTGCGCATTCAAATAACGAGAGAGTTCCCTCAGCATGGCTGGTTTTCTCATTCTTAATAATGGGTTGGTTTTCTAGTTTCGTTTGCCCAGTTGATGAAAAAAGTTTCATAGCAGCGCGATGCTTTTTTGTTTTATGTATTTTGAAGATCACCTCTTTTTGCTACAAGTTCGCATCAACACAACTTGCTGAAAACCTTTGTTGCGTTCTTTACAACTTTAGCGACCCAATCTTTAAACAGTTCCTATTTTAGCCACTCTTTGTTGAATTTCTGGGTGTAAGGAAGTTTTCGTGGTATTTCAAATGCTCATTATGCTCTGAAACAATATATTAACTATACTGGCTGATCTATATTTTAGCGCAATGCTACAATTAGTAAAGAATGCAATAATGTAGTATCTAATAGATAACTCCACTTGCATCAAAAACAATTTGTTCACTTTCTCCATACAAATGTAAATGAAGTAAATAATGATATTACTTTGATAGAAAATTATGTATTAGTATTTCGGTTATTAGTATAATTTTAATTTTCGTATTGCATATTATAGGCTTTAGTCTTCAATATTAAAAATAAACAATTCTTTGGAACATAATTTTAAAACAATTATGTGTAGTATTAATATGTTCGTTTTGTTTTATACTTCAAGGTAAAAGTGTGGTTTTTCAGGATTTCTGCCTACTGATGTCTTAATATCGGGTTTCATTACTGAAAATGAGTTATTCACGAAAATGAAATTTTTACGTGTAAAAAAAAAGACTTTCGTTTTAAAACAAGTGTTTCTCGTTAAAAAAGGTCAAAATGTGATTATTTGACGATATCTGCCTGCTAATGTCTTAATATCTCGTTTTATTACTGAAAATCAGTTATTCACGAAAATGACATTTCTTTGTGGAAAAAAAAATTTGGTTCAAAACATCCCATCTCTGATCATAAAGAAGAGAGACAGTGACAATTTTGTGTATATGTCAGCACAAGACTGGGAAATAATTAGAAATAGTCTTCATGAACTGGAAGCAATCTTCAAAGAGAAAATCTATAAGTTTAGTGATTACAGTGAGAACATTGTATATAGCTTTAATGTCATTGTGTTTATGGAAGACGAAAGAATCGGGTTTTTGAATACAGCTCTATATAGCGGGGAAATACTTTTAAAATTTTGTGGATTTTCTCGATTAAAGAGATTAGAATATTATACTCAAAGACATTTAACCAATCTAGTTCATTGGAATGAAACAGAATATGTAGGGACAAGGAGCTGGAGAAGGATGGTACTGGAAATTTACAATGATACTAAATATAAAAATGATTTTAAACTTATTTATATATATAATCTTTATTCACTTGAAATCTTTTACATGCTTCTGATATTCCTAATATCCTTCATTACTAGAATCCTTGCTGGAATGAGAATAAGGACTGCATCACATGAGTCAGGTGTTTGTATGTGAAAACTCTGTCATGCATTATCAGACAATACAAAGTAGTCTGTGCAGGTATATTTGCAGTCTGAGTGAGTAATCTTACACATTAAGCATGCCAGCTACTCACATTTATATGAAATATAGCTCACTTTTAACAACTTGACAATTCTTCTTTGAAATGTTTGCACTAGTTTGAATTTCAAGTATAATATTGACAGCACCATTTACAATTTTCTCAGGCTGATGCGAGCAGTCTTTAATGAACAATGGCGCATGTTTAAGAACATCTTTTCACTTTAATTGAGGGTAACATTTTTCCCGTAATAAGAGTTTTGGAACTTTGAATACACTTCATATAAAGGTGCAAATCTCGAGCTCTCAAAGTCCAAGTTCATGTCGTGATAAGGATAACACTCAGTATTGAGATAAAGCCCCAAATTTGTTATGTTACACTGATCAAACTCGGAAGAGTCTTTCGAGGCATTATTTGCTCTCTTGACGTCTGGGCCCCCACAATTGCAAATCTGGGCTTCTCCGGCTACGAAGTTGTTGCGACGTTCCATGTAAAGATTTAGTTTGCGGAACAGATATGTTTGCTGGATATGTAGATCTATGGTTCTAAATGCAAGATGCAGCGGTCTGTCTGAGTTGACGTTCTTGAGGATTTGTATATTTTCAGTGTCAGAAAGGTGGATTACAGGCATTCTCCATTCGATACGAGTAAGTTTAACGATGGCATTTCATTCTCATTTTGGTGTAAAATGCAGTTCTTAGAGTCCTTAACCCCCCAGAGGCCTACTGCGGTAGGTACGGGAATTGACGATCCCTGGGTCCCGAGCCAGCATGACACCCTTGGTGTGGGTTCCTCTTAGTAGTGAGGGGTCAGACAAAACACCCACCGATGTGTAGGCCGTGCGTGGAGACCCGTGTCTGTGGAAAGGTTTGTCCTAGTGGTTGAGGGATGTGCATCTAAGCTCGTTCCAGTGGTCTTCTGAATTCGGGGAGGGGGCGCATTTCCGATACACTACTTTGGTTTCTGCTGCGCCTAAACGGGAGGTTAGGGACTAACCCACCCCTAATCATTCGGCCAGGACTAGGTGCTGTACCGAACTCCAGGGTGAGTGGGCCGTGTTGCGGAGAGCTGTACAAACCTGCTGGCAGGAAGAGTGGTCCGCTCCCTGCAATGATAAACTTAGGTCTGTAAAAAAACTTCCGATTCCCTGGGTTACCTCCTGTCGTTCATCTCGTCGTGAGGAGGTGAGTTTGGCCCGGTTGCGAATTGGGCACTGCGTTTTTACTCATAGTTTTCTGTTTGGAAGGAGCCTGCTCCAGTCTGTCCGTTTTGCAACGAAGCTTGCAACGAAGCGTTTTCTGTCCGACACGTGCTGCTAGAGTGTTTTTGCCCAGCACACGTTTGGACGTCTCTGCAGCTGCCCGCCAGCTTTGCAGAAATGATAGCGGATGATAGCAAAGAAGTGGAGAAGGTTTCCGGATTCCTTTCTAGATTAGACTTTAGGATTTAGTGAAGAGAATTTTTGGCAGTTTAGTTTATATTTCTTTTTGTTTTATGTAGTTTGTTATGTGCATGTATGTATTATAAGCTTATTTACATTTGTGTATAGCTTTAGAGTAATTTATATCTGGTTTTTGCCATGACAAATATTTTAAAGGGCGCTGATGACCTGTACAGTTGACGCCCTTATACAAATTATCATCATAACCATCATTAGAGTCCTTTTAATCGAATGAGCACTAGCTCAAACTTGCTACTAAGAAGAAGATCCTTTTGGTCATCTGCAAATCCCAGAAGTATTGAAAGGAGCACTATGGCATTGAATGCTGCGCTTGTTGAATGCACAATGTGCACCTCTTCTTCAGGGTAGCACCATTCGGCATTGAGCAAACGATTTGATTGTATAGGGTTGAGAGGAGCATAGTTGCGCATAGTCGATGTAATGCCTGGATTCCTTGTTCTGTCTATAAAAGTTCCATTCATGTCCAGTGGAACATCATGAATCATAAATGCCAGAGCACTGTTAGTCAGCTTCGAAAGCGTAGCTGTTCGGTTAGGCTTAGAAATAGATCCCTCAATATAGAGATAACTCCGGTTAGGCAGAGTATATAAAACTTCAGCTTGACAAGGGATCCTAATCTCATCATTAGCGTCCAGAGCCGATGCATTATATAGGAGAAACACATGTTCCTCTTCTTTAGGAATCTTATCCTTCAAACAAGGGAGTTTCGGTCCTCTTAAAGATGTCCTTTAAAGTATTCTGAAGCCCAAATTTTCCAGGAACTTCTTGTTGCTCGATGTTAACACTCAGAGAGTCAAAGAGAGAGTACGGTGAATATGCGATTGTACTGTTATATTATATCCTTTGCGATGGTTCCTCCTTCTAAAATCTATTCCCATTTCAACGAATATGAAGCGTATGCTTATATTCTCGTTTCTAAAGTTGATGCTATCTTCGTAATGGTCGACCACCCGAAGAGTGATTTCATCGATAAAGTTGGTTTCTATGATAGGCAGGTAAATGGGGTTTAGAGACTCTTGCGAAATGTGATATCCCGGTGGGACAGAAAGGAAAAATTCATAGACCGAGTGACCTCTTTTACCATCGACGAAAGAGCCTGTCTCAATACTGCACTCGTTTCGAATGATGCTCACCTTAAATATGTTTACTAGGAAATCAGATTCAGTTAGCTGATTAGGAGCAATAACTTTTTCAGAGATCTAAAAGAGATCCAATTGAACGCCCCCTAGAAGGATCGAAAGGAAAGGGGCACTTGATTTCAGCCTTCATTGCATTATTATGAGGGCGAATAGAGAAGTCGTTTTCATCCAATTTAAGATTATCTTTGGAGGTTTCAAGTTTCCAGAGCTATCGAAATAAAATGCGACATCACCTTAATTCTTTATAGCTACCCAATGCGTTCCTTCATTATCAGAATAATCGAGATTGACAATAAGCCTTTCTCGTCGATATGGCTTTGAAGGTGGCTGGCCAGGACTTCCTGAATCGCAGTCTTGGACGGGTTAGGCGTTTTTACGCCCAAACCCATTATTGTGAACCTCTGAAGCAACGTGAGAACCGACCGCCCAGGATGCTGAACATCGTCCGTCCCGTCCCTTGAACACGAGTTGTGCTCTGTAGTGTCAGTGGCCTTAGTGGTGACCGTGGTGACAGTGTTTGGTGCCAGTGCTATCGCAGTGACCTGTACAATAATCTGGTGGTGTAAGGTGTGGCCGTTACCTTTGAGACTACATATTCTTAATCTTTGTCTCTTTTCTGGATGCCGAGCGCGTGTTGTCAGATGCCGGAGGGAACATTGTGCTGATTGCAGCTTTCCTTTAAGAGGCGTGTGCCTCAGTTGTTTCGTGTTTCCTTTTTTCCCCGTGTGAGCGCGTCAAGGTTGGTGTGGTTCCTCTCTTGGAAAGCTCTCCGAGCTGACGAGTCAAGGTAGTCGGGGTTCTCCTTTCACAGTGCGCGCACAGTGATTTATAATTGTCTTAGCTCTCGGGTGCAGTTCAAAATCATGTAATAACAGGTGATAAAGTGAAATTATAATGTGTACACAGTTTAACTTTCGAGGAAGTTTAAGTTAAGGCACTGTAGTATAATTGTGCAATTGTCAGTGTGAACAAGAGATTTATTAAAGCCGTTAAATTATCAAAATAAGTTGTATAATTGTACCTTAGCCTTCGGTAACAGTTCAGGAGAAAACCGCCAGTTCTCTTCTCTTTAATCTTTTAATTACTTTTTCTCCCTCGGGGGCCTTTTCCTTTCTATTCCATCTCTATATTATGGCGAGTCATTTCTGCAAGCAGTTTATCTGCAGCTTTCTTCTTATTCACTGCTGCCGCAATTTCAGCCACACCTCTAGCTGCAGGACTTAAGGATGCAATAATGGGAATGAGGGGCAGAAATCCGCCATGCCTCTTCTTCCGGGATCCTGCACCAACAGCTACCTTGCTCTTCATAATTGATGTTACCAGCCTTGCCGCCAACTTTTCCCCCCAGGCTAGCGTCCGACGATTGAACTCTTTTCCAGGCCTTCTCTGCTAAGACTTTATCAGCAATATTTCTCGAGGCAGTGTCCTTGTGCTCTGCGTACGCAATGTCGTGAAGTTTACAAGCCTCACTCCAGGGTCTTCTCTCTTGAGGCGTTTTTCTAGTTTTGTACCGTGCCCGCAATATACCGCGTTAATGTACATACTTCAAACGGTAGGCGGTTAATGGGAGAGTTAACTATCCCTGATCCTCTTGACGTTTTATTCCTCCTACTTCCCATCATAAACTAATTTACTTTATGATTTACTAGCGATTGGGAACGAACTCGACAGTCAATCGTTAAGGTGGAGCTTGTGAAGCAAGATTGCTCTCTACCTAATCAGATGCTAGACTTTGAAAGTGATTTCAGGTGCGAACGCCACGGCAAGCTATTTTCTTCCAACGTCAGAGCTCTTATTCTAGGGAGCTGCAGTGCAGGATAAACCTATGTACTTCTGAATTGGCTGCTTCATGAGAATGGCTTACGTATTGAAAATGTGCACATATACTCAAAGTCTCTTTCTCAAACAGAGTATCAGTATTTCATAAAACTGCTTGGAAGCATTTATGGTATCGAAGTAAATAACTATGAGGACGCAGAAAGTGTATTACATCCCACCGATGTTAAAGAAAACTCAATCTTTATATTTAATGATGTGATCTCTGAAAAGCAGGGAAAGTTTGCCTCCTTTTACAGCATGGGTAGACGTCGAAATATAGATTCAATATATTTAGCGCAGTCCTATGCTAAGGTCCCGAAATATTTAATTCTCGATAATACGAATATGATTATTCTCTTTAGGCAAGATAATTGAAACTTAAAATATATATATTTAGGTTACGTAAACACCGATATATCATATACAGAGTTTAAAGGCTTGTGGAAAGGTGTCTGAGAGAGAGGAACAGAAGGAAGACCTTTTATAAAGTTAGTTCCCGAATTCTTTATGAATGACGGTCGATATAGGAATGCATTTGATGTATACATTAAAGTAGGAAAAAAGGAAAATGATATTTGAAGTTCATCGTGAGTATTGACAGGTTCGGAGCACGAAAAGAACACTCACCACTTTATGATAAGCAGAAATGGAAAAGACGATCAATTCAAGAACAAGATACTATCCATTATTAAGGATCCTGAAGGCCGCCTGTGATTGTCTTCGCCTCCTGGTTCGGGATGGCATACACCTCCGGCCACTTGGTGAAGTAGTCCATGACCACTTGTTGCCTCGGTCTGACATTAGGAATGTGGTCCAGCTATGTTGACAGCGATACTTTCGAATGGCGCTCCGACGTTTTACTACTGCTTCCGACCCCGGCTTCTAGTCTGGGGGCCGCGACGTGCCATGCACACGTGACCCTGACGTCACCATCTCTCAGCGCCTGCTTGGGACCTCAGCCACTAGTAGCACTGTCGGAGTTTGTCGATTGCACGGTTTGCTCCCAGGTGACCTCTTGAAGTACCGGTCTGCACTTCCTCCAAGAACTCCGAGACCTTAATTCGGAGAGGTACCAACTGTTCTCTCTGCGTCTTCTCATCGGGCGATTCCCATACCCGGAAAGGCACGCCCTCTCTTGTCTTCAGTGAGTTCCTTTGGGCCCAGTACGACTTGTAGGTGGCGCTCCTCGATGCGATGTCCTTCCAGTTTGGTCTAGTCCCTGTCTCCACATCTCTCAAGAGTGGCTCCAAGTCTGCGTTCGCCAGCTGCTCCCTCCTCAGGCCTGCGCTATCCCAGCCATCTGTAGGCTCTGCAGTGTCCACTGCGGCACACTCCTTCTCTTCCACTTCTGTGCATTGGCCGCACTCCTCTGGGCAGGGTCTTCGGGATATGGCGTCTGCGTCACTGTGGCTCTTCCCTCTACTACGGTCAGAGGTGAAATCGTACTCCTATAGCCTGTGGACCCAACGTGAGGTCTGACCTTCCTGGTTTCTAGAGCTCAGCAGCCAAGTTAGGACAGTTTAGTTTAGCCCAGAGGTTCTACTCCCATTAGTCCTGAACCCGTAGGAACTGGACCCGGGCCTCCTTCAACCAGGGAGTATCCGAGCTGTCCCAAAGGGCGCTCGGCATCCTCCGAGGTGCTTTCCATAGGGCAAGACCTAGAGACTAACAAGCCCCCCCCATCTGGTCCTATGGAGTCAAGGCGGAATGGAAGTGGATACGCCACTTTCGCGAGTTAACACTCAAGGTGAAGACTACCGATATGACCTCTGTGGGTCCACCTGGTGATCTAGCACAGCTTCTACTAGCTCTGCAGGCTAGTACGCGGGAGACTTAATGGCTTCCCTCAACCCCGTCCGAAGACGTACCCGATTCCCACGGGTTTCGGGAACACACTGCCCCTTCGAGTCCATCCCAATCCGAACAACTCCCGAAGGAGGGGCTCGGCTGTTCGGTCCGAGGTTCCTCTGGTAACGTCAGAGGTACTACGAGTGCTAGGGGTCCGTAGCGCCCGCACTTAGCCAAGTTAGGACAATTGAGTCCAGAGGTTCTACTCCCATTAGCCTTGAACCCGTAGGAACAAGACCAGGGCCTCTTTCAACCAGGGAGTATCCGAGCTGTCCCAAAGGGCGCTCGGAATCCTCCGTGGGGCTTTCCGTAGGGCAAGACCTAGTTACCTAACAAGCCCCCCATCTGGTCCTAGGGACACAAGACGGGATGGAAGTGGATACGCCACTTATGCGCGTCAACACTCAAGGTGAAGACTACCGATATGACCTCGGTGGGGCCGCCTGGTGATCTAGCACACCTTCTACTAGCTTAGCAGCCTAGTACCCGGAAACTTATAGCCAAGTTAGGACAGTTTTTTTGAGTCCAGAGGCTCTACTCCCATTAGCCTTGAACCCGTAGGAACAAGACCCGGGCCTCCTTCAACCTGGGAGTATCCGAGCTGTCCCAAAGGGTGCTCGGCGTCCTCCGAGGGGCTTTCCATAGGGCAAGCCAAGTTAGGACAGAGTGGTCAGTCCTCAGGTGGAATGGCTGACTTGTGGAAGTGTTCTAAGGTCTTTACCACCGCCAGTAACTCTCGCCTGGTGACGCAGTAGTTATTCTCTGCCTTGGATAGCGTCTTACAGTTGTCGAACTTTCTCGAGCTGTTCTACAGTCAGGTGGTTGGCCGCCATCTCCAGTAAGCCTTCCAGCCTGGGCCCCAGATATTTCATCGGCACTGGCTCCTGTGTCTTATCGATTTCTGTCACGCTGAGCACGGGCTCACACGTCCCCAGCTCCGTCCCGGCCTGGACCTGGTGATAGGGGTCTGCCAAGTTGTGCAGCCTCACTGAAACCTCATCTCGGAACGGCAATAATGTCCTGGTCATACAGAGCCCATGCACAGGTGGATAATGGTCCAGCATCATGTTCCTGGTTCGCTGACCTTCCAGTCGCGCCGTCACCATCCCCTCGCTTCTCGCGGGGACAACCACGTCATCCTTCAAGATGGCCCTGCATATCCAAGGTGCACTTAGGGTTGCCAGAGTATCACCTCTTCTCCATTGAGCCGCAGGACCTTCCTACGGACGTCCACCGTCGCCTCGTGGCTCCTGAGGGTATCCAATCCCAGTATCACCTCCTCAGCTGCCCTCGCAACGAACACCCACAGACGCACGGCACTCCGTCCCAAGGTCAGCTTTAGTAGGGCTCCTTCTCCACAGGCAAGTTGTCACCCGATGCCGTCACAAGCTGGTATGGTCGGCTAGGTTTCCTGGATGGCAAACCCTTGGCCACGTCAGGTCTGATGATGGTCACGGCTCCTCCGGTGTCCACCAGCATGCGACACTGCTTCCCTCTCACCCAAGCGTCCGCGATGAGGCTGTCATCCATTCGTTGGCTGACGGCACGCAGTGTCACTCGAGGGGATGGTGGTGATGGCGCCGACGTGCTTCTCGCCCCGTCAAGTCTTACTCGTTCTTCCGGCTGCTCTTCCTGGTGTCGGTCATCTTCGCGGTCATCGTAATGGCCAAGTTGCTATTTGCAGCTTCCGACTTTGGTGTTAATTCGGCCTTGATTTCTTCCATCTTCTCGATGATGCTGTCGTTGTTCCACCTCCTGACACCAATTGTGAGAATTAAAAGTCCGAGTTGCAGATATTCCAAATATGCTTCATTTCCGTAGAAATAAACTGTTCAGTTATGACGTAACAACATTACGTCACATACATAACACAATCTACTAAAGTAGATGACCACACAAACAGCGTTCTGATTACATCTGTTTACAACACTCCTGTTACGTCTCTCTGTTTGCGACTGTCTCTTGGCGAGTCGTCGCCTTCTTAAACACCTCATTGATAAATTCGAGAGATTTATGGAGCAAAAGAGAAATGGACTCTTCTATCACCTTCCAGTAGCACAACTTAATCTGTGCCGGCAAGTCCTTTATCTCCGGCGCTATTTTATCTGATTATGCAAGCTCTTTATCTCCGTGAAACACTATCTGTCTGTTATTTATTTGCGGCAAAACTTTTATGCCCGTCGCCGCGACAGTATTAAACTTTAGCTGATTTCTTCATAACCAGTTTTGGAATCAGAGTGTGTTGTACAAATTAAAAACAATGACAAGGCAAATGGGTATTTTCTTTTCCACTTAATTTGGATGCCAGAAAGTATAGTGACATTTGTTGTTTTTATAGAAAAATTAAAAGCTGAAATTTAAATCGGAGTAAAACTGACTATGGGTTCACCACTAAAACCTTTTGAGAATGACACAAGTTAAGATGATAATATGTTTAATCTGCAGCTCAGCAGCCACACTTTTCAGTATAGCATTTATACTGCATTTTCAAGACAAGAGAAAAAATTGAGTTTGCTTGTTTAAGAAATGCAGATATCAGTTTCACATAGAAACTACCGTAGTTAATTTTTCCATATTTAACTAAACAGTATTTACTATCCAAATGGATGTAGACAAATCAATAGAAAGCGATACAGTTATTAAAGCAGAGGAAGAGGAACGTAAACTACATACTTATGCTGTGTAAATGCGTGGAATAAGCACAGTGAACAGAGGTTTATTCAAACGTTACCACAACTATTTTCCTTTATAAAATTAGGACTCCATATACCTTAATGTTTACTTTTTGAAAATAATTCATTATAGGAAACTATTACTTTAGCAACAATAAATAATAAACTCGAGTTAGACAGATGGACTGATTCTTTAAAGCAGCCACTGATGAGGTTCCAATTAATTAGATAAAAATCCCTGTACCCACCGGGATGAATCAGGCGGTTACGTCAGTGGCCCCTATTCGGGAGGTCCGTGTTCGATTCCCGTGGCCGTCTATCTGACCTATGGCTTTCTTCCGGGGTTTCCCCCAGAGTTTACTGTCCCTCCATTCCCCCGTAGGGGAGGGGATCCGTCTCCTTCAGCTGCTGATGTGCGAGCGCTGCGGACCTCTAGCACTCGTGGTACCTCTGATTTTACCAAGAGGAACCTCGAGCAGAACATTCGAGCCCCTCCCGAATGGGAGTTGTTCGGATTGGGTTGGACTCAAGGGGGCAGTTTGTTCGCGACACTCACGGGAAATCTGGTGCCTCTGGCCAGGCTTCAGCCCCAGGATGGGGGCAGAGGGTTCCCTAAAATGTCCCGGGTACTAAAATGCCTGCAGAGCTAATAGGTGTGCTAGATCACCAGCCGTCCCCATCGAGTTTGTTCAGCAGTCTTTCCTGCTGGGTTGACGCACATAAGTGAAGTACTCACTTCCACCCGTCTTGACGTTGTCGATGGGGGCTTTTTACTCCAGGTATTGCCCCAAGGACAGAGCCCTGGAGTTAGCCATCGCTCCCGGGTTGATAGAGGCTGGAGTTTTCGGACTTTCTGGTAGACCTCACAATGAGATGTCCCTCAATTGCATCTACATTATAATCTCACACCACTTCTGCTCTGGTGTTTTCTTTCAAGGTAGAAGTGTTGGCTAATGTCTAGGTGGTGTATGTCAGATATGCTCTGAGTAAAACTTTCTCTTCCGGTAGGGCGGTCTCCAGTCTTCGAGCCGGGCCTGGTGGGGCCGTTTACGGACCGTAGTCGGGTCAGTTGCCGGGTAGCTTCCAACTGGTTAAGTTTAAGGACCCTACCCTCTGCACTGTCGTGGCTCTTTGGGACGGCCACCCTCTGTCTCTTCTCACCTCACACTTCCTTCTGAGGATGGCCCACTTAGGGTACAGGTGCAATAGATCAAGTCTGGTCGCACTGAGAAATCCCCTCCGTAGTAATCCACTTCAATCCTGTATAACAATGTAAACGAGGAATTGATAGCAAACCCACTGCATCCCCCTTCTCCATACATACAAGGCATTACAAAGGAATATTGAAGGTGTTTCGTGATCAATATGATGGATCTAACAGCTGATTATGTGCAGTCCTAAAGTACCAGAAGCTCTAATGAGCCATCAATGTTTCCTCGGTTCTTCCTCAATGACCTCGCCATGTCAACACATCTTATATAAGAACTTTCTAGCAGGGTAAAATTATCGGTTACCGCAAACAACGACGGTACCGCAGCGCTAAGACAATACCTTGAATTCCATAGATAGATGGATAGATAGAATGTATATGTGCAGTAAACACAAAAGAGGTAAGTTTCCACAGCTATGGTTTTGTTATGACAAAAGAGCACTGCGGTGGTCATTGCACTTGGCAGTAGAAATAACCTTACTGTAAAATATAAGGGAAGGGTCTTCCCGGATGAAGCAACTGCGGTTAGAAGGAATAAGCAAATAAATGAATAAAAACTAGCTGGCAGCATTGATGAATGCTGATGGGTTTGTCCAGCTATCTTGGCACCAGGCTTCGTTTGGCGGGGATTTTGCCATATGCTTGAAACAAGAGGAGAGGTAAAAAAGATTGTCATACTGGCATGTAACACTGAAAGCAGACGTTGTTGCAGAAATCCCACGGTTAAAACACGCCAGCCCAAGTGCACAAAAACGATGATAGCTTCTTTTGTCATATACCACCGTCAGGCACAAAAAGTGGCTTTTAGCTTCCTTTTATGCTGGTTTGCTACAGCAACTTAAGTATATTTTGTAGGTGTCAACTACTTTACACCTACACTTGCAATAAAACCACTTCTAGCTCGTCCTCGAGCATAAAATAAAATACCAAAGTGGATATCCCTCGGTGTTCAAATAGTGCATATAATATAGAGATCAAAATTTAGACTGCCTCTGTGGTCTGTTGGTTACCATCTAGCTTCCAAAACTAGAGGTTCGGGTTCCGATCCTCGTTTGAAGCGCGGAAGTTCCACAATATGGAAGTATGAGAAGGTTTAATTGTGTGTGTGTGTGTGTATGTGTGTGTGTGTGTGCGCGCGCGCGCGCGTGTGTGTGTGTGTGTGTATTGGGGGAGGGGTTGGGTGTAAGTGAAAGAGACTTTAATGTTTATCGAAGTTACACAAATAGTAAACGAGTGAACATCATAATCAATGAAGAATTGTTCAAAGGAAAGAGCAAGTACATGGAGAAAAAGTAGTCTAAGAAATAGCAGGCATTCTGGAACAAGCTTTGCGCTTATCAGAATGATTTCAACTGTATTACAATTATAAGTATAGCACTCTCCACCGCTGGTTGTGCAAACCAGTTTTAGAAAAGTTTATTACTTTCTACTTACATACTTCCATACTTTCTACTTCTACCCATAACTTTGATGTCGAGTTTTCACCGGAAATACAAATTTTTAGACTTCCGAATCTAAACAAAGCATTTCCAGAAAAACATCCGTGTATGTATATGTCGGTGTGGGTTGTGAACAGCAAAACTCAAAAATGAAAAGTCGCTTAACTGCAAAATTTCGTATTTAAGGGCCCAAATGACCTTGCTGTCGACGGGCCCTAAAACACCACACACACACTCGTATTTAAGTTCAGCACCTTCCAAGGGCACGACGCCAAGACCATCAAGAATATACCCTCAATACAAATTACTATTTACAAAGAAACGTTTTAGCTATTTCTGATTTTATTGAACATAGCTCTAACAATTTTGGTTAAAATGTCATATGTTTAAGATACCTGCATGCCAAATAGAGTGTACTTTGAAAATAGACTCTGAAGTCTTCTAAATTCTGAATGCCTTTTGTATTATAACACTAGTAAATGATAAGGGATTAACAAAATCCTCCTATAGGAAATGTAGATATCCTTTAAGTATAACATTTATATTTAAAACTTTCTTCTTGTGAAGTTAAACATTTCCGAGATATGTATAATGATTGAATTGAATGTTCCATTACTTTTAATTCACTTAATTTTAAACGCTCTCTCTCTCTCACTATCTTTCTGTCACTACCTCCCCCCACACATATATACATATAAATTACCTATCGCTTTACCTCATGTATCCTAGAACAAAATATGTGTATTAAATTTTTAACTGGATTAATAAGAAGTAGACAGTAGAAGAGTGAGCTTTGTAGTAATAGATTATGGAAGAGTGAGAGAGAAGTTCATGCAAATTTTCTAAAAATTCTTTTTTAAATTCTTCATATTAATCGAGATAAATCTTTGAGAAATGATTTCATTGCTAATTTTATTGCAAGTGCAAGGTCTTTGTTTACACATAATCTTCAAACAGCAGTATTATTGTCGCTGAAATTTCTTTCTCACAAGAAATAAAGGAATAGTGTCTTCACTCTTCAGGAAGTATAAAATACAGGCATATTAAAGTTCAACTAGATAGGAACGAAAACTATTAATATGTTCAATGTAATAAGTAATTTGATTTACCTTGCGTTTTAATAAGGTCTATAAGCATCTGTGTAATCAGATATTTTATCTCTTGGATATACGTATACGTATTACCAGTAATGAGTAAATGAAGCTATAAAAGATTATTCAGAATAAAAGCGACTTCGTGGCTAAGCGCAGAAAATTCAACAGCTGTATTTTAAAATCGGCAGAGCCATTTAAACAAAATTAAAGATATCTAAGAACCTACCATGTACGTAATGGTTTGGGATAGAGGTTTTCTCCTAAAAATCTTTGTATTGCATCCTTGGATATTTAGTGCGTGTGTGGTGTTTTGCTTTTGAATTGAGCTGCTCGGTGCCTTTGATTAATTTGGTGCACTCAAACGTGTATTTCCGAAACATCAATATTGAATTCTTGGGTAGAATACAGTACATCTTCTACTACAGGTAAGTGGTAGACAAAGTAGACATTTAAAGTGGCCCCATACGATCTCCTCTACCCATCAGAATCACACTCATTTCCGTTGCACTACACACCACTTTTCAAAGGCCATGTACTTTATACTATTATGCAGAAGGGTTGTTCTTTTCTCCTTTGCTTAGATATAATAAACCGACGGGATGGCTCAGGCGGTTTCGTCTGTGGGCCGCATTCGGGAGACCCAGGTTCGTTTCCCGTGCCCGACCTAACTGAACCATTGGTTTTTCTGAGGTTTCCCCGGATCACTAGGTGCTGGGTAGGTTAATTACATCCTCCGAATTTCCTGTCCCTCCATTTCATCTCCATTGTCATTTCACATCATCTGTCATCCGGTGGTCTCTTTCAGGGTAGAAGCGTCGGCGGGTATCTCTGCGGTGCAGGTCAGAATGATATGCTCTGGGGTAAACAACTTCCTCCTCCGGTAGGTCGGTTGCCAGTCCACGTGCCTCTGCTGGGTTTATTTCAGAGCCACCTGCCGGGGACCTTTGGGGCTCGGTTGCTGGGCTAGTTGCAATAGGGAACCGTGTCCGTTGTGCTGGCCTGTCGGGAAAAGTTTCTAAGTAAACTGTGGGGACCCTGACCTCTACAAGGTCATGGCTCCTTGGATCAGCCACCCTCTATCTCTTCATCCTTCCTCCCGGGGATGCCCCACTTGGGGGCATAGGTACAATGAGCCCAGCATGGTGGTCTACGTACTGAATCCCATCCGTAGTGAGGATTATATTCAATCCTGGATATAATAAATTTTTTGTCGAGAAACGAACTCAAATGAGAGTATGGTCTAAGAGTTGATGATCCTAATTCCAATTTAGGTGTCCGTCACCTTGCCCTCTGGAATCTAATACATCATACAATTCAGATTTATTGCCCATGGTTACATACCTAATTTGGAAACCACATTCACTACTTGTAAGTGGATTTCTGCTTAGAATAAATAATTTATTATATATACGATTTAACACAAAACAACGAACATTGTATAATGTTACGAGAAATAATGTTTGAAAGGTTGTTTCTAATGAGCCCAAAATTTTCTTGCAATAATTGTTATCTTCAATTTATATAAAATTAAACACAATTTAATAAGAAATATGAAAACAGACATTTTCAAATAAAATTCGAGATATATGCTTCGTATTTCGTATGTCAATGTATCGAATATGATGTGTGAATGAAAATTATGAGAGAAATTTAAATAAATGAAAATAACATTTTTTGTGCCCTTTAGGGTGGAAAAACGCGTTGCGTCTTTTTTGGAGGATTCGGTGCTTAAATAATAAAAAGCTACGTCTCTGGTGTACAAAGAATTTGAAGCTTTAGGATTACACCATTATATGTCCAAAATACTGAGTGAGTTGTTATTTTGATTCCTGATTTTCTCAGACCTCTCCCCACAAGGATCTTTTTCTCCAAAACTGATTGAATTAATAATATCTAAGGGGTAATTTCGATGAAATATTTTGAGGTTTTAAATAGCAGTCTTACTTGCTTTTTCGGCTTATCAGAGGAAAATGAATATTCCATTTATTTGTCAATTTACATTATTTACGTTGTATAGAAGAATTAAACGCCAAAAATCTGGCAGAAAAATAAAACGTTGCCTATGAAAGTCATTAAAATGAGCCAGAAATGTTAAATGAAGATACTATTTTTATTACGTTAGGAATATGTAAATTCTAATGGAATTTTCAGTATTCCCAAAATAACTAGACATGCTTAAAGAGAAACTCATCATGTCACACTCCTGTAAAGGGCTTGCTTCCGTAATTTTGATTTAGGATCCTATTATTACTAAATGTAAACTCATCACCAACTGCCTTCATGTTTAACACACTTAAGTAATTGGGCCTTGTTATTGTAGAACAATCATAGACATGTCCAGATACACAGAGCATTCCAATTTATATTAGGATTCAAAGACCGGTTAATTTTGCTCAGAGGTCTCTTTGTAAAGCCTGAGGTTCTTTCACGTGACAAGGAAGCCATACCAAGGTTTTTAGTCTCCAAAACATCCACCGCCCTCTGCCAGGTTTTGAGCTTGGGAACCAGAAGGTAACAAAAATGTTGCTCCTAGAACGCGAGGATAACAAACTTGCGGCTTAAAGCTTATCAAAGAATTGTGCAGGCAGTTTTCAAACGAATTACAAACACTGGCTTCATTTGTAAATATGTACCTTTCATCTTGATCTATAAGTCTGATTATCGTCATGAAAGCTTTGTACTATATAATATTTTACTTAGCATATAAGCCTTATAACAATTAAAATGGATGTTATGCAGTAGCCTTAACTGTTGTTGACTCGAGTATAATTACGTATAATTACTCTGATTACGATTCAAAGTAACTCTTAAAGAATATTTATAATAAACGAAGAAATTCCTGATATTCTGCATAACAATGGTTCTGTATAAAAGTAGTGCTTGGCTACACCTATATTAAGGGACTAAATGTGTGTGTGTGTGTGTGTGTGTGTGTGTGTGTGTGTATATATATACACACACACATATATATATATATATATATATATATATATATATATATATACGATGTCAAAATGTCTTAAAATCGTTATTACTGTTATTCCCATCGTTATTATTGCCATTGTTATACATATATTAATGCTTAGGTTAAAGAAACCAAATAAGATTCTCGGTTTATTAAAACTAAATGAATGACTGACAACTGTTTCCTATACACCTCATTTAAGTGCCAAAATTCCTTTTTTCAATGCTATTCTTAAACAACAAAATGCGGGTCACCTACTAAGCTAAAACTGAGCTGCAATTTTATTCTCGTTTCGCATATTCTGGTTGCACGAGTATAGTCCACAGCATTTATGGACCAAGTGATAAAATGGATCAACATCTGTCATACCTTTCATTATCAAAAGGGTTGAATATGTTGGATGTAAATGTCCTTCACAACATTCTCCCTGATTCGTTTCGGTCACCCTTCCCTTTCTAAGGAACAATCTCCTGGCATTGTTTTCCTATCAAAATATGGTTCCAGTTCCTAATTAATTATTTCCTGTCCTTTGTATTCGACTAATATCAGAAAATATTTGAATCGCTCCTTGCAGAAAAGAATTTAGTCTATTATACCTAACTTTGAGAAAATTAAAAACACCTTTATGGTCATTGCGCCATGAATTTAAAGCTAAGAGAAAGTTTCACAGCGATTTATTAACCAAATGCTAAATTCCTGACAGAGTTCCAAAACATTTGAAGCTTTTTAAGTCACAATAAGATTAGGTGATGAACTGAAGTACTTCTATCATTGAGAATTCTTTATTCTAAGTTTTTCTATTCTTCTGGAGAAAATAGCATGATTAATTAATTACTTTGAGGTTATGCTTACAGTTTAGAACTTTGAAATGCTATGATAATGTGAAAAGATAAAACAATTGCTTTCCCAAGAGTATTCATTCTAGAAAATAATAATAATAATAATAATAATAATAATAATAATAATAATAATAATAATAATAATAATAATAATAATAATAATAATAATAATAATAATAATAATAATAATAATAATAATAATAATAATAATAATAATAATAATAATAATAATAATAATAATAATAATAATAATAATAATAATAATAATAATAATAATAATAATAATAATAATAATAATAATAATAATAATAATAATAATAATAATAATAATAATAATAATAATAATAATAATAATAATAATAATAATAATAATAATAATAATAATAATAATAATAATAATAATAATAATAATAATAATAATAATAATAATAATAATAATAATAATAATAATAATAATAATAATAATAATAATAATAATAATAATAATAATAATAATAATAATAATAATAATAATAATAACAATAATAATAATAATAACAATAATAATAATAATAACAATAATAACAATAATAACAATAATAACAATAATAATAATAATAACAATAATAATAATAATAATAATAATAATAATAATAATAATAATAATAATAATAATAATAATAATAATAATAATAATAATAATAATAATAATAATAATAATAATAATAATAATAATAATAATAATAATAATAATAATAATAATAATAATAATAATAATAATAATAATAATAATAATAATAATAATAATAATAATAATAATAATAATAATAATAATAATAATAATAATAATAATAATAATAATAATAATAATAATAATAATAATAATAATAATAATAATAATAATAATAATAATAATAATAATAATAATAATAATAATAATAATAATAATAATAATAATAATAATAATAATAATAATAATAATAATAATAATAATAATAATAATAATAATAATAATAATAATAATAATAATAATAATAATAATAATAATAATAATAATAATAATAATAATAATAATAATAATAATAATAATAATAATAATAATAATAATAATAATAATAATAATAATAATAATAATAATAATAATTAATGTTTAGTGCTGTCCTTTTAGGGTGTTTTGGTTTTGTGACTTGCTTTTGTGACTGGGTAGAATTCTCTAAGCCTATTCACTACATAGTTGATAAAACGAATGTCATTTAGTTGTGTTGCTTTTACTGAAGTTTTCCAATTGGATATGTATAACGGGTTCGCGACATGGGCAAGCTGCTGTACCACTTGATTCCCGCCAAAGCTGCTCCTGTTCGATCTCAGGTAACTACTAGTTTTCCCTCAAACTTAGAACATACTAAAAGAGAAAGTAAAACTCCCCTTTTGCAGAGAATTCAAATATTTTTTGCATCCGGTAAATTCTGTTTGAAAGTGTCAAACACTATTCATGAATTTACCTATGTTACAAAATTCAATTTCGTGGCCTAGGCTTCTCTAGTAGTATAGTTAACAAGCAAGGCGTAGATAAACAGAAGTCCTAATGCTTTAAAAGTGTTATTCTTGAGCAAGGAGTAATTTTAATTGCTCTGCCGCTACAGTGTGTAGGTATTTACTCTGGACGTAAAAGCAGATACATCGTGACCACACAGAGACCCTATCATAAAAGAACGAAGCCATTGTAAGAAAGAAGATTGTGCACCACGATAAAAAGTTATTATGACTAAGTCAGTAGATCTCGGAGTGCTGATGTCGCCTGCGCGGTAACACTGCAAACCCTTAATGGAATTTGGACAGGTCTCTTGGAAAAATTTACTGAGCCACAATACAGAGTCCCACGGAGTGGTGAGAGAGGCAAAGCCATAAAGAAGTCAGAATCCATGTTCCTTTTGGACAGGATAACAGCCATCGGCGTCAGGCAATGTTCCACGTGAGAACCATCATTTATACCATTCCTCTTCTTCAGACACCACAATCATTTTCTCGTCATATATCCATTCTGCTACTGTCTACAGGTTATGTGTATCCTCACACAGTGATGAGAATATGCAGGTTTCTCTACGTGAGATGTAATATAAAACACGACGACGAGGCATGCTTACTCACTCCCAGTTTTTTGCTTACTAAAAGTAATAAAAAATTGACATTCAGGATCAAATCAGAAAAGTGTTCTTACCTACAATGAATCCAACAATTGGAAAATGATTACGATATTGTTTGCTTTTTTTGCGAAATTATTTGAACTTTAGCAAAAGTAACTTCGTGACATTTTCGCTGCTTCATTTTCCGGTAAATAGAGAATGTCTCCAATTACTTGTGCCACGACAGTTACATTTATTCGTAATGTTAAGCACAAAGGGATGTGATATACTTACAATAACAAGCTTCTGTTTTCTTTCCTGATTTTAAATAATACACACTTAACTTTTAATATCTGCAGTATATTAATAAATTGGAATATTACATTTTTATTTAGTCAAGGTGGTGGAAAACAGTAATTTATTCTAGAATCATTACTTTTCCTTGACAGCTTTCACCTCATATTAGACTGCCATAATGGATTTGTCCATGGAAAATCTACCATATCCGCAGTTTCAACATTTCTTGGGTACATAATTGATAGCATTGATGCAGGTAATTTTGCAGCTGTGGTTTTATTAGATCTATCAAAAGCTTTCGATTGTGTCGATACAAAAATTCTATTAAACAAACTTGAACGTATTGAACTCAGAGGTCTAAGTAATAACCTGATACAATCCTTCATGACTAACAGAACACAATATGTACAACTGAAATGTAAACAAGGTGACTTTATTTCAAAACCTTTAGAGGTACGGTCTGGCGTGCCCCTGAAGTCTATTTTGGGACCTTTATTGTTTATTCTGTATATTAACGACATAAAACCTGTGGTACAGGGTAATGTAGCTTTAAGTGTGTATGCAGACGATGTCACAATGGGTTTCAGCAACAGCAACTTACTAAATCTAGAAATCGATGCAAATTTGACCTCCAATATCATGGCACAGTATTTTAATGATATCAGGCTGTGTACTAATGCACAAAAAGCAAATTAATTTTATTTGATTTTAGGAGATGTAATTCCAAACCTCACCTTAATATAGTCAATGGTCTAGTCCTGTGTGTAAAAAGTGTAAATATTTTACGTTTAATCCTTGATGACAAGTTAACTTTGAACAACCACATTGAAAAACTAGAAAGTAAATTAAGCTCAGGACATTTTGCGTTGCGATATTTAGCCAAATTTCTCTCAGTAGATACTAGTAAGTTAGTATATTTTGCATTAAAATATTCACACATTCCTTATGGCATCGAGTTGTGTGGACACACTTCCAAATCAAATTTTAACAGCAGTTTTCTCCTACAGAAAAGAGCTATCAGATAGCTGGCAAATATAACACGTACAAGTTCATGCAGAAAATGAAACATAATTACTCTTCCCTGCATATTTATTCTGCGAACAATACTTTTTGTACATAACAGGAATATAACCTCCACAAATTCCGATGTCCACACATATGAAACAAGGGGAAAGAATAACTATATAATTAAAGGTCACAGGCTAAAACTTTTTGAACAAAGGCCCCAATAATTTGGTCCAAAACTACTTAACAAGCTTCCTGAAAACCTAAAAAATAATATTTCAGCTGCTAACTTCGATGATTTTGAATAATTATGTTATATATATATATATATATATATATATATATATATATATATATGTGTGTGTGTGTGTGTGTGTGAGAGAGAGAGAGAGAGAGAGAGAGAGAGAGAGAACATGAATGACAATTTTTTGACATTTCTAATCGTTTACTTTTAAGAGAGAGTATGTATTACAAATGACATGGCTTAATTGAGTTCAAACACTGTATTAAGTTGCAATAAATATGAATATTAATATACTTGATAGCGATTCTTCGAGTTGATGATTCCTCTATTCTGCTAGGAACTGTGGATACAAACCATGTTGGAGTTTGTGTTGGAGCAAATTACGCAAGTACTTTAGAAGAAAAATAGATCTTATCAAGTGTTGTGCCGTAGCGTGTCTTAAGTGAATAGTTGGAAAACACCACTCTTTACAACGGATCCTAAACTTGGAGCGAGGGGCCTGCATTTCGAATCGCCCAGTTTGTTCGGAAGGCAGCTTGTTCATCTACAAAATTGCATTTATATAAACAGCTAATGAGAACCACATATAAGATACACTTAAAAGGAACACAAACGTGCTAGAAAGTAGCATCTTATAATAACAATTATATATTTACACATATAATGAATATATGACATGCATTGTAATTGTATATACATACATATATTTAATTAGTGAAGGGAAATTATGAATCGAATTAAACACGTGCGGAAACATGGTGTTAAACTGATTATTTTGTAGCGTAATTCGTTACTTCTATTTGCTATGACCAGTGATATTTTAGGCTTTTCGAGAACATAAAACAGACAAGTTGACAGCGTTGTAGACGCTGATGCATGATAGCAGGGGTGTCATTATCACTATCAGAACCGTTGGAACACAACGCTTTCACATAAGCATGTCTCATGTGCAATCAAATGCTTCGTCTCTATTAACTCCAGATAACTCTAATGTTACATTTAGTTACCCAAACTCACAATTTACGGATATTTTATCAGCTCATTCAACATTAAGTTTACATACTTTTTCTCAGAAACTATTTAAGATGGCCAAAAAACAATTCAGGAAGATAATTACATGTAAGTGTCCTTTTGAATTTATTTTGTGTTTATAGTATGCTTATTAAAAAATAATTACTGTTTCACTTTTACTACTTTTAATTTTGCTAATTTTACTTTTACTAATAAATATTAATGAAAGGATGGTAAAATCAAGAAGATAATCGCATCTTCTTTAATAAAGAAAACCATTAGATAATAGTAGAAAAGTTAGAAGGCATGTAGCTACATCTGTGAAAATGTCGACCTTCTTCTTCTTCTTCTTCTTCTTCTTCTTCTTCTTCTTCTTCTTCTTCTTCTTCTTCTTCTTCTTCTTCTTCTTCTTCTTCTTCTTCTTCTTCTTCTTCTTCTTCTTCTTCTTCTTCTTCTTCTTCTTCTTCTTCTTCTTCTTCTTCTTCTTCTTCTTCTTCTTCTTCTTCTTCTTCTTCTTCTTCTTCTTCTTCTTCTTCTTCTTCTTCTTCTTCTTCTTCTTCTTCTTCTTCTTCTTCTTCTTCTTCTTCTTCTTCTTCTTCTTCTTCTTCTTCTTCTTCTTCTTCTTCTTCTTCTTCTTCTTCTTCTTCTTCTTCTTCTTCTTCTTCTTCTTCTTCTTCTTCTTCTTCTTCTTCTTCTTCTTCTTCTTCTTCTTCTTCTTCTTCTTCTTCTTCTTCTTCTTCTTCTTCTTCTTCTTCTTCTTCTTCTTCTTCTTCTTCTTCTTCTTCTTCTTCTTCTTCTTCTTCTTCTTCTTCTTCTTCTTCTTCTTCTTCTTCTTCTTCTTCTTCTTCTTCTTCTTCTTCTTCTTCTTCTTCTTCTTCTTCTTCTTCTTCTTCTTCTTCTTCTTCTTCTTCTTCTTCTTCTTCTTCTCTTCTTCTTCTTCTTCTTCTTCTTCTTCTTCTTCTTCTTCTTCTTCTTCTTCTTCTTCTTCTTCTTCTTCTTCTTCTTCTTCTTCTTCTTCTTCTTCTTCTTCTTCTTCTCCTTCTTCTTCTTCTTCTTCTTCTTCTTCTTTTTTCCTCCTCTTTTGCTTCTTCTTTACGGTTTGAGCTTCGGCCATACTTCCGGCTTCAAATTTTTGATACTATTGTATCTTGGATCTTCCTGGTTTCCTTTTACATTGTGGCTTAAAATTTATAGCTATTTTAGGTATCCTATTGTTTGGTATTCTAAGTGCAACTTTCAATTTTCTTTGTGTTTCTTAATTATATTATTTAGTTCCTCCACTTTTAATTTTTCACGAATATTTACATTTGTCTTTCTGTCCAATTTTGCATATCCTATTGTAGATCTCAGAAATCTCTATTCTGCTGCTTTGGCTTTTTTGCAGGTGTAGGTTTCTATTAGTCCATATTTCAGATCTATATGTGACTGTAGGTATTGCCATGCACTTATACAATTTAATTATTGTTTCTGATATTGCCTTATTTTTAATATCCTTCTTAATGTTCCATTTATGTAGTTACATTTATTTAGCTTTCCATATACATATATCTACTTCATTGATATAGGATATTTTGCACCCAGGGCCGCGCCGTGGTTGAGTTGTTAGACCGCTCAACTCTCACCAAGGCAGACCGGGTTCGATACCAGATGCCCGAATATTGAGATTTGTTGTGGACAACACGGTGCTAAGGCGGGTTTTCTCCGGGATATCCGGATTCTCCAACTATCTCACTCCAGTGGTGCTCCATCTTCATCTCCTGTATCATCCATGTCTCCGACTGCGGTGCCGCATGTAGTAAAACGGGCGTTAAACACCACCCACTCACCCACCCTCCACCCACCCACACACACGACCACACACACACACACACACACACACACACACACACACACACACACTCACATACATTTTCCACTGAACAGAATTAAGTTAATTAACTTAATTAAGACAGAGCGGGGTGGCTCAGGTGGTTTCTTATGTGGCCCGCATCTGGGAACCTGGGTTCGATTCCCGTGGCCGACCTACCTGACCGTTGGGCTTTTCTGAGGTTTTCCGGGCTGGGCAAATGCTGGGTAGGTTAATTACATCCCCCGAATTTTCTGTTCCTCCATTTCATCTCCATTATCATTTCACATCATCTCTCATCTGGTGATTTCTTTCAGGGTAGAAGTGTTGGCGGATGTCTCGGCTGTGTATGGCGGTATGATATGCCCTGAGGAAAGTACGGTCTCTGAGACGATTCGGAAGCACGGCAGTCCTGATGCCGGTTGTGTAAGACTGTCTGGAATATTCTGCTCTGGGCAGACGACCTCCGGACTCCGAACCGGCCTCGTGACTGTTTCGGTGCCACGGCAGGCTGGATGACGATTGTCCTAAACCCACCTCCGGGAAGTTTCTATCTGGTGAAGTACCCTCTATACTGCAATGGCTCCTTGGGGTTGGCCGCCCTCTGCCTCATGGGAACAGGGAAACGTTACTTAATTGCTTCTTCTAACTCTTCTATTTCTGTATTGTCCACCTCAGCAAGAGTTGTTTCACTTTGATTTATTTCAGTTTTTTTTTTTTTTTTTTTTTTTTTTTTCATTGGACCGTGGATCTTTAAAATATTTTCCAATGTTTCGTCAGATATTATCTGTAGATTTGATTTGTCTTTCTCTAAGTTCAAATTTCTTATGAACTTGTATACCCTATCTTGCTGACCATGTAAATTGTACTACATTTCTGCCATATATTGCTCCCAATGAATTCTATTTAAGTGTCGTGTATATCTTTTTTCTTAAGCTCCTGCTTTATTATATTTTACTTTGATCGCATCTGTATTATAATTAAGATGTTTTAAACAAGTTTCATTCTTGTTTTTAAATAGCTCTTGTACTTCTTCATACCAAACGTTGAAACCTTTTCGCCTTTTAGCTATTTTGTAAGTATCTACTACTTCGACTGTTACTTTATATAATAAATTTTTAATTATGAGCCATTGTTCTTCAATGTCCTCTTATATTGTTTTATTACCCCATAATAAAAGAATATATACGACTTCCTCGAATATATGGTAAGAAATAATATCATTAGTCAGCAACTTCTGATTCTTTACAATTTCGTTTACAACATTAATTTTACATAATACATAGATAAAAAATTCATAAAACTGTTTAATTGCTACATAACAATACATTATTTAACCTTTAGAAAAACTCTGATCTTCAATTTTCAATTTGGGAATACCACTAAACCCAAAACCACTTTAATCGACACCATCTATCCATGTCTGATCTACTTAAAATTAATTAATAAAATGTTACAATTAAAGCAGTTCATAAATATACACAATTTCAGGTTTAAACCATCGTACATTAATGCCTAATACCTTTTTATTTACACAACACTTTTGTCGGATTCTATATAAACATTATTTTCAAAAGTCCTTCACTGGTTTGATTTTCACTTTTTTAATCTGTTTAGCTTTCTTTTATTTATACAACATTTCTGAATTCTTCTCTGGGATTTTATATAAACTGTATTTTCAAGAGCCTTCTATTGTTTTGTGTTAGTTTCTTTTTTTCACTTGTTTAGTTTAAAGTTCCACTACACATTCACTAAACCGTTTACACATAATCTACACATATTATTATTATTATTATTATTATTATTATTATTATTATTATTATTATTATTATTATTATTATTATTATTATTATTATTATTATTATTATTATTATTATTATTATTATTATTATTATTATTATTATTATTATTATTATTATTATTATTATTATTATTATTATTATTATTATTATTATTATTATTATTATTATTATTATTATTATTATTATTATTATTATTATTATTATTATTATTATTATTATTATTATTATTATTATTATTATTATTATTATTATTATTATTATTATTATTATTATTATTATTATTATTATTATTATTATTATTATTATTATTATTATTATTATTATTATTATTATTATTATTATTATTATTATTATTATTATTATTATTATTATTATTATTATTATTATTATTATTATTATTATTATTATTATTATTATTATTATTATTATTATTATTATTATTATTATTATTATTATTATTATTATTATTATTATTATTATTATTATTATTATTATTGTTGTTATTGTTATTATTATTGTTATTGTTATTATTATTGTTATTGTTATTATTATTGTTATTGTTATTATTATTATTGTTGTTATTATTATTATTATTATTATTATTATTATTATTATTATTATTATTATTATTATTATTATTATTATTATTATTATTATTATTATTATTATTATTATTATTATTATTATTATTATTATTATTATTATTATTATTATTATTATTATTATTATTATTATTATTATTATTATTATTATTATTATTATTATTATTATTATTATTATTATTATTATTATTATTATTATTATTATTATTATTATTATTATTTCTGTTGATTCTCATTTTACAAGTATGTCTGATAATTTAATTTTATTGTAAGAATATGGACATATTCAGTCACTTCCGAGCAAATTATACCCACAACTTATTTAGAAGTCAGGAGCATCTGACCGCTTCTTGTAACGACGAAGGAGCTGCTTATGCCATCTTCCTAGGAATTTGTTGTTTTTGGCATCTACTAATTCGAATGCATGTTTCCCAAATTTCGCCACAGTTCCCGCAGACCCTAATATAGTAATTCCATCCTTTTATTTCTGCCGTTCAATGCTCTTGATAATTTATGCTCTTTTACCAGTACTACATCACCTACCTTCGGTTCCCATTTATGTTTTCTCTATTTTCGCTTTGCTTTCTGTATTTCTGCTGTTTGCTTAATCCTCTCAAAGGCAATTTTAGCTCTCTCTTCTCTGCTTAACTGAGCTTTGTTTATTTCCACATTTTCTGTTTGCGTTCTGAATATGGTTTCCGGTTCGATGCCTAGCATAAGTATAACTGGATCGAATCCTGTGGTCACATTTATTGTGTTATTAATAATTTTCTTAATCATGGGACTATATTTTACTCAATTTTTTGGTTCTTCTGTGTCAGTATCTGAAAATATATTCCAATATTTCTAAGTATACGTTCTGTAGGATTTACCTATGGAAATCAAGACGAGCAATAATACAATTTAATTACATTATTTTTCAATGTTTCTTGAAAATATTTACTTCTATCGAATTATCAGTTAAGACCGCCTCAATTTTGCCATATTTCGGAACGTAATCGTTTACTGTTTTTCCCACGCAAGCTTTGCTGCTTATGTTTCTTACAAAATATACATTAACGAATTTACTGAAAACGTCCTGTAAAACAAAGATATACCTGCACTCAAATTTTCTCATTGCAAGCTCGCCGTGTGTATTTGCTGAAACTAAAGCATTTCGATCTCGTCTAATAATTGCTTTAGTTTCTGTATGATGTTTAATGTTAAAATGGTTGGTATTCTGATATAAATCACAAGTGGAACATACCTTTCTGACTTTCCTTGCCAAATGCTTTATGTAAAAATTTTCGCCAATCACTAAAGTTAACTTTTCGCTGCCTGTAAGCGCCAATGACTTGTGATATGCAATTATAAACTGTTCTTCTAATGTTTTCGGAATGATAACCCTCCACTTTTGTTCAATTCTCCCATGTAACTTATATAATTTTCCTTCATGAAACGTATGGTATATTTCATATTCTCTGTAACTGACTGAGCATTTTCTCTTAATTTTCTGATACTGTCATCCTTTCTCTGTAGTTTTTCCAGTTTTAAAAGTTCTTTAGCTAATTGTTTCGTTAATCATAACTATGTTCTCACTCAATTCTTAACTGGACATGGCAAATTTTCAGCTTACTTATTTCGATTCAAAATCAAATCCACATGTGATTGTATTACTGGAAATCATCTTGAAGATGTGCCTCACATTTTATTTGATTTCTCGTTTTTCTGTTTTGAAAGATACGAATATGAATTATTGCTTCAATCCTTAGGTTACACTTTCTCAAAACCACTTACACATATTCTGATGAATTACAAAACTTATCAATATTTCATGGCTTTCTTAAACAAAATATTTCTTAAGCTAAATGATTCACCTTGATGTTAACTGTTTGTCAGCTAGATATTGAATTTGTTATGTTTTTGTAAATTATATTATATTCATAAATTTGTAAACTATATTCCTAATATACCTTTGGGTAAAATATGAATAAAAAAATTGGATAATAAATAAATAATTGTTTCCCATCTTTCAGTTCAAGATATGAGATTGTCACCTCGTGCTTATTATCATTGATAGTATCAGGTATCGGATAATTTGTCCTTATGCGAGATAACAAGTCACTGAAAATATTTTTACTCCCAGGAATGTGCCTTATTTCAACATTGTGGGAGGTAATCTCGTGGATGTACCACGAAAAGCGTGTGCTGGTCAGCTTGCACGAGTTAATAAACCTTAAACTTATGTGATCGGTGTATACTATCACTGGGTTATTATACACATACCCTCTAAATTTGACTGGCACGAAAAAAATGGCCACTATTTCTTTTTCTGTAATACACGCCTGCGCTTTTGTTCTTGAAATTCCCCTTGACGCAACTGGGATAAAATGACCTTTCCCTTCTCTATCTCGTCGAATTATTACAGAACCATAACCACGCCCTGAAGCATCAGTGAAAATGATAAATGGGAGGTTTTCTCTGGGTTTCTCTAACAAGATGGACGCCGCGAATTATCTTTTTACGCTTGAAAATGCTTCTTCTTATACTTGTGACCACCTCCATTCTACACCTTTTCTCAAAAGTTCTCTCATTGGAGCGACTACGTTTGCAAATTTAATAATAAACCTCTGATAATTTATAATTCCCAAGAATCTTCTCAGTAATTTTATATTTTTAGGTGCCGTTATTTTATTAATACTTTCAATTCTGTTTGGGTTTGTCCCGATTCTTTCATTCAATATGATGCGTCTTAAAAATTCCGTCTTTCTCACGAAGAATGCTGTTTTATTCGGCGTTATTGTCATGTTGGCTTTTCTTAATTTGCTAAGCACGTAATCGAGATGTCACAAATGTCATCCACATACGTTGAGAATATGATAAAATCATCAATATATTGAGCTACATATTTCTCAATAGTTTCTCCAAATACTCCATACAGGGCTTTGAACAATGCACTACCACTTGTATTCATCCCAAATGTGCAAACTTTGAACTAGTACAAGATCCCTGAGTGCAAAAATCCAGTATATTATATTTTCTTAAGTCTTGCCGGAGCGGTATCTGCCAAAATGATGCCGTCAAATCTAATGTAGAGAAAAATCGTTCTTTCTTTCATTTGTTTAGTATTACTTCTACACTCTTTGGTCTAAATCTGTCAGGTTAACAATGCTGGTTAAGTTTTCTTCCATCCCAGGTGACTCTTACTTTTCCATCTGATTTACTTCGAATGCATAGTGGATTTGCAAACTCTGAATTTGAGATATCGATAACTCCAGCTTCTAACATTGATTGCATTACTTTGTCAACTTCTTCTCTGATCGCACATGGAATTGGTCTCGCTTTATGGGTGAAAGGTTTGATAGGGGTCATTTCAAATGAATGGGTGTAGTTAATAAATTTTCCAGGTTTTCCAGAGTAAACTACTTTTATTTCGAACCAAAATGTTAAATAATTCCTCCATCGCTCCTTCATTTAGGTCAGCTGCTTTACTAATCTTTTCTCCTAATAAATCCTCTATGTCTATACAGTCTACCACGTTCTCGTACCTATTTCTTTGCGAGTAGTTCAAATTTCCAAAGGGATTTTCTGGGAGTTTTCTTATAACATTATTAACGACTTTCAAGTCTTCGTCAGGCACCATATTCACGTCATTTTCTATACTGTAGCCTTCTGCCAAGACCATAGCTCCAATTTTTATATATTCCACAAAGAATGTGTCTGCCCTAATTTTGTCTTCTTCTTTATGCTTATCTGAACTACTATCTCCTACAAATGGTATTACAACTGTATCTTGCTCCGTATCCAACTTCAAAAACATACTTTCAAAATCCATTACAGCTTTCCATGCATAAAGGCAATCACAACCTATTATGGTATCAGCTACAGGTCTTGGTACAATCAGAAATAAAGCTTCTATTACTGTCCCATTAATTCCAACATCTAGCATCGCCTGGAATTTCACCCTATCCTTCCGTGTACCGACAGTTAACGAACAATAAATCCCACTGACCGGTAAAGACATCATCTTAAAGCCACTAGCTACTAATTCATCATAGAAATTCTGCGAGCACTCTGTGCTATTAGCTTCTGTGTCTAAAATCGCATTATATTGTCGTCCATTAATTGTTATTTTGAACCTGGGAGGTTCTACTAATTTCCTATTTTTTCCAACTTTTTCTTTATATCTGTATTTCTTTGTATCGTTATCACCTTCCCTCTAGAAACCCTAGTTTCTGTGTTCTCATTACAATTTGTATTTATCCCAGTTCTCACTGAAGGCGCGTTTGACTGGGATTGGCGTTTCCCTGCGTCCGACTTATAGCTCCGGTTCCAGTTCCATTGTTATTATTCCTGGTTTCCGGCACTTAATTCTGATTATTTTCTACCATCTGTCTAGTTGCATTAGTTGCCTCAGTCCTTTCTGAGTTCCCAGGTGAATTCCGACCACTTCTACTCCTATCTCCCTGCCTCGGCGACCTCGGCCTAAACTCATTACTATCGTGATTCCTTCAATGACGAGGTAGCGATGCCAGAATGTCAGCTACATCTAAATTCTTGCCCCCTTCTTCTCCTGTCAAATCGGCCTCATTCGTGTAATTCACTTGAATATTCCTTTCAAGTTTCTCCCCATTCCGATGTCTATTGTTCCTGTCATAGGTATTTCTACTTCTACCTTCCCAGAGTTCGTTTCCATCCTAGGCACTGGACCTCAATATATGTTTCTCATGCCTTCCGATTCTGATGTGACTGTGCCCTTACCCGAAATAACTCAACATTTCTCTTTCGCTTGTCTCTTGATTTCTATTGTCCGAATCGTTTCTAGGCGTGTTGCTTTCTAATGCCAAGAATAAATCAATCATGGCGGTGACATTTTTGGGTTTAGCTATGATCACATAATGCTGAATGGTCTCAGGAGAATGAGTTGTCATAATTTTTATCAATTCCTTCTCACTTATCGGGGGGTCCAACATTTTTTATTTTCTAGCTACTTTCATAAAACTGTTTACCATTAACTACTCGGTTCTAGGGTTAAATTTCCCGTGGCTTATCTCCAGTCTTAAGCTAGCCTGTCTGTTTGCTCCCCATTACCTACTAAGGAATATATTAATAAAGGTTCCGAAGTCATTTCTGTTTCCCCATAGATAAATCTAGCCAATTCGCCGCGTTACCTTTAAAACATTTTCTCACTATGGCCATTTTGTACTCCTCCGGTATGCATTTGATCGCAAAATATTCCTATAAACCTCCAATGAACTTATTAGGATCATCAGAATCCTCCTTCTCAAAAATTGATGGTACAATTTCACAAAATATGGTTAGGCCATGTCATACTCGGACCGCCATTTCTGTCTCTATTATTGTATCTGGTGTCATTACTGGAGGTGCTAGCACACATACTTAGCAACAAAATGTCGGCTGAAACATTGGGCATCGCCTCGTTTCGTGCGTTTACCTCACTTACATTACTAGTACTAGAACTAGGCACATTTCCATTTATTCTTAAATTCTCTAAGTTTTCTTTTGCTCCTTTGATTTCTATCGCTACCTCTTTCATTTGATCGGTAATTTCCTCCAAATTCCTCGTCTGTCTTTAACTTTCTCTTTCTGATACCTTTAATCTACTCCTAGTATCTTCTAATCCTTTTCTAGCTATTTCTCTTTCTCTGTATAATTTCTGTGGTATTTCTCCCGTCAGTTTTCTGTGTTCTTTCTCTTATTTTTAATTAACTAGTTTGACAATCTTTTTTTCAGAATTCTCTATCTCCTAACTTCTTTCGTCCTGTTATCTGACCAGCTTCTTTCCTTAAACTTTCTATTTCCAGACTAACTTGTCTGACATTTTCCAACGCTTGTTTTTGATTCTCTAACTTCCTTCCTAGTTCTACTTCTTCTTCCTCTAACTTCTGAATGCTATTTTCTAATTTTTTCTATCTGCTGTAAAATTTGATTGTTACTGTCCATCTTTTCACTTCAACTTTGACTATTATTATCCATCATTTTACTTAAAATTTGATTAATATCATCCATCTCTTTCTTTAAACTTTGAATATTACTAACCATCTCTTTCTTTAATCCTTTAATATTATTATGCATCTTTTTAGTTAAACTTGCGAACATTTCCCTAAGTTCCCCTAACATATTTCCTTCCATTCCTACATTATTTGGTACAGTTCTGCTATACTCTACTACTTCGACTTCCTGCCCACTGCTGTTATCATTCAACCTCCTGAACTTTTATGTTTTCTACAGAATTTTGACCCAGCATTTTTCCACTACTCAAATACATTCACAATAATTTATTAGAGAAGATAACACTCTGTATCTTCAGTTTGCGTAATGTCTCCCGATGATGTAGCTGACGATGGCGGCCTCCTTTCTACTTTTCAGTCGAACTGCTTCTACACTCCTTGTTGGGTCGAACCTCCTCGTGTCGAACCTCGTTTTCTGTCGAACCTCCTTCTCATGTCGAGCCTCCTTCTCGGGTTGAACCTCCTCGGGTTGAAACGCGTCTATCAATGTGGTTCCAGCATAATGAATGTCCCGTACATTATACACAAGTCTCCAGAGATGTTGTGGATGCGAAGTTTTCAAATATGTGGATAGGAAAGGGAGGTCCTGAGTAATGGGCAGCTTGGTCCCCAGATTTGATGCCATTAGACTTCTTTCTCTGAGGCACAGTGAAAGATAGAGTGTATCTCTACCGCCAACGACAGTAGAGGATATGCAACTTCGTACTATTGCGGCGTATGCGGCAATATCTATAGAAACACTGCAATCCGTGCAACACTCTCTTGTTACCAGATTCAAAAAGTGTATTGATGCAAACGGGGGTACTTAGTACATCTTTGAAGTGACACGGTTACATCGGACAACATGCTGCTGGTGATTTGTGGGTGTATTTTCCATGCCAGATGTAATGCACAACAATGAAGTTTCCGAGGGCTATGGGCCACCAGTAAATGTGCTTAGAAAAGGGTAACTAAGTGTGTTATCACTAATTGTAGCTATATTTGTCATTTTGCTAGAATAAGCATACATAAAACCCTGTTCCTGGCCAGTTGGAATTTTCATATTTTGTTTCATTTCTGAGTAATTTGAGGTCGAAGGGTTAGGTGGGACAGCTATATATGCGTACATATAACCTTTTATTTTTAACGGAGTTTAACAGCTTTCCTAAAAATGTGTAGAACTATTTCTCCCTATTTACATCGCACTAAGCTATAGGAGCTAAAACTTTCGCACGGTGCCTCTTAATTTGTTGAAAGAAATCATGAGTTACTTGACTGAAACTAACGAATTCTAAAACAGCCGCTTCCAAGGGCAGAATTCACAGAGAAGGAAGGGAAACTAAATATGTAGGTAAAAGCTATGAAATAATAATATACCATTAGTTTAATTTTATCTGAATCACTTTAAATGATCGAACTGTTCAATTATTAACTATTTATTTTTGTTACCTTCCTATTAGGACTAAACATTTAACGAGGACTATGCATAATCCTCTGGCTTGAGCAGATGCTAAAGGTTGGGCTATGTGGGAAACTCATTTTCACTGTGGGGTGCCTGAACTTTTCAGTCCTTTAACCTGATAGGTCATATGGGACTTGAATGCATAAAGTATGCTAAAGGACACTCAAATGAGTCGGGACATTAAGCCCTTGAAGTTATCCATATAAAGTAGTATTCAGTGCCTTTTGTTCTTGCAGTTCTGGCGTAAAGATCCTTAGCATGTTTACTGCGGCAGGGAAGTAAAGCCAGTGGTCCTCTGTCATAAATTTCTAATAAGTAAAGTACCTCAAACCTGATAAAGAGTCCCCTGACCAAAATTAGGCAGTTTTTTCTAGCACAATATGGAATGAAACCGTGAGAACTACACCGTTAAAGGGCCTCTTTAAATAAAAGTCCAATTTAAATTTTAACTTAAGTTATCCAACGCTCATCCTCGAGGAATACTTCGGAAAAAAAAAACTCTCCGAGTTACTTATTCCAAACGAGATCCCAACTCATGTCATTCAGAAAGTATTTGCAAACACCTCCCTGCACAGACCACGGAGGTAAGGCAACTACTGCAGATATTGGTATATAAAGCCATTGCTAATTTTAGTACCGCAATTACGTATGTACACTTTTGACTGTCGATTTTTGCAATATTGTACTTTGAAGTAGGTAACGAACTGCTGTACCTTAAAATTCCATTAGCAAAACTGAACTCTTTTTTCACAATAGTATTTGGAATACAGTTAATGAGAGTGAAACAGAAATGTTGAAATTATTTCCCAAAAGCAAAAGTTTTTGCCAATTTTGCTTCAAAATGGTAGCACCAGTTGATTTACTAAAGCCTTATTTTTTGCAGTTATGTAGCACATGTAAATTATATTGTTTATTAGATTATCAAGAATGGGATTAAAATCAACTCGGAGACACAGTGATTGTATGGTTGGACTCACTCTGAGGCGACCCAGGTTCGGTCCATAATGTGGATCCGATGCTGCTATTAGAATTTCTTTGGCAATTATGCATCGGCTCTTTAGTATTTAAGTCGTTAAAGAAAAATGAAAACATTATATTTTCTCCAAGATTTCCAGGTTTCTCTGTTTGCGTCTGTTATCTCTGGAGTTATTCGAAGAAAAACGTGTGTTCAAATAGATGTAAATATTTAACAAAATTCGTAAAGAAATTAATTTTTCCGATAAAATGTTACGAGGGCGTTTGATGATAGTGTGCGGTGGCAGAAATGCAGACCATTTGCGCCAGTATTTCTCCAGATATAAAATGTTTACTACTTTAGATAATAATATAAATTGTTGACATTAATCTATATTGTAATTAACTATATTAACAGTATACTTAATCTTCGCCTCACAATTATGACAATTGGTTTCACTGATTAACTCTATGTGCATCTTAAGGGGAATTAATAGTACAAAACGTAGCTCGGCTTGCGCTATTGCTACAGCTGAGTGTCCTCCTTTACTATTTGTCTCAGAACCTCTCTGTCTTTCCTTCTCTCCCTTTCTCATCATTTCTCTCCGTCTCTTACAATCTGTCCCTACAACGTAATGTCATGAGGAGTTTTGAGATAATTGATTAAAGTGCTTTTATCTCCTCTTCCACATGCCTTGTAGGAAGAGGAAGTACTTTATTCCAACCAAAATTTCGATATCAGATGTCAACGTAAGTGTGTGTTTTGAGACTCCTTAGGTCCATGCCGTGGCTGAGAGATTAGACTGCTTATCTCTTACCAAGGCCACCCGGATTCGATCCCAGGCGAGCAAAAAGTGAAATTTGTCCAAAGTGAGTGCAGAGTGGACCCTGGCGCTGGTAGGGGTTTCGGACTGCCCCCCCTCCCGCCTGCCTACCCGCCCACCCGTCTGCCTACCTACCTAACTACCTACCTACATCCTACCTACCTACATACCTAAGTACCTACCTGCCTGCGTGCCTGCACGCCTGCCCGCTTGCCGAGTTACCTACCTACCTATCTATCTATCTACCTACCTCCCTACCTACCTACCTAACTACCCGGCTACATACCTATCTACGTACCTACCTACCTACCTACCTACCTAACTACCCAGCTACATACCTATCTACGTACCTACCTGCCTGCCTGCCCGTCTTCCTACCCGTCCGCCCAGTTACCTATCTACCAACTTACCTACCCACCCACCTAAGTACCTACCTACCCACCTAAGTACCTACCTAACTACCTACCTACCAAACTACCTACATACTAACCTACCTACCTACCTACCTAACTACCTACCTACCTACCTGCCCGCCTACCTACCTTCCAACCCACCTACCTACCTACCAAAATACCCACCTACCTAACTACCTACATACCTACCCACCTACCTACCTAACAACCTACCTAAGTACCTACCTGCCCGCCTGCCCACCTGCCCGCCTGCCCGCCCTCCTGCCGGCCTGCCCAGTTACCTGCTTACCTACCTACCTACCTAGGTATCTACCTGCCCGCCTGTCCACCTGCCCGCCTGCCCACCTGCCCGCACACTTAACTACCTACCCATCTAACTACCCACATACCTATCTACCCAGCTACCTGCCTGCCCACCTGAACGCCCTACTTACCGCCCACCCGGTTACCTACCTACCCAGCTAAATACCTATCTACGTAGCTACCTGTCTGCCCGCACGCCTGCCCGCCCGCCTGCCCTCCTAACGCCCGCTTTTATTACATACGGCACTGCAGGCGGTGACACTGATGATACATGAGATGAAGATGGAGCACCGGTGGAATGAGATGGTGGAGGAAACCACCACAAATCTCACTTTGCAGTCGCCTGTGATCGAACTCGTGCCGCCTTGGTGAGAGCCAAGCGGTCTAACCACTGAGCCACGGCGCGGCCATGTGTGTGTGTGTGTGTGTGTGTGTGTGTGTGTGTGTGTGTGTGTGTGTGTGTGTGTGTGTGTGTGTGTGTTCAATAGGGCACATTTTTGTTGCTTAACGTCGCTTACACTTCTCTATAGAACTTCTGAAGTATGTTATCCAAAACATTGTTGATAGGTTCATTTTTCCCTTGTGAACTTGTGTTTAAGCCAAACAGTTCGAACCACGTGAATAAACGAAATGATATATGATATTCAAATGAACCTGAGGTATATATCTTACGGTTATCCTGCATTAGTCTTCTCAGTCTTCTGCCACTAGAAAAAAGGCATCAAAGCAACTCATTCCGGCCCAGATTTGAACTGGCTGACAAACCCCCTCTATACTGAAGTGGTAAATCAAATGTCAGGTAATTATTTTTTGTCACATTAACTATTTCCAAGATATTTTTCGCCTGAGTTTTTCAATTTACAATAACTTATCACGACATTCTGAAGATTTAAATAATTCATTATGCATGTGTTTCGATACTTGCGGAGATTATGAAATTTCAAAGGCAGTATATAGTGATCTACATTTGAAAGGCTTAACTACTACTTCAGCCTCCGATATCATCTTCTCCTTATAAATTATATGTGTAATTTAACTGTTTAGGTAAAATACTATCTCGATTAATATGATATAGAAATATGCTGTCATAAAAATAGTTTAAAGAAAAGATAAAATCGAGAATTTCAAGTGAATTAAATACATTGCATATTTATACTATGTTTGTCGTCATAATTTATTATGCTGATTACATGTGGTATACCATAATCTAAGACAGGGTATCATATAATGGGTGTTTATCCTATGAGTCATATTGAGTGAAATACTGATCACTTGTTAAGTACTTAGTTAAATTAGTTACTAATAGGTAATGTACAGTTCCATTCAGTAAAATAATTTGTTTGAAAACTAATTTCATTTGTGCGCCTACTGCCTATGAGCTTATGGTTTTATATTTTATTGAAGTAACTTCGCTCTCGATTCATTCTTTGTGGGTTGATGTGGCCCCTATGTGAAAAGTTTCACAACTCGTGATCTAAGTGATAATGTGGCGTCTAACATAAAATATAATATACTAAGTTTGAATAGGGTAGGAGACCCACGTTAAATATAACTGTACCTATCAATATTTTTTGGATAATTTTCGATTTTGAAATAATGTTAAATAGTTGGAAGAGCTACTCTGGAGGTAAAACTGTTGTTTATTCATTATACCAGTCAGTATTTATAATAACAGCATAATAGCAGCATTTATAGGATACAAAACAAAAATATGGAAATATCTGCATTATTCTATTATTTTATGAACATTTTAAATGGCACAATATTATAATATTTACAGCATTTGCTATTTACAGCATGTTCATAACATGGATAATTAAGACATTAAGGAAATTCCTCTTCACTACTTTGGCGTACAAGAACCAGATATTTGACCTTTTTTGAAAACTTGGTAACGTGGCAAACAGTTTACTTCCGTGAGAAAGCGTTAAGAATTAAGAATAGGATGTGTCAGCATAAGAAGTAAGCAAATTTGTATATTATTAAAACTTCTACTGGTCTTTTCATGTTTTATCCCTCCAAACTAAATGGTTTATTATCGATACCTATACACCATTACATGTAATTTGCACAGATGAGAGGGATTGAGCATGAAGGAAAGGATACCGAGGGATGGAGAAAGGGACAGTGAGAGAGAGGGAGAGAGAACCCCATATCAAAACAACTGAACGCAGCTTAAATCTTTTCTGATATTGCTTACTAAAAACAGCCAAGTATCATAAACATAAAATATTTTATTCATAATCACTAGTCATTTTTGAGAAAATGAGATATAGCAAAAACTGTTTAATGTAAAAGGTGGGTTAAAACAGGAATGTTTTCTACAAAACTTTCGGTCACATCGGGAAGATACTGAGCCTGATATCAAAGTGACAGGTACACACTTACTGTTCCGGTTGGATTCAAGGGCCTCAAAATGTGAATTTCCGTTGAAATCTTGATATTGATTGTTAGGTAGAATGCAATACTTCCTCAGTCTGCTGTACGTCGAGAAGGCAAGAAAGCACCTGCCATAAAGTCCTATCAGCTGGTTGACCTTAAAGTGGTTTGCCGGGTGTGATCGTCAATACGAACAGCATGAAGTATCTTGCCTAAGCTTTAAATAAATTGTTTATTGGTTAAACTATCTAAAACACGAAAATATCATTTAACAGTTTACTGTAGAAATGGCCAATGATTTAAAAACTAGAGGATCGCTATGCGCATTTGTTGATTCTCTAGGAACACATACTGAAATCACAAATTTAGCTTAATGCACCTCAAATCTTATTCCTTATTACTATTCAAGGAAAGCATAAGCATAAGCATAAAGGAAAAACTGAGACGAAAATGTTTGAAAATAGGCACCTATTTAAAAGTAACTGGAGATAAGAGTAATCATAGAGCAGCTTTAATTTCAGAAGTTTTATTCTTTTAAATAGATTCAAATATACAGCCAAATTGATAAAATGTATATAAACGATCCGATCAGTAATACTACACAAAGCCCAAAAATGTAATTTGTGAGAATTGATCATTTCATCTACCTTTCAGTAATATGATATTTATAGCGGAAGTTAACAACCTAAAGGTTAAATGTGAAACACTGTAATGACAAAAGGTGCATGAAAAATTCGTTGCTGGTAAAGCCAGTTGTATTCATTTAACGTTCCCTTCAAAGCAAGCAGTAAAACCATTTGAGAGAGAAAATTCCTGCCATGTACGTATTTATGCATTTCTTGTTTTACTGCTCGCCGCATTTTTATTAACGCCGTATTTCGCTAACGTGTTATAACGACTCCGCTATACGAAACAATTAAGGCGTGCTAAGGGAACAAATAAATTTAAGCTGCGATTTAATCTTTGCCCGCCTGACGACGCAGCGTTCATGGACATTAAAACAAACGGGCTCTGCAAGTTGAAAATATGTGAGGAGAATTTTCAAAACTTGTTTGCTTATCCGATCTACATTATATGATGGCACCTACCGTGGGACACCCACTGAAAACATTTCTCGATACAAAAAAGCCATAATCCTTATAGAAATACTAAGCCGCCCGTTCCTAGCAAAACAACACTACTTTCGTGGTTTTCTCTAAAAGAGCACAACTTTTATGGGAGTTTACCAGGAAAATTAGCTTTTACTCTATTTTCATCTACTTCGAGATAAGCGTTGCTAGGAAGGACGCGTAGAGCCAGACTGAAAAAATTAATGCCATAAACGGGATTTGAACCACACGGTTAGCCTACACACGGCTACTGTGGAAGAAATTATTATTTCCATTACTAGGAAGGGTTTTACCTTGGATTTCCCTATAGTTAAAATATCAATAGAGGCGTACAGTAAGCTTAAGTGATAGACAAATCGTTTAAGAACTGGTCGCACGTAGTGATATTGACTTTGTATGGCCAGGACATAAAACAAAACATTTTATGTACTTATTCGGATGACCTTTTTCTACTCGCTCTTCTATTCTTCTATTCTTCTTTCTTATTCAGGTTGATCGAAAAATTTTTTCCAGAAAGTACCGTGTTGCATATTTGCTAAGGGGGATGCAGTATGTTCAACCCTTACTGATCGCCATATTATGGCTTAGCAATTCCGTTCTGTTTGTATGGCATTTTCTTTTCCTGCTAATATTTGAGAATAGCGGTCGTCTGCCCCGAATGATTTTTCCACTTACATTTAGCAAAATTTATTTTCTTTCTACAATTGTATAGGAAGATAGGCTTACATACAGACATTTAAATCATATATGATATTATTAACACATTCATGTACTATAAGTGCTTTTTTACACAGTTAAACAGGATTTGTGGTTGCCAATAACATTAATATACTTATGAATGTTTCGCAAGATGATTTACTCGAACGTGGTCAAGACTATATACATCAAAGTAATATTACTGTGTGAAAAACGCTGTTACAACTGAGGAATGAGGAGAAAGCAGGTGACAGGGGAAGACCTGACCAGAGCAATTTATTACCGCCAGTGGACTCCTGAATTTTTTCGCTTAGCACAAGTTTGGCAGTATGAAAGATGGCTTTATGGCTGCTCGGCGATGACCGTCAGTGGACCTAGAATGTTCAGGGTTGCTCTCTGGGGGGCCACAAGTCTTTCGCTTAACAACCCTCCAAGAAACTTTACTTTCTCTACATCGCAAGAGATTTTTGCTCTGAGACGTCATATCCTATTTCCTCTGGAATTAGCCGTGAAAATTCTGAAATGAGCTTTTAAGACAGTACGTATATGAAAATAAAAACACTATAATGAGTGAACTAACATGTTGACATTAACGAGAGAGACATGGAAGTAGCGTCAATCATAAACGTACATATTGAAGTACAGTTGTTAAAATGTACCTCGTTGCAAGTTTAAAGTTTGTTGGACAGTTTTAAATTTTCCCTATTAAACCTGCTTGTCGTAGTGTAAAGCGTCGCACTTGATTGAAAGCTGATATACTGTATCGAACGTTCAGGGTTCAATTGTTGTTCAAGACGCTGTAATGTAGTTGCATTTAAGAGGAGACTATCCCGAAAAATCAGAAAACTAGGACGATTTTCCTGATTATTTTGATAAATAATGTATAAATAACGTTTTATGATGTATGATAAAGCACAGAGAATGAACGTAACTCATCATGTGAGTGTAAAAATTGTTGGTTGAAAATATGCTTGGTTGTTAAATTAAAAACACACACTACTTTCCTTACTTTATTCCTACATACGATTACTTCTATAACTGCTTATGTCATTTGTGATAAAGATTTGCAGAAACTATCTTCCATGTAACTTGCTTCTAGAGCAAGGAAAACTGGGAATACATAAGTCCTTAAGCGATAATCAAATCTTTTATGAGCTGTGAGATGCCATAGAAATTGCGTTCTCTTTTCATGATCAAGAGATGAAAAAATGGACAGCTTATTCCTATTTGAGAAAAGAATACGTACTGAAAAATTTGAACAAACAAGAAGAAACATTTCAGAAATGGTTCTCTTCACAAAAATTGTATTTAACAAATCGTGTCTTTCAACGAGAGCTGTCTACATTATTTTGTGTGGTGAGGTGTTGTCGATCTCTTACGATTTATAAGTTATATAAAACCTTTCGGAATGAAAATTAAAAATATATATTTCATTTGGTATGAAGAGATTCTAAGATATGTTTCTAATTAAAGTCCTTGCCGCCCTTTTCGAGAAAATGAAAATTTAGAAAGTATGTGCAACCTAAAGGTAGTCTCTTAGGTACCAATTTTCGTTATTCGAAATTACATTTTTGAGTTATACTGTACACATAGAGACAGAAAGACAGAAGACAGAGAGAGGAACACACACATGAGCGCGTGCGCAGGTAATGTTTTGTAATAATGCATTTTTGGATTCAGGAAACCTTTAAATATGTATTTCCGGTGTAAACTTGGTATGGAACTTTTGTTGCAATATAACATTTTCCCCAGTTCATTGTAGTAGAGAATGTAAACATATTTTTGGGTTTGAAATCGTCCTTTTGAAAAACAACCCATAGCGCGTGGGGACAGTTCAACTGGAATTTTGCAGGTAACATAGAAGTACATACAGATAGGGGAAAAATACACTAGAAAAGCAATATTCTCTTGGAAAAGGTTCTTCTTAACTTTAATATTTACTACTTCAATGTATCTACTTTTCTCAATAAATATTCAAAATAGAAGTATAAAACGTTTACCAGTTCCTGTTGCAGAGCCAACAATGTATCAATACAAGATTTTCAATTTTTTCAGTTTTTAAAATTTTAAAATGTTATGTCTAGGCAGTAAAAATTTAGAACAAACAATTGTATTTCATTGAAAATTGTAGATTAATAGAAACAAGAGCTGTTATTGTTTTGTTTTTCAAATTTAGCGTTGCTAAAATAGGTAGGGCCGACTGCAATTCAAAGTAACAAAACTTGATGTTAGATAAAAGAAAGAGGGGAACCAAAGGAATTAATTAAACTTATTCTTTGCTTAATTACGTTGTTTTATATTGTGTGCTTTTGAATTTTCCTTTAATTGCTATTACAGTAATTTTTGTTTTAAGGGCCTTTTTAAAATTTAATACGGCACTTTTTAGATTTAGTTCCTGCACAACTAATTATTTAAGTCTTGAGAGCCATCGGATGAAACATTACTCTCTCGAATATAATATTTTAATGTCGCCAAGACAGTTCTATAGCACTAGAGCCCGGATTTCCAAGCGAAATACCTATAAAAGCTTATTAATGTTTTTTTTTTTTTTTTTTTTTTTTTTTGCTGAAATACGGGATGTGCTTACTTATTTCATTATTTTTAATTAATATAGCTTATTTTATCCAAATCGTAAACTTAAAACAATGTTCTCTCCTACCCATCAGACGGTTTATATCGTCTCGCTGAAACAGTTAGGAGCCAATATACCTAAAGATGTGGATTTTCTTGTCTCTATTGTAAAGAAAGTATTTGTAAAGTCACTGATTAAAGTTAAAGAATTTCATGTGCTCCTTCCAAATTTGTTGTTACCTCTTCGGCCAGTTTTAACTCGTTGGGGTTCTTGGGTAAAGGCTGTGTCATACTATACAGACCATTTCAATTAAGTAAAATAGTGTTGTACCAACTTATATGCATGATTGACATACCACACGTTTTGATAATATTGGTGTCCAAGATACATCCATAACCGTTTCTCAAAAGTACCTTTTATTATAACACAGTTGGAAGCTTGAAATGGTACCTCGGAACATTTCGCTTTCTTTGATAGATGAAATTTCAGTAATGCTGTCTTCAGAGACTCGCGTATTGTCAAAACTGCCTTTGGGAAATTCAGTAAGGTATTAATGAAAAACTACCCTGTGTAAACTTACTTCAAAGATTTCTGGTACAGAAGCGCATATTGAAGGGACATTCACTCAAGAAGATTTGTAGTGCTTCTCACATGTTCCAGTAACGTCATGCGATGTTGACAGATCCTGTATAAAAAATTTTCACTGCATAAAACGTTCTTCACTGAAAAACGCAGGAGGTTCACGCAAGAAAATCTCAAAATAACCTCCATCGTGTACTGTAATACCTAAGCTTACGTAAGGTAAGAATTCTACACAACAATATGTTTATGGTTAAATTTCTATTTTTTTTATTTGCTTGTTTTTTGTGATTACTTGTTTTAATTTTCGTGCTTATGCACTTGCTTATTCTATCATTTGATTGTGCTTACAAATCCGGGCTCTATATAGCACTGAGGTCACCTCGTAATCGGCAATCTCACAAGAGTATGTCCATACTCCTTAAGGAGTTTATGTATCTTGAAAAGCTTATCTCGTGCGTATTAAAGTGAATGACATCATGCCATCTTTCCTTTCTAATTTTAGTGTCACATTTGATGTCTTTTCTCAGTAACCATGACATCATGCACAGTTTTCATTGAGCACCTAAAGGGAATTTCAATTATACTACCATTGTATAATACTCATCGCCAGCATGCATAGAAAATCTGTTTCCCCCCTTATTTCTGATAAAAGATTTGGACAAGCACGCATTACCTTTTTCAAAGCTCAGAGTATTTGAATATTTCTACGTATCATCATCATAGCTAAAAAAAATTGATGGTGATATTTCATTCATTTGACCGATGTGGATGTTTTCCACGTGTGTACAAAGGGTATGAGGAACCTTGATGTTGTCTTTTACCTGGCGCCAAATGACTTGAACCAATGAAAAAGATACTCGTGTGTAAAGCGCAGATTTTTAAGAGCACTGGTCAAGGAAAACGCTAGCTTGATATTCTGTGATACTTCGTTACACATTTTAATAACATTTAACTTTGAAGTTTTACCTTTCCTCTTCTTTTTTATTCCGCTGGTAAGCCTTTATGCATATACATTACACACACTCACATACACATAACTACTCCAACTGAAACTCACATAAGCACTGTACAGCTCAATTAGCGAATGCTTTTTTATATTGATTAGCACCCTGTCCAAAAATACAAGGATGCATGTTACAGCCCCTTTCCCCGGGACATTCTCGTGGTTGGAATATAGTACTTCCTCTCTTACTATTTACATTATTCCAACAAAGATGTTGATGCATCCTAGGAACAATCTGTACTTAAAACACCAAGTTTGATATTTAACCGAGTTTTCGTTTTTGAATTATGCAGTTCCCAGGAGAAGACACACACATACACACACACACACACACACACACACACACACACACACACACACACACACACACACACACAACCGCACGCACACAGAGAGAGAAAGAGAGAGAAAATGTTGGGTGGCATACAATAATTCTTCTACTTTTGTTCAGTATGTAGCAGAGAATTTAAAAGGTGACTTATCTACAGTCAGTTCCGAAAATAGAATCATATCACAAGAAGAGGAGCAAATTAAGGGAATAAATAAAAGAATTCAGCAGGCAACATTGGAACAAATGTGAAAATACAATTTCATGATAGAGAAGAGAAGGCATTAAAAGCCATGAAAACCCTAAATAAGAGAGAAGAAGAAAGGTAACCAAATGTACTCCATTTCTGCACAAATGAATACTACCATTGTATACCTAACCAATGGTAGATAACTAGTATCTTGCCAGAAGATTGGAGAGAATCTATTACACCAATACTCAAAAAGGTTTCTAGAAGTACATGTGAAATTATGGAGGTGTAGGCTATCTTAAAGTTTGTTATATAATTTATGAAAGAATTATGAAAAAGAGTGAGAGGAATAGTTAGAAACCTTGTTACATGAGGCGCAGCATGAATTTACAAAAGGGATATTTCGCTTCGATTGTATTTTACTTCTGAAAACTTTATCGGTTGTATAAAAGCATTCGAAAGCGTAAACAGAAATTTAATATGGAATGTTTTCAATGAGAAGGTTTCTGAAATCGTTTACTAAGAGCTATAATAAGTATGCACGAGGAAATAAAAATTATAATGAAAATTGGAGAAAACGCATAAAAATAAGGAATACATTTTAAACAAACACTTAAAAGAGACTGCCTTATTCTCCCATCTTTCCTTAATTGATCATGTAATTGTCATTAAAGTATAGAAGCATATTTTAAATGAGAATTTTATATTATAGCCGCCTAATTTGACCACGCTTCTCTTTACACTGTCGTTGCTCAGGTGAATGTCTTTGTCCATGATCCTGTTATCGTGCAGTGAAGTGGTGAAGTTCCCAATACGATACAGAGTAATAAAGACAGTTCCAGCTCACTGTCTACAATTCAGTTTAACTGTAAGCGTTGAGAATGTTCCTACAATATTATATCGTGTGGTTACTTGTATGGTCATAATTATGTTTGTTTACAGATATACTTATTGAAAGTATGATCATAGCTATTTTGTGTAATGCGGTAATATAATGTATTACTGATACTATTTTTCCAAATATTTATTGTTCCGGAAAAGAAAGAATACGATACTTTTAAAGTAGCATGTAAAACATTAAAGCGTGAGGAATAAGCAATGGAGCGCTATCTCAGGTTCACTTGTATCAATCACAAGGTCATAGCTAAACTCCTGAGTCAAATATAGATGATCAAACAGAAATAGCAGTATACAAGGGGCATCCAGAAAGTAAGATTTATTTCAATTTATTTCCACTGCAGCGCTGCGATCGCAGTTCGGCACATGCGTGTTAGACGCTCTGTATCAAGTGGAAGAAAAGTGCGCCATTGTGAGATCGCTGTCAGCCACTTACGCTTTGTTGCGCTTGTTTACAATGTCGGTGTTGATTGAAAATCCCGCCGCTTGTGAAATCAGATCTAATTCGTTTTATGAATGCTAGGAAAGTGAAAACAATTGAAATTTTTCGGCGGATTTGCGATGTCAAAAGGTGTTGTGTTTCTTTACGACAACGCACGACCACACACTGCAAATGAGACTAAAAACATCCTACAGGGATTTGGCTGGAATGTGTTTGACCACACCCCGTACAGCCCTGACCTCGCTCCTAGCGACTTTCATCTTTTTTTTGCATCTGAAATCTTTCTTTGGCGGTCAACATTTCAACAATGACGAAGAGCTGAAAGAAAATATTTCCAGCTGGTTGAAGACACAGGCGGCAAACTTCTATGAAGAAGATATACAAAAACTTGTGCCTCGCTATGACAAATGCCTGCAAAATTTCGGCAGTTATATGGAAAAGTAGTTTTAGAGTTGTAGAATTTTGTGCAATAAATAATTCCTCTATATCAGTACCCAATTTAATTTTATTACCAAACAGAACTTACTATCCGGACGTACCTCGTAGAAAAATAGGTTCCGAAGAAGTGTATTTACTTAAAATTAAGCAGCCATTAAGTATAATCTAGAAATATGAAAGGTAAAAAACATAGATTTTTGTAAACAACCAATAAACAACATAGATGACTATAAATAATAAAACACTGGAGAAATAAAGGATTTTAATAGTTAGGGGTTATTAATTGGTCTTATTACCTTACACTAAATTAATAAAAATTGAGTTTACTTCAACACACATGTAAGACAATTAAAAGGTCATTAACAAGAAAAGGAAGAAGAGAAAATATGTTGAAATATTACAAAGTATTAGCGGTACCAATGCCATTATATGGATCAGAATTATGTATAATCAATGTTTTTGAAAGAAGACTGAAAATGTGTAACGGAGTTTACTATTTTGGATAAAAAGAAGCATCCATAAATTCGATGTGAATTAACAATTCTTAGTGTAGTGAAACAATCTAATAATATTCGAAAAATGATTTTGGCGTGTATTGAGAATGAAAAAAGAATAATATACCTTTACCTCTGAATATCTCAAAATATGCACCGAAGAATAAAGTGTTCGTTTCCGAACTAATAAGGGATGTATCGACCAATTACTTTACTTGAATGGAGAGAAATGGTAGTTTCACTTGAGAAGAATTGTGTTGATGATGATAATGATGATGATGATGATAATGATGATGATGATGATGATGATGATGATGATGATGATGATGATGATGATGATGATGATTATGATGATGATGATGATGATGATGATGATGATGATGATGATGATGATGATGATGATGATGATGAAGAAGAAGATGCCCTTTATTGCATCTTCCCAAAATCAATTAATAAAATCAACAAATTTCTTTGAATGTTATAATTGTCTTTGTCTTTTCTTCAAAAAAATATTTCATAAGAAAACAATGAAGCAGGTTATGACAAGTGAATGGTGGCTCCAGACGGGCCGATAAAGGATCAGTTCCAACGGAAGTTCGCGACGATAAATTATTGCTAAGAGTTCGGAAGCGCGCAGCGGGCAACTCCCCTACGCGCTAAATCATCACTCCGTATACCTGAGGAAAGGAACAGCTTAAGCGAGCAATGGGGCTAGAAAAACTAACGACCCACGGCCGATTTAAACACCCCATAAAGTCTCCATTTACTCACATAGAATTAGCGATATTTTCTCTCTGCTTCTTCGCTTTTTCAGCCTACTTCTAGTGTGCGGTGTGATTTAAATAGGGGACACCATTGGCTCAAGAAGGCAAACTTAGGGACTTACTGTCCTCATTGTTCATATAACACAGACCACCCTTCTGAGAACACCTGTTAGCTGACCAATGAGTCCTAATTAACTTCATAATTCCTCCTATACAACCTATAAGTTTACCTTCCTATTTGAATTAATCGAAATCACGTCGAATAACACGTTTACAATGATAGTGTCTAATAGTTCTGGTTCGAGAAGGGCTTTTAACATAAGCATTAATGCCTATCGTCGCGCGCTTGACGTTTTCTGAACGCATGGTAGAGCTCTCTCTCACTCCTTCCCCCCCTCTCTCTGTCCTCAACTCCTTCAGAGGTGTTTACTTTCGGAGTTCAAGACATTTCCGTTGTTACCTCACGATGTTATCCTAACCATATACAAATTATCTTTCACTGCGCCAGAACTGAATGTGCTAGTGCACTAGTTGAAGAATATATGACAAAAATATTGTGAAATATATTTTATTATCAGGGTAAGGTAAAATGTCCTTGGCCTTCCAGTGAAAGACCGAATTTTCAGGGCAAACTGCACTTACTTTTCTACGTAGTTTCCTTTCTGGTATACACATGCTCTCCAACGTTTCTCCAGTAAGTAGAGTTTGTCCCAGAAGTGTGATTCTGGAAGGTCTGCATAATACTCATATACGCTACCATCAGCTTTACATGGGCTGCAAAATATTTTCCAGGACATATCGTACAGAAGAAAATAACATCTGTTCTAATATATTCACATGACTTTTTATAAGCAAACTAACTTCTACAACTTTCTCTAAACTGACTTTATGTACCACTTATAGGGAAGTACCACTGGTAGAGGAATTATTTATTGCAGAGAATTCGGTATGCGAATATGTGTGTAGATGTGTGAGTGTTAATGACGACAGAGATGAAAAACGAACTGTTAAATAAATACCTTTCTTGATACTTTCTGTTCAGTATGCTCCACAGACAGAACACAACACTTTTCCAGAAGGTGCCTCCCTCCCAAAACACCAATATTTTGATCACCTGTTTTAAAAATGACTAAAAGGATCTTAATTCGTGTACCCTATGTTTTGAGATGTTTTGATGTATAATTAACCTAAATCGGCCATGGGTAGATAGTAGAAACAAATTGATATAGTAAATGCACAGGAGCAATCAGCGAAATAGCTGACAGATGATGGCATAAATTTGTAAGCAAAAACCGGTTCCCTGAGGCACTTTAATTTCGACACTTGTTTAAGACTATTTACTGTTTAAATTTGTATTGCGATGTCTGTAAAGCCGTATGATTTATTCTAGGCATCGTCACATTTATGCACATTATTGAGATTATCCATCGCTTTAAAAAAAAATTATGGATGTTTATTATTGTTTGAAAAGTTGGCTGAAGATTTATTGGAAAGAGCAACTGTGAAAATGTACGAGACAGTTAATCCTTTGCTTACCTTTTACTTTCCCTAGTAAGTGTATACAATGTATTGCGTTTTACTCAAAAATTTGATACCGAGATTCAATTGGAAATGCACGTTTTGTCGTCCTCTGTATATGTTTTTTTTTCTATTAGCATGAAGCAGACAGAAGAATAACCTCTTGTAAGAATAGTTTGCTGAAGAATGGTTAGAAATAGTCATGTTAATATAGCACATCAGCATTTTAAATTACAAAATTATCTTCAAAACGCAAAGGTGCAACTACTTAACTATTATTTCACACTAAGTATAGCATAGAAAGTAGGCAGTTTTACAGTGTTGGTGGTCAGGCGGGAATGGGAAAAGGTGAAACTGCTAGAGTCACTAATGTGAATATTTGTTTACAGCTAGTCCTTAATTTATAGGGCACCTCCCAGCTGGCGCTTCCGTGACCCTCATCAAAGTCCCCTGCCCATTCTCAGGAGAATGATGAAGTTGGGTCCAGGCACAAGTTTGACGCTCCCTCCTCATGCCTTGTTGTACTTCTCTGATGTGTATATACAAGGTGCGGCAGTAAAACTTTAAGGTCACATGCACTTAACTGGAAAAAAGGACTAGAGATTTATAACTAGGCACTTGTAGAATTGTTAATGTCTCAAGGGTGGGAGTAATATAACTTGTTCAAGAGAAGCAACCCTTCCTCCCTTGATGTGACGTAATTCAACTCCTACAGGGTTAATTTGCGGAACAGAGAAGTAAAATAAAGACTAGGAAATGTATATTAATGTTGCACAAAAGGTATTTTTAATATTCATTTTGACTAATCGGCATGAATATACAACACAAGCCACTGATGTAATAAATTAACGCGAAAATGAAACAATACATATATGTACGTGGTTTGTCAAATTGGCGCCACTATATAAAAATGCTGATAGTATAAATATTGTTATTAAGGCACCAATTAATGCATGAAGTTACAACAATTAAGAACTAATACAATACTTTAAAACACTGTGAACTATTTGTCTCATCATATAAGTTTAACAAACATAATGCTTAGGACGAGAACCTAGGATGTCCTACTGATTACTTTAAAGAAATAGTGATGTATGATAATCGTATTTATCATTCATCACGAAGAATTAATCAAATATTTGGCTTCAAACGTTTTGACTGGACTATCAGTTTTGTGTTACAGATAAACCCGTTATGAGAGAAGAGAATGAGTATAACGACACTAAGAAGTGCAACTTGCAGTGCTTGAGAAAGTTCAATGAGGCCTACAATAATTACCGTGTAATGACAGCATGAAGGAGAGTGAAAAAAATAATAAAGTTTTACTTTGTTACAAAAAGATAATTATTAAACAGAAACGTTAAATCACATGTTTGGTTTTGCTTAGGGTTTTTACTTAATTCGTCATGATAAAAAGTAGTTTATGTTTGAAATTTACAGTAAGCATTTACTGCAGTTTATTAAATACGTATGAGTGAATGTGTGGTGTTTTAGGGCCCGGCGACAGCGAGGTCGTTTGGGTCCGAAATACGTATGAAAGACTTCCAATCATAAAATGTGGTTTTAGAGAAACTAAAAGTGTGGTCAATATATAGATTAAACGAATATCAATAAGCCTCTTTATGATTCAAGAATTAATTGATTTATTTGAAAAACCCTCGTAAGGTTTCTACAGATTAACATCAAGTTAACACAGGTTATTCTCTTATATTATGTATTTTATATAAATAATGATGACAATTAAACCATTTTAACATATAAATGAGTTAATTTGCTGAATGTTAGCAGATTTCGTTACGAAAACGAAGAGTAATACAATGTGAATATCTCATTTAAACAGAATAGTCATTCAAACGGTGAGCCCAATGAAGCAGAGAGCCGAGATTATAAGTTGCAAATTGCGATCAAATCTAGTAGTTGTCCCTCGTGGTGCAATGGATAGCATGTCTGACTGTTGGTTAGACGACGCGGGTTCGAATCCCGGTTAGGGATTTTTTTATCTTAATTCTTTGTTCTCACTTCTGAAAATTAACGTAACTCTCCCGCTTTACCACCCAAATGGCTATTAAAATACGCTTAACTATCAATTCTTGAATATAAATTTACCGTTTAAGGTATTTAGATGCCGTACAGAACAAATCTGTGATGTTAAAACTACTAATTGTACATTACTCTGAGATGTAGTAAATAATAACTTCGTAAGAAAGGAAAATTTATTTGAGAATTTATAAGATGTAATATCTAAACTGTTCTGCGTGCCAACATCAGAAGCAATGTAATAAACAACACAACACAATTACTATAAACAGTATTTCCTTTATGGGACACGAAAAGAGAGTTTTGTGAACGCAGTTAACTATGTAATAGGATATAGGTCATAGAGCAGAGAGCGGCATCTACGACCAACGTTAACACACTGCCATAAATAACCCTGCCAAAAGGGAATATTTGAACTGTAGAATCACTGAAGGTTATGGACTGCCGGTGAACAAGGCATAACGTAGGCGTGGATCACTTCCACAGAGAGAGAGAGGGGGGGGGAGAGAAAGTGAGAGAAAGGGAGAGAGAGAGAGATCGATGAACGACCCGTCGACCAAACAGCCGTCCAGTTCAGTGGGAAATCCTCATTCCTGTAAGCAAGCATCCATACCATCTGGCACCACCATACGTCACGCAAGCTAGAAGCACGCTGAAAGATAAGAAAGAAACGGAATGAAACAGAAGTGATGGAAAGGAAATGGTGGTACACCTGACACATCCTGGGCGTTTACCTATCGACCGCGAAGAAACTCTAAGGTGAACGGTCGACGGGAATAGATCCCGGGACCTCCCAATGCGAGCCTCACACGTTACTTTGGAAGCCATTTGCCTCGGTAGCAATATGGCATAATGCTTCACAACTCATCTTCTTCAGTCTGTATAATATTCTGTTAGAATTATATTTTTGGTCTGATTCTTCAATGAGTTCTTATTCCTAGTTCACACACTTGCCATACTGGAACATAAGCTTGAATGGTGTAACACGGATTAATATAAAGAAATTATGTATTATTTTCATTGTAAAAGCGTCAAGTTGGTGCAGTCTACAGCTTCTTACGAACTAAGGAACTCTTGTTGACGTTTGGAGAAATTTCTTTCGAAGAACTTGAACTCTGTGAAGTTGCATGTTGCGTGATTTTCTTCATATAGGAGGTGCGAACGTTAGAAGAATTCTGATTTAAGATTCATAAAGAAAAGCAGAGCATTTCTAAGTTTGGAGCGTTTGTTTATTAGAGAGTATAAGTTAGCAATTCTGGTAACTGTAACTGTTGTGATGTATTCAATGTCAGCGTACCAAGTGGGTTTGGTGTTGAAGACCACTCCAAGGTGCTTCACCCCAAATTCAAAAATCATTATGGAAATATACAGTGAGCATATTTTAGCTCTCGTTTTACTAATATTCAGAAAGGTACGCCATGTTGTAAGCAGGGTCGTAGTAAGTTTTGCTCCCTTTTGTTATAACTTTAAGGCAACCCAAGCCTCACGCTTTCAGACGCAACCTTCTTCATTTATTTTCACACGAAGTATATATGTATAAAACTAAAAGTACACACTTGAAGGATTAATCACTATCTCTTTACTACTTTCCTGTTGTCACTTCACTTGATTTGCCGCTCAGATGTAGGATGTTCCGATTCCCTGAAAGTATATTAATTGTTGTACCTTGCAGTATAACCCCTTCCTTCTGTTGAGAGTATCTGCAGGATTGAAATAGTAAATTTGATAGTTTGCTGAATGTTCTTTAGCTGGTTCATTCACAACCATTTGGGACTAAGCTCGTTTTCATTTATGAGTAACTGAAGTTAAAGTATTTCCTCTTTTTTCATTATGATGTTATATGCCACATTATGGTGAATGAGCCACTCTGCAATTTACTGCTACCGCCATTGAGTGCGTTTTGGCACCGGTGGCATGGGTTTGTTCATAGTAATAACACGGGATGTTAGAGAGTATCTGATCCGTAAAATATATGTAGAAATTGTCATATTAATGTCTTCATGTAATTCTCAGATCTCGAACTGAAGTGCCGTAAGTGCTATAAAGAGAGATGCTAAAGGAAGGACTAAACTAAGCTTTCAATTGTCTCATCAGTCCAGCCGTCAGTTACAATGTGGCCGTCATTTAAACCCGTATCCGTCAAGCAGAATTTGCCTCAATTCTTATTCTGTATTGTCTTAAAAGTAATGATGTTGGGGTTGTAGTACTTGATCCTCCATGTGCTAGTTACCTATGTCTTTTTATTGTCTTTGTAGCAGTAGTTTCGATTTATATTTAGAAAAGGTATGCAAAATTTATAAATTTATAAAAAAAAATTGTGAAAAATATATGTAATTTTGTGATTGGCCGTAGTAATAATTGCATTACTTAATGTGGTGACGCAGTAGTAAATCGGGGTAGCGATAGAAACATAGAACCGTAGAAATCTGGTTACATCTTGAACTAAAATCCGAGATCACTGAAGATCTTATCCAAAAGCTCTGACCTTCCTGAAATAGCTCTATTTATAAGTGAAGAATTAGGTTAACATCAGATTGGGATTTTGGGATAGGATAGGATGGTTTCTCACGGAGGGGATTCGTCTTTGGGACCAGTCTTAGTCCATTATGTCTATGGTCATCCCGGGAGGAAGGATGAGGCAAAAGATGGCCGAGGGCGGACGACACAAAGATTCAGGACAGTGCGGAGTACAGGGTCCGTACAATTGACCACTTGGAGACACCTCGGCAGGCTGGAACAGCCAGCATCCCACCAACCGTGGTCCTGAAACGGCCCACTAGGCACGGAGACCTAAGACCGTCCTAGTGAAGGATTAAGGATTTACCAGGAACATATCCTGCCGTGTAGTCCAAAACTCCTGCCGACACATCTACCCTGAAAGATACCTCCAGATGAACGTTGATGTGAAATGATAATGGACATATAATTAATCTATCTAGGATTCGAATGACAACCCGGGAAGCCCCCGAAAATCTCATGGGTTTTTTCCTGCCACGGAAATCGAACCCGGACCTCCCGAATGAAAACCACCTGAGCCATCCCTCTCGATATGATTGGGATGTTCATTTCGAATATAGTAGCCGTGGATGTGCCTTCTTTTTGCATTTAATTGAAAGTTGTTCATTTGCATTTCTTGGTAGTTAAAAACTGTAGTTACCAACAAAGTAGACTAACACGCTAAGTAACTGAAGGTACACACCAAAAGCAACCAACTATGGAGTTGCATCTCTCACCAGTTTAGCCGGGTACAAACTTTTCCCAGAAAGTCAGTAGGTTTTAAGCATCGTTTTTAACTCCGTTATATTTTCACATTTCTCATTCATGTTCTAAGCTTCCGCACTCCCTAAAATCTGCGACCCTGGGCAGTGGAGCGACTCGATACCTTCTCCCACTTGAGCCGATCTTGGTTTTAAATCGTTCGCGGAGTAGAGACAAATGTTTGAGGAGAGCTGATACTTATATCTAAGTTGGAGCTTGAATGGAACAGAAGAGTGTTATCTGCGTACATAGCTATATAAATCGGCAGTACTTCTGAAATGTCATTAATAAAACTATTAAACAACCAGGGTTGAAGAACCTACCCTTGTTGAAGTCCAGCGGATAACGATGTTAATTCTATTCATTACATAACGCAACTCCAATCGATTAAGTGAGGAGGATTACTTCCGTCATTTTTACAGAATTAAAATATAAAGTGTATTATTTATAAGGGTTATATCAAAATTAAAGTATAATTATAACTGATGTACTTTATTTATATGTTATTGAGCTGCAGTCTACATGATTCGGGCACCTTACAGAATAAAATACAAATATGTAATTTGTAATTTTATTATTGCAGAGACATTATTACAGTGCATAGCAGTGTCAATATATTAAAATGAAATGAAATGTATAGTGTTTGAGGCCCGCTTTTACTACATACAGCACCGCAGGCGATGACACTGATGACACATGAGATGAAGGTGGAGCACCGGTGGAATGAGATGGCGGGGGAAACCGGAGGTTCCGGAGAAAACCCTCCCCAGCACCGTGTTGTCCACCAAAAATCTCACTTTGCGGTCGCCTGGGATCGAACCCGGGCCGCCTTGGTGAGAGCCAAGCGGTTTAACCACTGAGCCACGGCGTGACCTCAATATATTAAATTCACATACATAAGTAACACAAAATATAGTTGAAATTTTAAAATTAATTAACTAATAATGATGTACAATCTCATATTAAATATTATACCCCTTATCTGAATAAAATAATCTATATTGTACAAACTAAAATCAATCAACATTTTCTTTCACCTTAAATTTAAAACCTGCATTATTCAAAATCTTATAGCTATTTGCATGCGCATTATATAATTTTTTCCCAATTTCACAAAACTGGTTTTGGTTGTGTTATTTCTACATAAATCCAACCTAAGATCAAATCCACCTCTGGTCTCATATTGCTGACTAATATTATTTAAAGAAAACGTTTCAATATTATTTTTAACATATAGACACTGTAAGATAAATAACGATGTAATTGTCAAAATGTTCAGTTTCCTAACTAGAGGTATACAGTGAGTTCTATATTTATCATTGCATATTAATCTTACTGCTCTCTTTTGTTGAATCAGTATTTGTTTCATGTTGGGATTATTCTCTATACAATTATACCATATGCTAAATGAGTAAGCATACAAGCAAAATTCATCACCATTAATACTATAAAATTTACACAGTTTCTTAGTTTCCTTAACATAGAATTCCCTTTAGTTAATTTATTACAAATATAATTAATATGTATATTCGTTTCCTCTATTTTATTTACAATTTAATTGAACCAAATGCTTTTCAGTTTTGCCATGGTTTAAGCTCAAGCAATTATGAAGAAAGAGTCCTCCAAAATAAAAATTAGATATTGGTGAAAATAAGTTTAGCGGATACTCCACTGTTACATAAATTTTTTGTGTAATTAAAGCTATGTGTTTATGAAAACATCTTATGAAACAAGTGTAATGATTACTTGCAGAACTGGAATCTTTGGGAAGCTGTGCGACAATGGTATATATAATTGATTGCAAAGCTTTTCCTTCATTTTGGGAAAAACAAAACTGTTTTGTAACAATAAATTTTAAAACACCGTTTAAAAATGACAAAGGTGACTGAAATATTTCTATGATCTACAATGGTATAAAATTAATTTGACATCAGTTAATAACGCTCATAACATAGCACATACTGAACAAACTTGTCACGACATAAAGACAAATTCAGTGGTTTTATAATTATTCTTTGAAGTTCTGAATTCACTGCAGACCAATGGCGAATGAGAGCACCTGTATACAATTGCTGAAACCAAAACGACACCCCCCAGGGGCCTACTGTGGTAGGTACGGGAATTGGCGATTCCGAGGTCCCACACCAAACTGACACCCTCGGTGTGGGTTCCTCTTACTGGTGAGGGGTCAGACAAAACACCCACCCACGTGTAGGCCGTGCGTGGAGACCCGTGTCGGTGGAAAGGTTTGTCCTGGTGGTTGAGAGATGCGCATCTGAGCTCGTTCCAGTCTTCTTTTGAATTCGGGGAGGGTGCGCATTTTCAATACACTACTTTGATTTCTGCTTCGCCTAAATGGGAGGTTAGGGACTAACCCGCCCCTAATCAGTCGGCCACGACTAGAAACTGTACGGAACTCTAGGGTGAGTGGGATGGCAAGCCAGCTATATCGCCTGTGTAGCCCTGTCATCCCAGTGGGATGACCCATTGTTGGGCTCCGTGGCGGTTGGGATGAAACTGGGGATTAAACTTCTTCCATTTATTATGGTAAACAAAAACTTTAATAAAATTATTAACAAAAGTGGAAAGGAAATAGCCGAGTCTTGTTCTCGCTATCTGGTTATTTATGGAAATGATGAAGGTCGGAAGTTTACTACCGTGAACCCGTTTATTATTCAGAAGGGTTTACATAATATTGCTGGTCCTGTAAAGTCATGTACTCGATCTCGCAATGGCACGCTCCTGGTCGAAGCAGTTTCTCCGACTGCAGAAATCTTAAAAGCCAATATGCTTGCCAGCTATCCGGTGCGCGTTGAATTGCATAGTACACCGAACTCCTCGCGTGGAGTTGTAAACACCAGCGCATTGGACGGTATGTCCAATGAGGATATTCAGGAAAACTTGGTGGAACAAGGGGTGACAAATGTATCTCGAGTTCACCGCAAAGAACAAGGTGAACTAGTGCTCACTCGTACCCTGTTCTTACCTTTGATCGGGTAGATCTCCCACAAAGAATTAAGGCAGGGTATGAAGCTATTGAAGTGAGGCACTATGTACCCAATCCACTGAGGTGTTATAAATTCCAGCTCTTTGGCCACCCGAGTGATTCTTGTAATGGAATTCTTACTTGCGTTGACTGTGGGGAAGTCAAGCATGATAATGCATGAACTTCACCTGCAGTGTGTTTAACTGCAGTGGTACTCATTCGTCGAGCTCCAGAGAATGTCCCCGTTTTATGGAGGAAATGGCTATCCAAGAGATCCGGGTAAAAGAGAGGGTGTCCTTCGTGGAAGCCCGGAAACTCTTGTGCATTCGTCAGGTTCTATTCCCAGGACCGTTACTTACAGTGCTGTTGCAGCTAAGCCGGTACCTAGACCTGAAATTGTAACACAAACTAGCGACATAAACGGGACAACAATATCCGAAAGAATAATTACACCAACATTACATCCAAAGCAACAGACACCATCACGAACAACAGTGAGCACCTCATCTGAGTCACCGGACAAACCATCTACATCAACTAATAGGAGCAAGCTGCCTGTAATTTACCAAGCACCAGAAATAAAGTTCACGACACAGTACGACGGAACCGCCTTTCTCAAGGATAACGCCAAATCTGCTCCAGTAAAAAGCAAGGGCAAAAGGAGCCCACGGTCATAGCCTCCAAGATCATCTTCTGAGTGATCATCTGGGGAGGACTCCGACCGGCGAAGGTCACCTTCGTCGGTCGTAGTTTCTAATCGGTTCGAGCTTCTCGAACCGAAACTTGCAGAAGGAAAACAGTCCTCTTCCATAGAAGATATGGAGCAGGAAATACCTGACCATGCTTTTACATCGGCAGCAAAGAAGAGGCACGATAAACCTGCAGAAACCAGCCCAACACCCAAGAAAAGGGGCATGATGACAAAAGACTAAGCTACGACCACAAGGCAATTTTAAAATCAGACGCTGCACACCACTGCGATGTGATATTGAAATAGCAGAGACATTCCCGCTCACGGGGGCACTATAATGCTCCTCAGCGATTACATATTTGTAGATCCGATACAGCTGCAATCTGACATCCAATCTGTAGCTGTAAGGATTAAGCTGCCATCAATCGAGTTTTGCATTTGCAATGTATGCCTACCTCCATCTGATGACCTTGAAGATCTGGTTTCCTAACTATCATCACCGTTTCTCATAGTGGAAACTTAGATGCTCATCACTCACTTTGGGGCACAAATCGGGCATGTTCGGGAGGCAATCTCATTGCAAAATTCATGGAGTGCAATAACTTGGTTCTCTTGAAAACCGTTCCTTCAGACTCCTTTAACACCTCTTCCCACATTGATTTGGCGTTTGGTCATCCCAATTAGCAGTTGCATTGCAATGGAATGTCTAATCTACATTCCAGTTGCCACTTTCCATGTCTTCTTAGTCTTTTAGCACAAGATGTGTCTCCCTCACGTATACCTAGCTGGCAATTTGGTCGTGCCAACTGGAACCTCTACACCCAGTTGGCTGTTTTTAATTACAACGAGCACGATTCTGTGAATGATTTAGTTCATCATCTCACAGAGAAAATTCTTTACGCTGCAGAACAGTCTATTGTACGTTAGGCTACCCACCCCGGTCGATCTCCTGTCCCATGGTGGACCAATGCCTGCCGGAATGCTATTCGTGCTCGTAGACGTGTTCTAAGGGTATTCCAACGACCCCCTACACTAAGTAACCTAATTGAGCACAAGAAAGTGCGTTCAAAGTCTAGGCAAATAATTAAGGATAGCATAATTATGTATCATCTTTTAACAGACGTACACCTTTCTCTGTTGTATGGGACAAGTTAAGGAGCGTGGCCGGAAAATTGACCCACTTGCCAATCGCTGGTCTGAAAACAACTGCAGGAGTTGTTGTTGATCCGTTTGACGTGGCTAACAGCTTCGGCTGTGCTTTCTCTCAAGTGTCTAGCTCAAATAATTATGTTACCGAGTTCATTTTAATTATGAATCAGGTAAAATCCCAAGGTTTCGTGTTTAGTTCCAGAAACCTTGAAGATTATAACCACCTCTTCACCTTGGCAGAGCTAGAACACGCTCGCTCATCTTCGTGACTGTCAGCACCAGGACCGCACGGGATCCACGTCCAAATGTTATAACATCTGTCAGCCAAAGTTAAGGAATTCCTGGTAAGGAATTCCTGGTTCTCTGGGACGCTCCTAACTGCTGACACTGGTAATCGGCTCCGTCATCCTCTGCGATGATGGTGAGAACGAAGATTCCCGAGGCTGTTCTTTAAGTTCTCCTAAATCTCATTGTTTTAGGATTGGGTTGCAAGCAATGATCCCTTGAAGTTCAGGGTTGTGTGGGTGGATCACTTGGGTGTAGAAGGAAACATGGATATCTTGTCTAATTGGAGTCACCTATACTTTTCATGGTCGCAAATTTTCTCACGGCAAAGTTTATGCGTACCTCACGTCACCAAAAGTGTTCACCTTTATTGAGTATGCTTTTGTGAATGTATACTACAAAGCTCCACAATCCTCACTCGAACTATAAAAATAAACTTATTATATCCACGATATACCTTGCGACTTTAGTGTAACTTGTGAGATTCGCGAAATACATGCGCACAAACTTTCCGGGCTGACAGACGTGATTTCACTTCCGCGTATGCAACAGCGACTGTTGATAATTCCGCGCAATCTCTTCGCGCTAACAGACGTGGTTGCTCCTACACGTATGCAACAGCGACTCTGTAAAGTTCTGCTTTCTATAACGTTTTATTTTAACTGGCTCTACAAAGACCCCTTCCACTGCTTACGTGGGAGAGTGATGTAGCTGTTCTCTTATCGGTCGACTATAATCGCCTTTTATATTTTTGTGAGAAGTATTTTTAAATAAATAATAAATAAAATAATGAGTCAATTATGCTACTCTTTGCGGATTATATGATGTTAACAACAGACGGAGAGGTACATCCGTAGAAAAATCAAAGGTTAGTGCATTTATAGCAAAACAAATAAGATATAAGATTGTTTTAAATAATAAAGTGTTAGAACAGGTGGGAGCATTTCATTACTGTAATGCAACCTATAAAGCGAACAATTTAGAAATAGGTAGTAAATTAAACAAGTTTCAATATATTGGTGGAGTAACAGTTCGTATCCTGAATAGAAAAACCCTAAAGGATAAAAACCTGAAGTTTTATAAGACAGTGGCTGTTCCACTTTTACTATATGATTCAGAGATATGGACACTTTAAAAGAAAGATTGGAGGCAAATACAAGCGGCAGAAATGAAGTTACTCCCATTTTTTTTTTTTTTTTTTTTTTTTTTGTAATTTACGTCCTCCAACGTTGTCATATTGGACGATGAATAAAGTGGGTGAAATGATGCTGAATGCGTCCGGGGTCCATGGTGCTTAGAGTTACCCGACATTCGTCTTGAAGAATAAGGGAAACCCCGGAAAAAACCATATCCAGGTAACTCACCCTGGCCGAGATTCGAACTCGGGACCTCTTGAACGTGAGGCAGACACGCTACCATCTACGCTACCGAGGCGGGCGAGTTGTTGATAGTGATGTATTTTTAAATTGATTTGCTGAGTCTTTTTTAAGGGAATAACCTTCTTCCTAAATTTTTTAGGATTCACCCGATTTCTCCTGTCAGACGTTTGCCTGAATAGCACTTGCGACCCTGAAGATTTATTGCTCTTCTCGCCTTTTGTTACCGGAAGAAAATACTTCCACTGACCTAAGGTCTGCTTTGAGTTTGATATACATACAAGATTTTACAAGAGGAATAATTTTTAACATGTGGAGACATACTGGATCTCGTTTATACATAACATATAGGTAGTTGAAAAATGTTTTAATTTAACTTTTAACATATAATTGATTGTTAGGAGCAGAGCTTCTCTATGTTCCAATAAAATTGGTTCTCAGGAATATTTTTCTCCTTAATAACATCTTGCACTCTATAAAATAACACCGCATTCGGTCGGTCTCTTTTTTTCTTCAATTTGAGGATTTTCTTTGGTAATCTCTCCTCTTCTATCCTTTTCACATTACCATGATATATAAACTGTCTTTTTCGATTTCGTTTAGTGTAGTGAAGAGTACGACCATTTGTTAACGAATCAACTTAATTTATAATTGTCTCCAAATTAATTTAATTTTTAATTGTTTCCATCAGAAATACATTTTGAATTGATAATACTTTTTCCCCTTCTGTTTATTCACCAAATCTCCAACCATATTGCATTATTTTATTGAGTGTTGAAACATAAATAATTTATTTAGCGTGTAATGGATGTTCCACAGTATCCTATTGAGTACGGATATCGGTTTCCTGCCTAGGGGATTCCTCTTTAAATTTATGTTGTTTTATTCATTATTTTAGTTATTAATGTAATAGTAGCGTCGAACTAGTTTCAGTATATCTGCGAATGGCATAAACATGAAGGAGCGGTGCAATTGCAGAACAATTTACACAAGATTCGGAAGATATGGTTCGAGACAGAAGTGTGATTAATTGCCATTCTATCCTAAGAACATAGATTACAAGGATTGTTTGACTATAGATCCCACCCAATGCAACCAACGTAGGACCACTTCTAACAAAAAAGCAGCAAGGCACTAACTTCTTGAAAGGTACAAGAAAGAAACAGTATATTGTTTGAATCTTATCTCATTTTTCGAGAGGTACATATAAGTACTAGTGGCATAAGTAAGAATCTTAAATAAGAAATAGAAAACAAGAAGGTCAATTGTGATAAGTTACGTGTATACAGAATTAACAATGTAGAAGGCAAAGGATTCTGCTAAAAGGTATAAAAATCACAGTATGTAATAACAAAAGACTAGCAAGAAAAGAAGCAAGGCAAGAAGTTAAAGGCAAGGAGTGACGAAAATAAAGGAACAGTGTAATGAGAAGGAAGAAATGTTAGGAAAGAAAAAGGAAACACGAAGAGAAAGTGAGCCCTTGGCAGGGATAAATCCCTGGTCTGGTGACAGGTAGGTGGAGGGGATTGTCTGAATCTCATTTGGTCCAGCGAGTCCCTGGGAACCAGCCGCTCCCGCGAGGGAATCCTTCACCAACTCCGGACAAACTAAGAGCCCCTTCGGACGTCGTCGTAGTCGAGAAAACTCCCTCTGGCGTAACAATGTGGTGCCCAAAATAGAATCCGATATCTACTTCCTCTTGGACAGGACTAATTTCCTCAATGTGGTAGCTGGAGGGTAGGACCAGAGATTTAGAAACAGCGGTGTTCAATCTTTTTGCTAAGAGCCAAAAAGTTTAGTCTACATTTTCATTGCATTACTCTGCCCTAAGCTATGGACTTAGCTGCTCCATATCAGAAAATTTGATTTGAACTTTCGTGAGCTGGAAGTTTAAAGGGAGATGCAAAACCGCATCCCGCAATTGTTAAATCTCCTAAATTCATGACCCATTACCTCAAAACATTTAACAGTTAACTGAAAGTCTGAGAGCTTGGACCAGATGTATATTTTTGTTTTCTTTCGCTAACTTCCCATTTTAAAGTGATATAATTATTTTACTCTGCACCAATTTTAAATGTATCAGTGGTCATACAAAGCTGAGTGGCACAGCATTTATATACCTGTTAAATTTTACTTTCTTTCCCCATCAAACTACATTTTATTCAAATAAGTTCATTACAGTGTAATTTTAGTCAAATTTTTTGGAAATTTGGAATTTAATCTCTGTAGTATTCCTTATTTTATAATTTTGTCTGGCTTTTACTTAGATATGATTTGTTGAGCATCTAAGTATCACTAAGTAGTAAAATTGTACTATTCAAAATAGAAAAAATTGCAGGTAGCAAAAATTCATGTTCACTTTCATTTCATCCCACAGCATAATTCAGGAGAACATTACTTGCATATGTATTACGAACATGCTTATCAAATATTATACCAGAAAGAAAATGACTGCGCCATAAGCAACATTTTATATCATAAGTATCTTAATTACAGAATTAAGTGTCAAACAATTTGGAGGAGAGGTCTCAAATTTTGTAGAGAGTCTATTATCAATATGAAAATCAAGCACCCAAAATTTGAAAGCCGAAGCTTTAAAAAGGGAAATATAGGATTTTTACCTTACTGTCTACTTCAAGATAATATACTTAAACGTTTACTGTGAATAGATCCATGCTCTTGAAATTCATTGATCTACTTTCATCGAATATATTTGCTCACTACGGAGATTTATATTAATTTCTTCATTATAACAAAGTGTATTACATTCATGAGCAACTACTATCTGTTCAAGTATTGGTGATATTGCAATTCATCTAGATATTCCTTAATGAGTATTTGTAAATACCTACACGTTTTAAGATTTCTTGAAAAGATCCGGGCGCTTGTGTCTATGCTTGAGTGTGCATGTGTACGTATGCGGGTGGGTGTGGGAGTGTGTGTGTGTGTGTGTGTGTGTGTGTGTGTGTGTGTGTGTGTGTGTGTGTGTGTGTGTGTGTGTGTGTGTGTGTGTGTGTGTGTGTGTGTGTGTATGTGTGTGTGTCTGTGTAAGTGTATTGCAAATAACAAATAGAACAGCAGGGCGGAGGATCCTTGATAGGTGGTGATCAATGCATGATAGAGAAAGTTGAAAACTTAAATTTCAAACTACACACGTTATGATGACTAGAATAAACTTGAAACCGCATTGTAATTATATAACGTTTGTGCAGTGGAAGCATGTCAGTTACCCTTATATAATTATTTTTCTCTATTCAAAGTTTATGTAGGTTATATTAACGGATAAAAATTAATGCAACTGTTGTTTCCTAACGGTTTCGCGATGTAGCGGTTACTGAAGTCACAGCAACACTTTAACAGGTATTGATATGGCAGCTATAATTGTAAGGGAGGTAGAAATTATCAAATTGCTCACTGGAAATGCGTAACTAATTTCTGTTTCGAAATATAATATTTTTAGGTGCTTCTAGGAAGCATCTATTACCGCCGCGTTGAATGTTTGTAGGTGCGAAACAAATAGGTATCCATTGTATATTTGAACAATGAACTTCAAACTTGGTTGAAATCAGTACAAAAATAAAGAGGAGGTTCGAAGAAAAAGTGTCGATGCTTCTATTTTCCTGTAGTCTGTGCGTGCATTTTTAGTTAATTTGACAGAAAGTCCACATTATCTTTGATACACACCAACCCTCAGTAAGCTAACCTATTATTATTGTTTTCAGTTCAAGTCCGAAACATATACATTTCCTTATAGACGAAGGTAAGAATTATGTGAAGGGGAGTAAAGAATATCTCTAGATCAGGGGTTATCAAACTGCTTATATAATAAACCACATTAAAAGTCAAAGACTGAATCTAGAGCAAGGCCACATACATTTAATATAGTAACTAACAGGCACGAAGCGCACAGATCATTAATTTTAAGTACTGTGATTTATTGAACTAAAATCTAGACTTACATATTAACAACTCATGTAATTAAATTCTTCTTGTTCAACTTTTCATCTATACTCTATATACACCTACTAACAATTGTTACATGAAGAATTTTTGTAATATTAGCAGTTCACAAACCATCTGGAAAATAAAACAGATTATTATGAGCTAGAGGTGTTCTAATTTTCTCCTGTCTATCATCAAAACAAAATCGAAATATTCATTAGTCTTAGCATAATTGATATTGATAAATTTGATTTGATATATTTCATTTCTGAAAGCGTCTTTGATATTCATTGGCACGGGCAGTGATATCAATCCTCTTGATCTTCAGTACCTACCTACACTGTATACCAATTAAAAATCTGAGCTTTGAATCGATCTAATACATGTGAAACGTTTCTTTTAGTTCAAATTTTCAAAGTTTTATTGGTTGGACAAACAAAACCAGCTCGTGAGTCGGGTTCAATTGCCGGGCAATAGTTTGGGGAACCCTTTCTTAGATCGCAATAGTAAACCTTTTTATGCGGTGGGAGGGGGTGTAATTCTTCCATATGTAACTAAGCAGCAAGTGCTCGATCCACTGGTTAACCAGTTTCCCTTATGAATATCTTGAAAGGAATTCCAAGAACGTCCATTAGCCAATTAACGATATAAGTTTAGCGAATAAAGAATGAGGAATCATAAATAACACGGGGGCTAGCCTACGGCTATATCTAGAAACGACAAGACCCTGCGATTTCGCTACGGTTTAAGTGGCCTCCGTAAGGTTCCTACTCGTTTTTACTAGCAAGGTAGGACTCCGCATCTATTAATATTGTAATCACCAAATGTTATGTGTTGACGAAAAGTTCTTGTGAGAAAATTTCGTCTTGACTAAAATTAATGTGAAATATGCACATTATTGAAATATGCACAATGATAAGATGCGCTAGTCTAATATTGTAGGTAAATTGTCTACTGGCTTACTGCTTTTGAAGAAACGTTCTGGAAACAAAGTTAAACATAACTTTAACTCTTTGAAGCTTATAGGCAATTTGACTTGGATCAAATAACGAGTAACGATTTAAGGCACGCAATAGAATCGGGGTGATCGCACAGGGGCGACATGGCTACTGTATTATTTGGATAAATGATTCCCCATTAGATATGATTATCCCCCCCCCCTCACTCCTGGTTGCAAAACGAAGCTGCAGCCAAGGTTTAATCAACTGGAGGTAGACGTTACGATGTATCGAGAGGGAAAACAAGTGTAGAAAGAATAGGCGCGTATACTCTGTTACTTACATATATTCCAAGATACATTAAAAATTTGAGTTTTATAACTTTTTTAAATACACAGCTCATATATGTTGCCAAAGGTAGAAAGCAAACATTTGTATTTAGTACGGAATGGCAGATCGAATTTATCTCTTCACACACAGTGTGTAATTAAATGTCCAACAGGCTTTCAAGTGACTTGTTCTCCTTCTGCTAACCTTAACCACAAACGTTAATTGAAATGTTGCGCAAGTTCCAAAGACGCAATAAGACCGCAAACTTAAGTGCTTAGAAATTCTGTATTCGGTACACCGCAATTAAGTGAAGGTGCTCTGCAGGCACAGATATAATAGGGGCTTTCAAGACTTAATACGAATGACAAAACGTATCCCACAGTTAACATAGTATTTGTTTATAAACTTAGAAACTTTAGAAAATTATTTATTTAAATGTAACTGTAATACAAAACACATCCGTAGTTTCCAAAAGGAGCTCCTTGAAATGTTGTCATTATATGGGCTAGAGAAAGTACAGTTAAGCTACTAAATTTCAAAGCCTTATCTTTAATATTTGTGTAAAACTATACTTAACTCTTCATATAATTGCATCATTATATGTTGTAAAAATAGTTCCATTTATTACATTTTTAAAATAGTTTAAATTTTACTTCAAATTTCTTCAAATTACAGTTATGAAAGTTAGTATACTTATTTGTGTACGCCAAGTAGTTTGGGAGAAAATATATTATACGTGAATTTATTACATTTCCCTTAAATTGTTGGACATTTAGAGATATAAAATTGAATAAGAAATAAATGATTTAACACAAATGTTCAATGAACATATAATTATGAATATTTATATAGGACTTCAAAAGCGATTTATTAAAAAAGAAAGTGTTTTAGAGCATTGTGACCATATAGAAGTATTGGAAAATTGAAATCGGAGAAAAATGAAGCTACAATTTCAGACAGAAGTTATATTACCGCTTTTGCCTAAAAATTTCTCTGCACTATATAAAAATATAAAAAAAATGTCTCACCCCTAACCTCTGATGTACATTCCTTGCAAGGATCGGATGCTATAGACACTATATATATATATATATATATATATATATATATATATATATATATATATATATATTGTGACTTTGTGGGTTCGTAGAATTAAACTACAATTTGCCGAAATTCTAATGTTCTTTATTGGCGTAGAAACACACTGCGTAGCAGCAGAATTACATCATATATCACAATCTACAACACCAAGGTTGATGACAATAACAAACAGCTTACTCAACTTCCACTGTTTACAACACTCTTGTTACATGTCTTTACAACAACTGTCCGCTGGCGTGTCACCATCTCTTAAATACCTCATTGATAAATTCGAGAGACTTCTCGAGCAAATAAGAAAAACAAATTTTCTCTGACAATCGAGATATCACTAGAACCTTCCTTACGTGAAACCCTATCTGGGCCGGCAAGTCACTTATCTCAAGCGCTATGTTTATCTGCATATGCCAGCACTGTCCGCCTGTTATCTTCATGTGCAGGCTCTTTGTGTACTCAAGCCGCGCTTATCTCTCGGCACCGAAATTTCTGTGCTTTTCGCCGCGACAACACACACACACACACACACACACACACACATATATATATATATATATATATATATATATATATATATATATATATATATATATATTAAATCGAGCAAATAATCGATTACTAGCTCGATGCAGTGGTGGAAATGGATCAAACTCATGGCTAGCTAGAGATCCAGATCTTAGAAATAGAGTTTTTCAGGTCCCTTAAACCCCCCAAAAAAGCAATTTGAAAAAAAAAAACAGGTGCGCGTGTCTGTATTTTGGGAGCATAATTCGAAAATAAAGTTCCAAACTTGGCACAGAAATACACCATCTTTTAAAGGATTAGGCCAAAGATTTATATGCAGTCGCAATTATTACACTACATAATTTTTTATTTGCATTAATGTTTTAAAAATGTCTCAAAGTACATTATTAAACTGTTTGAAATATTGTCATGAAAGGTAAAACACGTATACCTTGAATTTTCTGGGAATATTCTCTGTCGTCCTTCTCGTTCATGTCGAAGTTTTTATAATCGATAAACCATACGAGATATACAACAGTGGTCAACATGAGAAGTAAAATACACATAGATTATGTCTTTATGAAGTTGTTTGTGTAATCACTTCTAGAAGAAAGTGCATCATCAAAGACTGCTTAACTTGAATGGAGAGTTACATGTGAGGTAATATATCATGATAACATAATAGGATAACAAAATCTGCACAAATGAAGCAGACATGACTGAAGAAAGTATGTTTAGGCAGTTGCATCAATATCTGTTGTACCCCCTCCGGCAGCAATGCGGCATGTGTATATTGGCATGTATTGCCTACAGCAGACGATAGTACAGGTGACAATTGACGTCCTCCGTTACACTGTCCCAAGCATCCTGCACCTGTTGTCGCAGTCGGCAATGGTTGTGACCGGCCGTGGAGGACCAGTCCCATCATGTCCATACATGTTCAGTGGGAGAGATGTCAGTGGACTGTGATGGCCAGGTCAGTTATACAGCTTGAAGAGCTTGTTGCATTGCAGCTAGTGTACGGCGATATGCGTTTTCCTGTTGAAAATAGTACATCGCCTTCCTGTTGAAGAAATGGTAGTAACACAGGATTAATTACCTGCTGGATGTAGCTCGCATTAGTTTCCCTGCACATACATCAAAGGTGAGCGTGAGTTGTAAGTGATGGCAGCCCACACAATAATATAAGGAGTTGGGTTTCCGTGTCGTGAGCGAATGTAACCTGGACGAGTTCCTCACAAGCTCTACGTCGTACGCGCGCCGACCGTCATTTGTATGCAGACGAAACCTACTCACTTCATGAAGACAACAGAGCTCCATTCCATTGTCCAGTTAACCTTTTCTCGACACCAAAGAAGACGTACACGACAGTTGTGGTGTAAGAGGTACCTTAGCCAGATGTACACGTGATTTGGAGAAGACGCTTTCTTCTACAAGAAGGCGGTTTCCAATAATCCGTGCTGACACACCAGTGTTACTTGTACCCCGATTGCCTTCTCGGTTGCTGTTTGGGCACCCAATTAATCCCGTAAAATGCTTCCATCCAAGCGTATGTCTGTACAACGTGGTTGTCCAGAACCTGGTCTACGGAAGTGAAAATGTTCCAAACATCATTGCTGAAAACACTGTTGCTCCACCGATACATTGTGCTTAACCTGTGCAGCCATCTGTCGATAGGTGTTCCATGGCTGTAGCTATGCACAAGGGGCACCTTTGCTTCGTTTTGGCATGGCTTCACATTGGACTGTCCTTTGACACTGCTGTTCAATTCTGATGGTACCACAGTGACTGCTTGCATAGTGCACACAGAGATCAGAGAGACACCCTGAACAGTGCCATAGATTGTCCGCTGACCGCGACATTTCAATCGTCAATTCTATAACCCCTAATTATCCACATACCATGCCCATGTTTCACTGAACGCATACATGAAGAGTGTTGCAATTTTAGTTCCGCCAGTGTATGCTACTTTTGAATGAAATTTGTCAGTATCTCTGCATTTTTGCTTTCTGTGCTAATTATGTACCTATAACAGGTAGAAGATGTAATGAACTCCACCCACAAATTTATTTCAGGAGTTCATTAAAAATACTTTCATAAACGAAAAAAAACTTTCTCATTAAATTAATGGTCTTCCTCCCTCCTCCCAACCCCCTCGCTCATTCTCTCTCTCTCTATCTCTCTCTCTCTCTCTCTCTCTCTCTCTCTCTCTCTCTCTCTCTCTGCGTACTAGTGCATGATGACACAACTTAAATACCAAAAGGTCAATTACATAACAAACTTGTCTTTTAAGCTCATCATCCAAGTATGAGATGATCAAGCAACAACAAAACTGTAGATATTGTATGTTTTAAAAGCTTCTTATTTTGTTGCTTTTTATGCCTCTTATGGATTACTGTTTAAATATAATTACACAAATTTCACTCAGAATGAAGGAGATTTTTCAAGAGTACTAGACGCTTCAAGGTTTTCTTCTATTGGCCACGCACATATCTCAAATATTTTTGCGCCATTTTTAAGAAAATATGTTTTAAAAATAGCCCATATAAAGGCAGTTGGGGTGTTGTGGTTACTACCTTTTAAATCTTTGTGCTATACCTTAAAAAGATACTCAACTTAAATATGAAGTCTGGCATTTATTAGACATTTCATATTTGTGTTATGCTGTTCACGCCACACACACACACACACACACACACACACACACACACACACACACACACACACACACACACACATACACACAGAGAGAGAGAGAGAGAGAGAGAGAGAGAGAGAGAGAGAGAGAGAGAGAGAGAGAGAGAGAGAGAGAGAGAGAGAGAGAGAGAGAGAGGAGGGAGTTTGACTGTTTTATATAAATGCGTATTTTGAAACCTGTTCACAAAATATGTATTTCCGCAAATGAATTGTTCTTTCACACTAGCCGTGTGTACGCCAAAGTTTGGATAGGCAGAGTCAGACTGAAAAATGAAATGTCAAAGCCGGGATTTGAATCATAGATCTTCGGTCTCCATTCGGTTGCTCCTAACCATTGAGCTACCATGACAACATGCCTGCAAGATCTTATCCAAGTAATGTATTTGTGGTCAAATAGCGACCATTTTCCTGCACTTTACCATGCCTGGTAAGGAAGTTAAAACCCTGTCTCAAGTTATACATATTTATTTCTATCACCGCAGGAAAGAAATGTAGACCCTCTTAGAGGAAGCCGGTCAAATAGCGACAATTTTCCTGCACTTTACCATGCCTGGTAAGGAAGTTAAAAAAAAGTATCCCTGTCTCAAGTTATACATATTTATTTCTCACCGCAGGAAAGAAATGTAGACCCTCTTAGAGGAAGCCGTTGACTTTGGGGATGAAAGACGATTATTATTATTATTATTATTATTATTATTATTATTATTATTATTATTATTATTATTATTATTATTATTATTATTATTATTATTATTATTATTATTATTATTATTATTATTATTATTATTATTATTATTATTATTATTATTATTATTATTATTATTATTATTATTATTATTATTATTATTATTATTATTATTATTATTATTATTATTATTATTATTATTATTATTATTATTATTATTATTATTATTATTATTATTATTATTATTATTATTATTATTATTATTATTATTATTATTATTATTATTATTATTATTATTATTATTATTATTATTATTATTATTATTATTATTATTATCATCATCATCATTATCATCGTCATTATCGTCATCATCGCCTTGGTATCGTAGATGGTGGCGTATCTGCCTGACGTTCAAGAGGTCCCTAGTTCGAATCTCGGTCAGGGTGAGTTATCTGGATAATGTTTTTTCCGGGATTATCCCTTATCTTGAAAGACGAATGTCAGGTAACTCTAAGCTCTATGGACCCTGGGCTCATTCGAGCATCATTTCACCCATTTCATTCATCGTCCGATATGAATTAGATTTGGAGGACGTAAATTAAAAGGAAATCATCATCACTATACCAAGAAACCATTCCACTGTCAAAATTCCTGATATCCACACAGTTGCGTATTGTGTCTCAGTATTATCCTTGGTATTTTTAATCTAATATAAATGCTAGATGTAATTCAATTTATAAATGCTTAAAATGCTTGCTCCGGTTGTTCGTTTCAACCTAAAAGGTACTTGAGGGAAATGAAATATTTAACATATTCGCTTGGAGACTGTCACTTAGGAGCTTCAGATGTAAAATCATCATATGGAGGTAGTTACACCACCACTCAAACATCCTTTTCTAAGTTTCTCGTGGCATATTTTTGTATTCACGTGGAGAGAAATCAACATACAAATTTCACAATGAGTAGTGGTTACAATCTCCAGTTTTAATTATCTCTCCTTTAGTCTTCTCCTCACTGTCACAAGGTTGCGTGAATCTTTTACGAGATGAAATTTACAATTTAGCTTCACTATATGTCGCTCTTCAGTGAGAAATCTCTGACACAAAGGTCTTGCAACCTCAGTTTTAGCCCCATTCCAAGCTGAGAGTAAATGCTGACGAATTCTCTGGTAATTTACCTGGCTATATATAATAGAAAGGTGTATTCTCGCACTTGCTACAAGCTTCGGTCACACGCTTGACAGATTCCACACCTTCTGAAAATAGCTACTCTGTTCTTTGTATAAAAAATAGAGTTTTAAATTGCAATAGTTGCTTACAAAACACAACGTTATTAAATTAAAAGCTAAACGTATAGAAGTGATCCTTGTATGCCATCTAGGAGAAATGGACGTGGCCTTGAAGATTACCAGGATATACGAATCGGAAGAGAGAAGTTAAGATCTTATTGTGATTAACTCCTATCTCTTAGTAATTAATGCACCTTGAATGTGAACAGGGATACGTGAATCAGAAAGAAGAAGTTAAATACTTTGCTCTAGTTCTCTATAAATTTTAATCTATTCTACACACTGTCTTTATGACACCATTATCTATTTTTTCTGCTACCTCCGTTTAGTACTTATGAGTAGGGGGCGGATATATTGGCACTAAAATGTATGAAATAGGCAGGCAAAAAGACACTAAAATGAGCAAAATAGGCACTTAAATAGGCACTAAATTTTGCGATTAAACACTTAGAAACGCACAATTTTAGTAAAATGGCTCTTAAAATGCCCTATAAAATAAATAAATATATATAATATATATACATATAAATAAATAAATAAATAAAAAATGAAAATCTTCGAAACATATGCCGTAACAAATTTGCTAAACATATTGTATTTTGCGATTTCCTATGTGAAATAGTTCTACATTTATTACAAATTTCATAAGTTGTTCCATAGCGAGTTAAAATAACTGATATTGTATAATTAAAATACATATAAATCCAGTTCGCTGAGTAAGAACCATAATGTGCAGAAAGGTGTGAAGTAATTAACTATGTCAAAAAACATGGATTTTTTTTTTTTGTGAAATTTGAAATATGTGAGGCTTTTGTTAGACTTGTTTCAAATTTATACAATTTATTTTTGTGATCGATCAGGAATGGTATAGTACCAAGTTTCAGATTTCTAGTTATATTAGTTTCTGAGGAATTAACAGTTTATGTCTAAATTACAAGCAATTTTCAAAATGTCTCGCATATTGTAATTTTAAGAATTAATGCTTGGAGTATAAGTTTCTGAACCCATTTTAACCTATCAACTTCCTGTATCTAGGTGAAATATTTGTCTTCGCCATATCAAAGAAGGGAAAAAATAATAATACCCATTTAACAATATTTATTTTCCTAAGCGTTTTCAGTAAGGTGTAAGCATTGTAATCTTTTTCAATAAAAATAACAAAAACACAACAAATGCAAATGGGTACACTTAATATGCTGTTGCCCTTATATGCAGGTTTACAATTTCACATAGATTAATAGAAGATAAGATTTTTCTTTAATTTTTTTTTTAAACTTTAGAACAATTTTCGCAGTTTGTGTGTGTGTGTGTGTGTGTGTGTGTGTGTGTGTGTGTGTGTGTGTGTGTGTGTGTGTGTGTGTGTGTGTGTGTGTGTGTGTGTGTGTGTGTGTGTAAAACAATGGAATGTTACGATTCCTATACTTGGTCTTTAAGTTTCAAAGATGTGGCACAAAAATTATAAAAGAAAGAGATAGAAAGAAAAATGGGATCTCCAGCCCCAAACCATCCTTATAAATTCCCCAACTAGGTTAATACTGAAACACATAATCAATTTAGATATTTCCAAAATCTTCCAGAACGGATTTTAAGCTTATTTATGTAATTCTGAAATTTGAGTTGTCATATTCTTCTTCATCTATCTGAGCCATTTCGGCAGTGTGTCATTCGCGGTTCTGCATCAAGAGCCCGAGTTAAAGATTGAGTTACACCTGTGAGGCCTACACATCTTTTCATCTCTTTTGAGGTATTCCCCAAGGCCTAACGTGTTTCCTAGTCCACGGCAAAAGCCATGGGTCCTCCCGTTCCATTGCCACTGTCATTAAACTCCTAACCTGGTAACAGAGGTAACCTAGCGGAGGTAACGAACACCACCTGTCGGGTACCTTGGGCTTATAAATGGGCTGTGTTTTGAGTAGTGCAACGAGACTTCTAAGATCATTACCCATATGCGGAAAGCTGGAAGCAGCAACAACCTTGTACAGTAGAGCTCATCTGTGAGCATGTGGAGAGAATTCGGAAAATCTTAAAATCCTATTGAACGAATTGGTATTGAGATGTGTGAAATGACGCTCTTTCTCTGATTTTCTCGTTTCTTGTATTTGTCGCCATGTATATATGAAAGCTTGGGCCTTGCAAACTGACATGTTTACGGCGAAACGATTATGCATTCTGAACATGGCAATAAGCTTTAATTTCTGCGTAATCTTTGCGAGCAACTGTCATTGTGAATGGACTTGAGTTTGCAAACGGTGGTGGTGGTTCTCTGTGGTGGCATCTGTTGACTATGAGATGAACTTCCAAAGATAGTTTTCAGGCGGCAATTCGAAATTTAAAGTATACTCTTTGTTTTTCATAATTAGCAACGTTCCTCACTTCGGAAGCTCATCGCAAAGTCAACAGATGCCACCACAGAGAACCATCTTCCTTCAGGAAACCACGGATGCAACCAGTCGGATAACTGCTGACGATGGGGACAAACCGTTCTCCGAAACATGTCCAAGTAAGGATATTGTGAGTGATGTTTGTGTTTGAATTACCGACTCATTACCATCAAATGTTAAATACATCAATGTTTCTAACATTTTGCCTCAAATAATATATCGTGTATCTTTATACTAGGAAGAAGCTGCGATAAAGTTTTTAAAAGATGCCCATAGAACTGCGTTATATAAGACGGGACGTCTTAAACTAGAAATTATTTGAAATACTTAAGTAATTAAGGGCAGACTAAATAACAAAAATTGCCAAAGAATTAAATGTTTGCATTTCTATGCAGCCTTTATTAGAAAAGTGGTCTTTGCTTTAATATTTGCTGTGTATTTCTGGGAAAAATACCCTCAGCTTAAATACATTTTTAAAACATATATTTCAAATGGATGGTTCACTCTGAATTCTGCGCCACTTACAGAAAATATTATATACTTTCTGCTCACTTTTAAGTAGGTGAGCATACTTTATGTCCATCTTTAAGGAAAATGTGTGGTCTAAAAATTGGTTCTACTGCTAAATATGTCAACCACCTTATGCCCAGACTATGTGGCTTCCTTCCTTGAAAACATAAGTGAGTTTGTTTTAAAAAAAAACTTTGTTTCAAACAACTTATCTCTTAAAAAAAGAAACATCTTGTGGCATCTTCTATTTGTTAGTAGCGATTGAATACAGCTATGTAGAAATTTAGGATAATAGAACTAACCCTAGTGCTGTTGTATATCTACTTTGGTGTTAATGATATGTTAAATGACAAACAAAAGGCAGTGAAATGAATAAAGTAAACCTATCTTCCTTACTAAACAAACTTATCGGATGAAACTGAATCAAGAAGGTATACACATAATCCCTTAAGTTCTCGCATTTTCTTTAAGAAAAGCTTTATATGCAAACTAAAAGGTTTTGGTAACGCATTTTATATTGCTCAATAGAGAATTATATGGCCTAAAGCATAGTCTGCTTAGGATTAAGATTACTACGGAGAGGATTCGTCACTGCAACCAGTGTTGACCTATTGTACCTATGCCCACAAATGGGGCATCCCCGGGAGGAAGAATAAGGTGAGAGGAGACAGAGGGCGGCCTCTCAAGCAGCCACGACAGTGCAGATTGGGGTCCCTACATTTTACTTAGATGGAAACCTCCCACGGTAGGCCGGACAACGGACATTTCCCCGTACTGTGGTTCGGAAGCGGTCCCAGCAGCCGGTTCGGAGACTGGCAACTGACCTACCGGATGAGGAAGTGATTCACTCAGAGCACATCATCCTGCCATGCACCGCCGAAACACTCACCGACACTTCTAACCTGAAAGAGACAACCAGATGAGAGATGATCTGAAATGGTAATATAGATGGAATGGTGGGACAGGAAATTTGGGGGATGCAATTAAACTAAGCAGCATTCGCCTGGTGACCCGGAAAAACCCCCGACAAATCCTTGGATCAGGTAGTTCGGCTACGGGAATCGAACTCGGGCCTCCGAATACGTGCTACAGATGCAACCGCCTGAGCCATACCGCTCGGTACGTAGTGTGCTTAGTTTGTTCTTTTTAGGTCAATAGTATGGCGTGCCAAGTCGACAAGGCGCATTTTTGACATCTACTTTTTTAATTTTTTTATTTAATCGAAGTGCCAAAGATAGAGAGCCTTTTTTTTAAGGGCTGGGACTTATGGGCCAACAGATTATATTCTGTAAGCATTTTGTTCTGATACTCTCAATAGTTTTTTTTTTAAATATTTCGTGAACTTAGCAGATTTAACATTTGCGAGATAGGACTTCTAATTTTCCCTTAAATGTATGTCTGGGTATTTGAAAGGTTAGAGATGCAGATGAAAATATCTGAAACAGTTCCAATTTAATTTTAGCTCAGAAACAAATATTCATATTGTTTATTTTTATGAATTCTAGTTGCTGATATTCACAGCACATTTCCCTTCAGCTGGTTCCAGGGCGTTTGAGAATATACTAGAGAGTTAAACAAAGGCAAAGGCTGGCACTTGTTTAAGAATAGCGGTCTACCTGCCGTCCTAATTGTTGAACATGGTTTATATCCTGGGGGTTGACATGTTTATTGTCCTCTGGGTAACAGACTAGAATGGAGCGATATTGTGACAGTTACAAATTATGTTCTGGGGAGCTCTATTATTTTTCTACAATACATTTCCTTCAGGAAAATCTCCAATCAACTAGAAATTTACGTCTTGTTCCTTGCATAATGTTAAACCATTCAGTTTCTTTGAATATGTTGTAATATTATTTCTGGATTTAACTATATAAAATGTCAAATTAGGGCAAATGAATTATAACAGAGAGAAACCTATATTATGGATCACTTATGTATATAATTAAATTTTATACAGTTTCACCATTTTAACGTTCTTAAGAGATTGTGCTCAGTATAGAAAATGCACTATTTAAATGACCCAATTGAAGCATGTAGTTTAATGTCTCAATATTACATAACTGTCACTAAGAGAGACCTGTATTAAAAAAAATGTGTTTTGGTACTTATTTCAGATTTATTGTTTTTATTAAAGCTACCACCATATCATTAGTTTTGTACTCTTCAGGAATCAATGGCTGCTCTTTTTACTTTCCTTATTAGGTAAGTATAGTAGATAAAATAATGTGTTTCATTATATTCAAAGTGTGATCGGAAATACGTATTTTGATGTCCCTCGACATTAAAAAGAAACATTTTTAGAAAACGGTTCCTTTATATGTTTATGTTTTTGAGCGACACAACTCGAAACGAAGTCGGATGACTAGCAAATGTGGAACATTACTACAGTATCTTCCAAAGATAAACAGTTACTGTGCCAAACTACTCTTTAAATGAAAAAATTAAAGCTTTTTTCTTCTCAGGAACACCTAAGCGATTTTGATTTAAATACCACATATTTAAGACCTTTGTATAAGAAATAAGATGCAAATTATTAACTTTTCTTGAACTGGAATATGAAGTCCCATTTTGTCCAAAGGAATTAGGGTGACTTTATATAATTGACAAACGTTTAGAGGTAAGATAAAAACGCAGTTTACAGATACACACTTTCTTTAAAAATAATTTATTTCAAGCAACACTTTTAGGGGGCATTAGCCAATTCCGTGAAACTTGTTAATAGAGTCAATTTGTCTATATTTTGTAACTTTTAATTTCTACTTGCCTGTAGTAAGGGTAGAAGTACTGTATTTCATCCAAATATTCGATATCGAGAGTTCACCGGCATTACACATTTTGAAATTCCTTGAAACTATGAAGAAAACACGTTTACTTTGTTTACCGTTCACTTATAGCAAGTAGAGAAAACATATATCACATAAAATACCATTACTGAACTTTCAGTGGAAGTACATGTTTTGAGGTGGCATGAATAAATGTTTCTTTTAAAAAAGATCACGGGCACGCGCGTGAGCGTGTGTCTGTCTGGATATTCCTTGTTATTGACTGGAATTTTCAAATATTTACCTTTTTCTCAAAAGGGAAGTTGTTATTCGTTTTTAATTTTTCCACTACAGTAAGTAGAGGGTATACCTATTTATTGTGTTCACCCGAAATTATGATATTGACACTTCATTGATACATATGTTTTCACATTCACTGGATCCAAAATTATAATTTTTGGGAAAGGGTCCGTGTTATTATATGTTCGTGTTTGTTGGTGCAAATCATAATTGGAACACGAAGTGTCTGTTCAGTCACCAACCAAACCTTGAAGTAACTTCTAAAGATATGTTATGATTTTTATAGGGCAATAAGATAAAAATTTACAAAATACTCAAGCGTCTGGCCCACTCCAAACTATACTTTATATGGTAAATTATACTGAATGTATTATTGCCTAAACATTTACATGAAAAATAAAACGTGAGTGCTCACTTTCCTGGGAATAGGCTATGATGTCCGCTTCAGTGGGCAGCAGTTTTGTTTAATCTAGAGGTACATGTAATTGGTAATGGTTAAGTGATAGACGAAACCGTACTGGAGAAAAAAACACATAACTTATTTTCTGTCATGAGCTAATCTGAAATATCCGCTATTAAAGTTTGCACTGTAACATTATTTTCCTCCTAATTGTGCTTGAAGAACGGAATTTCAAAGCACGCACACAGCGATTCGATCTTAAACGGTTTGTTATCGCTTAAAACGTCCACTGTATTCTCCGAATTTTCTTGTATCTAAAAATAAATTGAATAAGCGGGTTGCTGTAAACGTTTATCTCAGTTAATATGAAGCAGACAGAAGAATGAGCTTTTGTTGAGAATAGTTTGAGTAACTGAAGAGAATCTTATGAATGTCGCACATCACCTTTTAAAGTTCTATTGCTAGAACTTACATTTTGCAGTGTTATGGCAGGAGCAGAAGTTTTTAAACGTCTTACTATCTGTCTTGTACCTACAGTGAATTGCAGAATGTAACTGTATCTGAAAATGTTCCCTTCGATCGAGGTGAAGCGAGCAAACAAATTACCTTGCGTAAGAACAGTTTGTAGAAATTGTATAATAATAAATGAAAGTGGGTATAGAAGAATATGTAAATGTGAACGTAATAGAATTTTTAAAGGGTGAGTTTAACCCTTTAATGCTCCTTGTTACATATGGGTAGAATTTGGTAGTTTTACTCATTATTTCTACTCAGAATATGCTGTTCCTCTAATGCCGGCCGTGGCATATCTGTATCAAGGATAGGAATGCACTCTGGTAGTAATTATTTGCCCCTCTTGGTGACCGTGTAAGTTTGATTTCAGCTGTTTTCATGATGAGGAACAATGGCACACAAGATGTGTAAATTATTATTGTTTTAAGGAATAAAAAAAATTTCTGTGTACTTAAATATTGCAAAAATCTGCAGAAAAATTGTAGTAGAATGGTTTAAACCCCTTTATATGCTTTAAACTTGGCTAATCTGCTTTTGACAGCATTACTTTTTTGTGTTACAAATGTGTAACATTGGGTATTTAAGGTTAGGTACAGTCATCCCACAAAACTCAAATGTAGATGTTAATTTGTGTTTTTTATTGTTGTTTTAGTTATCTGAAGACGAAATCTGTGACATTTTCTGTAGTTTAGACTGTGATTTGTCTGAATTCTCAAAATTAGAAGACGAAGCAGAAGAAAACCTTAATATCAAAATCTTCATGGTGATTCTGTAGACCAACTTGGTTCTTCTGATTATGTGCCTACAGATGTTGATTTAGATAATTCTTTATGATCACCAGTTGATGCTTTACCACGCCTGGAGTGGAAGAAGGGTACATTTACTCCGAACATACAACCATTTATCAGAAAGGAAACACCAACTCATCTGTCTTCTCCTTTGCAGTACTTTAAAACCTTGGTTACTAATGAAGTAGAAGAGACAAATTTATATAGTACTCAAAAGACCGAACATAGTATAAATACCAATAGATCAGGAAAAGAAAGTTTTACGCATGTATCTCAGAATGGGGCTTTGCCAAATGCCAAGTGTACGTTGCTACTGGGAATCAAGCATGGCCTTGCAGCTGGGCTGATTCTTCCTGGACCTAGTAAATCTAAAAGAGGCCAACCAAGTGCTGATGACATGCCCAAACAGAAAAGAAGACTAGCAACTACCATTTTTCCTATTGTGGACTATCAAAAAGACAAAACAGATCACTGGGCCATATGGAATTAATCGCGTGAGCGGTGCAAGATATGCAAAAGTATAAATTCAATTATTTGGTGTGAAGAATATGAATCATATTTATTCTCAAACAACGACAGAAATTGCTTTAGAACATTCTACACACAAACTGTGTAGTTTGAAATGCATTTTCCATAGTTTGTATGTATGCTATTTTAAAAGAAAAATGTGCTTCAGGTAAAGATTCAGTTTTGCATCCACTAATGCCCACTGTTACACATATGTAACATGTAAAAAGGGCCTAAATGCTGAAACATATATTTTTCATATGGAAGTTCATTTACTGTCAATAAATAAGCTTAAAATTATCTGTAAATAATTTTTTACTAAGCCTGTTCTATGCTGGGGCATTAAAGGAATAAAAAGCAGGTCTTTGGATGTTTTCCTTTTCACCCTAAAGTACTGCATTTAAATTTGTTATAATTATTTCCATTTATTTCCACGAACTTTAAACTAGTATTACATTTATGCAATTAAAAGATTACATTATAGATTTCCATTACCCTTGCATGAGAAAAATGACAATCTGAACGTTTTTTTTAAATGTATCGACCTTTTTATGTTTTAGAAACAGGTACGAATTCTCGAACGTTACTATGTCCCCTTTTTTGAGTACACATGCGTAATGTATGTGTTCAGGAATTTCAGTTTGGGGCTCTCAGTTGTTCATCTGAATATTCTGGTAATGAAATTGCTTTTAATTTATTAAAATCATTAAAATGGGGATGATAGCACCTTTTTCTGAGGAGCTTTAACAGACTAATACTTCTTCCCCTATTTTTGTATTCATCTGAAGTTCAGCAAATTCCTAGAAGTTTATTTAGCTACCCCTTCTTACTATTACACAAAACTCTGAATCCAAAATAGCCTATGATCTGTTCTATAGATTCGTATAGTGCGTCGTAAATAAATTTTCCTTGGAATACTATGGTTTTGCTTTTTATATATAAAAATTTGAAACTGTGTTTGATCCCAACATTTCCAAATGCAGAACTGCCTTGCAGCAAACTTTATTTGTGTAATGAACACCTAGTAAACAGGCTAGTGTGCCCTGAAAATCAGTTAAAATCACAATATTTTAAAATTCCTGTTTTACAAAACTAATGTTAGGAGTGTGTTTTAGAGGTACTTATGAACAATATTTGACAAATTGGCTGATAGCATCAGCCCAATTGCAATCTGTTTCCCTATGATAGGTACGACCGCGCAACCTCCAGCGAGATAATCAGGGCTATTCTGTAACTTCTGGTTAAGAATTTTGCTAACAATGGTCACGGCTAACAACTGAGCGTGAACAAGTACGGCTGGTTTTCATATTCTGTAGCCATGTTTGTTATGCCGACGCATCTTCTCAACCATGTTGTTAAGCAACTGGAGCGAGTCATCGCAAATTCGTACGCTTCGGAGGCGTGTTTCGTTTTTCCACCGCTCTCGGCGCGCCAGTTCAAATAGTGCAATTGTGATCACTTGAAGACGTCCGTTCTGTACAGACCAAGTTGGAACGCAAGCGAGCTATAAAGTTTTCGGAAGAGCAATAAAAAATACATATTGATTATTGCAGAAGTAATTCCATTATTAATTCGAAATAATGATTTATAAATATAAGAAAAATATGCTGTTTTTAGGGTAGTACATAATTTTGAGTAAATAACGTCTTATATGAACTAAGAATTTTAAAATTTTATATGTTTGGTATATCAATGATTTATTGTAAAGGAAAAATTACAACAAATAACTTCTTTGAACTTTTTTTAAGTACTAATGGCATAGTTAAAATTGGATTTCACATTTTTATTGTAATAGTCGTCAACCAGTACTAGAATGAAGTATAAGCTCTAGTGCAACCTAAGTATCAAATTTACACTTTTATAGCTTCTATTTAGCTGAAAAAATACCAAAACATTTCGATAATTGTGCGCCACATAAAAGATGTATTTCTCCGTTAGAAATTAAAGTAATTCATCAGAGATTAGGTTAGGAAATTCTTTCGCTCAAACAGTAATAGGACGTTATATGCACGCTTAGCACATACATATATGGTTTCACTTTACCAGGCTGAATGTTTAAGCAACTGTCGTAAAGTAATGTAAACAAGAGGTAACGGTTAAATATTTGAAGTTCTCTGCATTTAATAACTCTGTCCTGTGACAATTTCCTAGTTTTGATGAACCATGGATGATAAAGAACCGAAACCATGGTATATTTTTAAAGAATTAGTAAATAAATTTCTAATTAACTATCTGCGATACGAATAAATTATGTTAAGTATACTACAAAAGCGAAGAGCTTCAGGGCGAAATATGAATTTAAAGTTTCAGTACCAGTATTCACAGCTAAACTACTATCTTGTTAATGTTGGATCCCTCAGAGATGAACAAGGCGAATGATTTCAGCAAGAAATCAAGGAAATGGACAGGAGATATCAGAATTGATAGAACAATGCGAGCGGACTACTGTCGTACTTGAAAACTAAAGTTCCTTAATCACGACTTAAACGTAAATCAGCGCAACAGGCTTTCCTACCAAGGAATATACAACTTCATACCTTATTTTACAGACATACAGGTATTTCTATATAATTATTACTCGGAAATTTTTATTTCTGTATTGTTTTTATAACGCATGATTTTTACATAAAAACATTACTTTCAAATTATTATTTATGATTTGTAAGAAAACCTTACGCGAAAGAGAGAATGGACAGCATGATTCAATTTAGCACACCGAAATTAGTTAACATCACCTTTCAGATCTTAAATCGGCGAACAAAGGTTATATTTTACAGGATAGTGTAATTACTTATAATAAGTCATAATCAATACTGATATGAAATACGAGTTCTGTTAATTTCGTAACATACATGTTCTATCTTCTAGCATTTAATTTGAAATAAACTGCTTTATGAATACTTGTTTACCTTGCCATTAGCTGCTAAAGGAGAGTGAAAGTTGCAGGTTGTAGGACTTTCTGACCCAAACCAGCATTTCAAAGGCTGCATGGCAGAACATTAAATGCTAATGCTTGATTATAAGGTAATTCTGGCGGAGAATCTCTCAGCAGACATTTCTTGGAGATGTTCTTTAGTATCGCGAGAATGACAAGAAGTCAAAAGTTAGGTGAGGAAAGTCTTTACGTATTTCTCGTGTAAGCATACACTTTTCGTTATTTTGACACACACAAATGTATGGTATTACTTTATGATGTACGAATAACATAAGATTATCTACTTCCTGCGGTGTTCTTTATTCCTTTATGCTTCTAAATCAATTTTCAGCAAGAAAAGTCTTGCCTCTTGTTATCCTTAACCATAACTTTCTTCCTTTCAACAAAATGTTGTTATGGTTACGTTGTAACAGAATAACAAATGGCGCGTAGCCAGTGGCTAGCGTCTTTAACTAGTGGTTCAGCCTACTCTCACATTACTATGCTTCCTGATCAGGATTTCCGTCAATCCATCGCTCAATTTCCATCAAACCCAATAAGCTTCACTGCCCTTAATATCCCCCATTGTAATATCCCCTTTCCTAATTCTCTCACTTGAAATGTTACGATTAGCAGCACATTAGTATGAGTTTAAAAGTAAAGTGAAAATGACATTTTTCAATTCTTGGAGATCTTGTGGCAGAGGGCTTCGTTTGCTGTATTAATACAAACCATATCAAATTTTATGATGCAACGCCGCATCGAAATTTATCGCACGATTGTTGAAATGATATTTAGTTTGCAGGAGGCGCTCATTGTTGATAGTACATTCTCATGTTTGGACGAGCTTTATGGATTTAGAAACATTATAGCTAACTGTCCTACAGAAACAGAGCCATGAAAGATAAATTTTCTCGTATCTCACTTTTCTTCTTAAAATATAGGGGTAAAATATTTGTAGGAATAATTGCTAAAAAGCTAAAATATATGCATAAATATGAACAAGTTAGCCAAATATGCACTAATCCAATAAATATGCATTTACGTGGACTATAAAACTCCTAACAGTGTGTAATGAATTTATTACTTACATGCATATGTTTAACTACTAAAAAGCTGCGAGCATATTTTCTCTTGGTGTTTTGAGTGGCGCATTTGTATTTTCAAGCCGTTATAATATATTTATAGTAGTTGTTAAACAATGCTATAAGCACTTCTTCACAAGGACTTGAACTTTTGGAGGTAAGCTTTATGAAATGCAAAAACAATTTTCTTCATTTCTCATTTGTGGCCATTTTATTACTAGAGCTTGATGTATGAAAAAACGCCCCCTTTTATTGGTGATTGTCAGAAGTAATTTAATACAAAAGTATTGAGAAGTAAAGTCAGCTGTTTAGCAGATAGATGTATTTACAGTAAAACTTCAGCTCGCAATATACACCATGCCGAAGAAAGTAGACATTTAAGTGCAAAACTGAACAGATCTGTTAAAAGGTTTGGAAGTAATATTCTTTTAATTGATGGAATCATTTGACTGTGTAAAGTGCACCAAAAACCTGTAAACTACAAGAGCAGACAAATATTTTGTAACGCAACGTATTAGAAAAACTAAATATGTTTCTAATATGAATTTAGTATTATTTTGAATGAATAAGCAATCAGTTTCTTCAATAGATTTGTGCAAAGAATTCTTTGATATAGGAATCATTTGAAAATTATGATACAAATGTTAAACACAATTTTGGAAAAACATAATAAAGGATCCATATCAGGTGAACACATAGTTAGAAAAATGATGTACATGATTGTTATATGATTCTTAGACGTAAGGAGAAACGTGCGACATAAGGCCAGGGAAAAGGAAGTATGGATCTACATAGAGGAGTCAAGGCATGTCTTTGGTGGGCAGTATAGCTAACAAAATAGCCGGAGATATAGACTGAACCTATGCTGTAGGTGGATGTACGCAAATGCTCCTATCTTCTGAGTCACTTGTTAAAACTAATAACTCAAATCCTTGTTAGTAATTTACTATTCCTTGAAAATATTGTGGCCGGAGTAAATTCAATATCATGAGGTTCTTCTAGTTCTCACCGATATTGTGGAAAGCTAATAAACCTTTTTCTTACATTGTGTTATATAATCTGTCTTACATATTTCTGTCATCATATTGGTCATGAGGTGCACCCTTTCTTCTCCAATGATGTTCGGTTAATCTGCAAAACCAAGATTTTCCTTTAGCTCCATCCCTCGCCCAGACAATCAAACAGCTTACATCTTATCTTGCCCTACCTCCACAGCCAATTCCAGCGAACTGGAAAATGGCAGCTGCATCGTATTATACAAATTATCCTGGAATTAGCACTAATCTTGACGAATGAACATTACCCTTAGTAACATCTTTAAAGGATGTAAAAGAGGCAAATCAGACCTCGAAACAATAAAACGTGCAGGTAAACATGTAGGTTTTGTGAACAAGGACCTTCGGACGTTGCTGGTTTCAAGTATGCTGCCGTTACCACAGTTGACGTTAAACGGTCTGTTTCTGTTTTAAGAAATATATTAACTAATAGAGGACAACATTTACTGTTGACAGTTTCAAGAAGCATATTATGCTTTTGTGCAGCAAATAACAGACAGTATTAAAACTACGATATGCATAATGTTTTATCTAAATACGAAATACAGAAAAATGTCTTTTTACTGTCTATAGAGAATATTTTAAGTAGGACCCGTTTTTACTTTTCTGCCCCTAGCTTTTTTGGTGCCTGGATACTCTGCTTTTAGAGAGTACTTATGAGAGAACTTTTATTAATGAATTATGTGTTAGTTGTAGGTTGTAAAGTAGCAATTTTTTATTAAAATAGTTCCTCTGGTCTTAAATGGAAGGAATATAGTGGCCTGTGACCTGATAAGAATTGCGAAATTAAACTCCTAACACCTTTGATACCACAGTGCACTAATCTGACTCTCACTTAGAGGTATACGAGAGCGAGTATCACCTTTCTATTGTGTTTCCTTATTCATCGCTACGGAGTCTCATAAGAAAGACGCAGAACTAATTTTAACGTACGACCCTCGCTATTCACCTGTCATTTCAACAACACAGAGCATAAATATTCCTTCTCGTGTATTGAAAAATAAGCATGTTCTGTACAGTTGCTTTTGTCTTCAGCAGGGGGGGTTTGTAAAAAGAAAATGCTAAATATGTGTGTTGCTTTGAATTATCAGAAGGTTAAATTGTAGAGGAATATATAGAAAAGAGTATAGAATAGGAAGAGAGAAACTATTCAGTGAATGTGCCGTTTAACAGGTGCAGAACCTATTATCTAAACAGAAGGTAGTTTTGCACTCGTAGTTTCAGATGGAACGTTTAGATGGATTTAACAAATACATTGGAAATACTTTTTGTTGAGTCAGGATGAGAAGATAGCACGGGAGAGTATTCAGCTGGACCATCACATTCAGGAAGTTTCGAGTTCACACCAGCTCAGGTCCATCAAACGTTCCTAAGGATTTTGGTGGTTTTCTTTGGTCACTAGGCGAAGGCTGGATGGGATAGTTTGATCCGTGAGTTACTATATAATTGTTTTCATTACTAAATTTCATTTCCTTCTTACATTGGGCTCATCACCCTTCCTGGATATGCTATGATCCAAATTTAAAGCTCCTCGACAGACTTCTGGCCCATCACATTTTTTTTAAAGTTCTTGGAGGTGTCAGTCCTAAAATAGGATACTAAATGTTCTTATCTATTTATTTCAGCTATTACCCAAGAAAACGAAGGTGTGTGTATGTGTGTCCGCGTGTGTGTGCGTGTGTGTGCACGCGTGTGTGTGCGCGCATATATAAGGTCATTCAAATGAAACCCGGTCAATTGTGTGAAGTAACGGTAACGAGTTTATTAACTCAGAGATAGTCGCCAACACTGTAAAACATTTATTCCATTGCGACACTAGCTGGTAGATATCATCGTTGAAGAAGCTAGAAGGCTGCTGTCGGATCCAGGCCTGGACCCATTCACACACTTCGTCGTCCGTTGTTAATCGATATCCACGAATAGTTTGTTTTAGATGTCCATAAACATGAAAGTCACACGGTGAAAGATCTGGAATATATGGTGGATGTTCCAGCGTTTCCCACTGAAACTGCTGCAATGCCGTCTTCACCGCCTTGGCAGTGTGTGGGCGAGCATTATCATGCAGGAAAATAAGGCCAGTGGACAACAAGCCTGGGGTTTCGACTTCACGGCTCATCTAAGGTTTTGTAAAGTAGCTTGATAACGCTGGGCATTGATGGCGGTTCCCCGTTCCAGGAACTCGACAAACAGTGGACCCTTGTGGTCAAAATGGTGACACCATGTTTCGGCCCCAGTGACAATATGCCAGAGAAACACTTAGTCCTCCTCATGATAACGTTGCAGATGACTCAAAGACAGTGCCATTCAAGTATTGCGCTGTTCGACGGTCAGTTGCGCTAAAAATCGAATCACTCCTCGTTCCTGCTTACTTGCCTTCATGTTCAGTAGTGGACGATAAATTGTGTGACCACCTTCTCTTCGGCGTGAAACCACGTTGTGGCTATGCAACGTCAAACGTTGTGCACGCTGTAGTTGCTCTACCAACAGAATATGCCACCATATACGCAGTTACGTAGTGCCACCTTACGTGTAATGCAAAACTAGACGCTCTGAGCAGGTTTCATTTGAATGCCCCTAATATGTTTTATTTACTGTAAGCTTCGTTTACAATTGCTGTTCTCTATTTGGCCTCTTGACCACTTGTGGTGCATTCCCTACATCAGGAAGGAATTCTTTCTAAAATTTTATAATGATTAAATTAAAATATCTAGACAAAAGCGACGATTGCTTTAAAAGAAAGAGCTTATTTTTAATAATATATTTGATGCAACAGCCATTTCCAAAATATCTGTTATTTATCATTGAAGTTTTCAATATTTTCTCAAGGTGTAGGTTCCTCACCATTCTTTCGTTTCTAGCAATGTCATAGAAAGTCTATAGAATTTAAAACCCAACGTGTGTTAAACAGCTGACTCGATTCTGTTTCCTGTATCTCTTTGCATATGCAGCAAGATGTGCAGTGGAACTGTATTTACAGTGTTGATCTCGATTAGCCTGAGGTAAATCGAAATATAAATATTAATATGAACAGTATATAGAAGCTATAATAAACCAAACGACAGTGAATAGAGAATATCATGTGACTGGCACATCAGACTAATATTCTTTTCACTGTTTACCCTTTTCTTTATCGCTAAACATGCGGTTTTTATTTTAATTAGTTCTGCGCTATTTGCTAATATTCCTCTGTTACTGTTATATTTGTTATTCTTATTTTATCAGTTTTG